>OY992883.1:108254692-108452192 GCA_963921405.1 Cepaea hortensis | reverse complement strand
ATGGGCGGGTAATAGGGCATATCAAAAGACCGTCCATTTTGCCCGTCTGTAATTCTTGTCAGAAATTGAGAAAGTTTCGGCCTTAAGGGGCCAGGTTGATTAGTTAATGGAGGTGACGGGAGAGAAATTGGGATGGGTGCTGGGTTCGTTTGACGCTGGGGTTGTTGTTGGGTTGTATTCATGTTTTCGTCAGTGTACCATTGCTTTCATTTTTGAATTGCTGCTGCATCCTTGTATGTTTGAACCAGTCCTGCATTGTGTCCATGTTTGAAAACCTCTCACCATTTTTTCTTCATGGTTCAATTCGTGCTGAAGTGTTTTCATGTTGAAATTTGTGCTGCATTTATTTTCGTGTTTGATTTCTTGCAGCATTATGTTCATGTGTAAGTCTCCCCGTAGTTGTGATAAATACCACTGCCTATTTTAACACATACGGAACATAAGTATTTCCCCAGCTTACAATCGGCCGGTTAACACTCTTTCTGTAAAGTTTGTAGAGTTAACGCTTAGTGGTTCTTTGAGATGTAGCTAGACTGCTGATACTATATGTGATTACAGATGAAATATCCATCAATAATCATCAGGTGCCATCACCCCATTAAAGCTACACTATATGTGATTACAGAGAAATATCCTTCAATAATCATCAGGTGCCATCACAGCATTAAATCAACACTATATTTGATTACGGACGAAATACACGTCGATAATCATCAGGTAGCATCACCGCATTAATGCTACACTATATGTGATTACAGACGAAATATCCATTAATAATCATCGGATGATATCACAAGCTTTGAAGTTTGCTGTGTTGGCTTTATGCTGGAATTAGTGCACTATTGTTTTTATGTTTGAATAAGTGCACTTTTTCTATCTTTTAATAAGTGCACTATTGTTTTCATGTTTGAATCGGTGCACCATTATTGTCATGTTTAATCTGTGCTCTACTGTTTTCATGTTTTAATCAGTATACTACTGTTTTCATGTTTTAATCAGTATACTACTGTTTTCATGTTTTAATCAGTATACTACTGTTTTCATGTTTTAATCACACTTTCGCAAAATCAACACCTGCGAGATGAGATGCCTGAGGAGAGCTTCCAACTTAACAATACAGGCCCGAGTAAATAATGCTGTTATCAGGCAGACAGTGGGATCAGCACCTTGTGCCACATTTATTGAAAGACAGAAGAGAAGATCAAGTGGTTTGGCCATGTCGTTAGAATGCAACACCATTAACTACCATCACTGGTCTTACATCACAGATCAACTGCGACAAGACCAAGAGGACGTCAAAGAAGAAAATGGATTGACGATATCAAAGACATTGTACAATCACACTGAATGACACTTTCCAGTGCCGCCCATCGGGCGCTGGAGTACCAATTATCCCTCCCCCACAACGCTCGACGGCAGAAGTGGATGATGATGATGACTACTTTTTCATGCCGTCTCTCCAGTATACTCTTGCACGAAACACAGCTGCGCGAGATTCGGCAACGGATCGCGTCGCGTTGGTTACTTACAGGGGTATGTGAGCCGGTCGTTCAGAAAGCGATGGCAAACTACTGAACGTAACTCTTGCCAAGACATCAACAGCAACTGAAAAATGCTGGTGTTGACGATAATGTCCTGTAAAAGATATGCGAAGGAAAAAAAACTGTTTTCATGTTTTAATCAATACACTACTGTTTTCATATTTTAATGAGTACACTAATGTTTCAATGTTTTAATCAGTGTGGTACTGTTTTTCATGTTTTAATCAGCGCGCTACAGTTGTTAGTGTGTGAATTAGTGCAACCGTTGTCTTCTCTTTGAATCAATGCCCCATTGTTGAAATGCTGTGTACAGTAACATCTGTTACATAATCTAACACTAAGCGAATTTCAGAAACACCAGCATGGGAGGTGTTCGCTCGCGATCCCCTAATCTGAAACTCAACGCCCTATCCACTTTCAATACGTACAAAAAGAGAGCGGAAAAGTATCCATCCATCATGTGCCATGCCGGTAAGCGTGGGCGGTCATGTTCTGCCATCTCATTCGATCACCAGAGTCGTGGATCAGCTCTGTGTTACTGTCTCGGCCATGCCACGTGGCCAAGCCACCCAGGTATTTGCTTCTAGGTCTTCCCTTGGTCTCTTCCCTTCGATCTTGCCAGTTGTCACCAAGTTCTCCACTGATTATCGATAAGACTGCAGTACATGATATTCTTGGCATCTGTAAAGAAGGTAGTTTGCCATTGCTTTCCTTCCTAGCAGTGACCATACTGGTCGAAAACTAAAACAGACCGTAATCATTGTCTCCAAAAAAAAGAGATCCTCTGCCTACCGTCGTGAAGCTGGAGACCATAACCTACAATTATCTGTCGGCTGCTCTTCAACTTCATCCACCACCTACCACATGGCTTCACATAACCCTGATCGGGGGGCTAAACGGGTACTCCACCTTGCCCAAGGATGTCCCGTAGGCTAGCGGAGGGAATGAGGTACCTTACCTCTCCTTTGATAGAGAATACCCCTATCCCGCCACCCATATGATCAACACGACGGTGATGTATTTACTCAATGGCACCATGAACTCCACCAGCACCCCGCCACATGAGCTTCCACACTCTATGTGGTTAACAGGCTTCCTGCGTATCCTTGCAGGCGTAGTCAGCCTAGTAACAATACCGGGCAGTATCACATTAATTTTAGCATTTTGCCTGGAGCGAACCATTCGCCAGCCGACGAACTACTTTTTGGCCTCTTTAGTAGTTTCAGATTTGTTAATTGGCACTTTTTCTATGCTTTTGTACACGCAATACTTACTATGGGGGAAATGGCCCCTGGGTCCCTGGTTGTGTGTCTTGTGGCTTAGCCTTGATTGGACAGTCTGTTTGACCTTGGAGAAGTATACAATAGTTGAAACAGTCAGAAACACCCAGCAATTTCAATTCCGCCATTAAAAAGCACAAGCACGGTTGAGTTTCCATGGCAACAAGTCGCGCTCTGCTCTCAACGAAGATATTATTCATGATTACTATTGTTATTGTTTTCTTCTAAGCCTCATTTGCTCTATGTTAAAATATTAAATTATTTATGAAAATTTCCTGATATTAAAATGCGTAACCCCCCTGCCACTTTTAAAATTGTCTTTTCATTGTACTGTCTGGTATCTGGTTTAGTCGAAATCAAGTCGGATTGTGCCGAAAAGGCAGGACAATCTGTCAAAGTGGTGATAATGGCGAGCAGTCCATGCTTCGATAGATTGGCCAGAACATTTTTACTGTATTCCACCAGAGCTCTGTCATTTACTTCATTATTTATCCAGTTTTGTTTCTCTTTGCAGATTTGTAAAGACCTCCTCCACACCGCTGACGTGATTTCGGACGTGTTCGTTTCTGCTATGGCAACAACGGACACAATGGCGTCCGACAGAATGGCGTCTGGCATGTACTTAGTTGATTCGTCGACAGCTGCATACGTCGATGACTCATTGTCCTTGAACTCTAACCTCACATCATCACAAAGTGCTGACAGGGCGGCGTACCATATGATCAACACGACGGTGATGTATTTACTCAATGGCACCATGAATTCCACCAGCACCCCGCCACATGAGCTTCCACACTCTATGTGGTTAACAGGCTTCCTGGGTATCCTTGCAGGTGTAGTCAGCCTAGTAACAATACTGGGCAATATCACAGTACTTTTAGCATTTGGCCTGGAGCGAACCATTCGCCAGCCGACGAACTACTTTCTGGCCTCTTTAGCAGTTTCAGATTTGTTAATTGGCACTTTTTCTATGCCTTTGTACACGCAATACTTACTATGGGGGAAATGGCCCCTGGGTCCCTGGTTGTGTGACTTGTGGCTTAGCCTTGATTGGACAGTCTGTTTGACCTCGCAGTACACGGTCTTCTTTATAACAATGGACCGATTTATGAGCGTCAAGATCCCGGCCAAATATCGCAACTGGCGAACTGAAAGGAAGGTTTTGGTCATGATTTCAATAACGTGGATTCTTCCGGCCATTGTGTTTTTCACATCTATCATCGGGTGGCAGTATTTTGTGGGGAAGCGAACTGTAAAGGATGAGGCCTGTGAGGTGCAGTTTATGGAAGATACAATGTTCACGTTTCTTCTTACTATTGGTTATTATTGGATAACACTCTTCGTGATGTGCACCCTCTACGGGGGTATCTACAAAGTGGCGTTGGACCTTCAGAGGAAGTCGGATGCTAAACACAAGAAAATGCAGTCTACAATGGAGTTAGCGGGAGATAACCCTAACGCTGCCATTCGCAGCTTTGCAGGCGACGGAGAAGGAGCTAGCAATAACAGCAGTGGAGGGGGCGACAGCCATGCTCAATCCACGCCGCAGAATAACATTAAAAACAAGAAAAATACCAGGAAGTCTCTCAAGGCCGCCTTGCCGTGTCCACCTTGTGGACAGAATGTGAACACGACCAGTTTCAGCACTGGCAAAGTGGCTGATAAAGACGACGACCGTTCCAGCAGTCCCGCGTTTGCTTCTGACGACGAGAACAGCAGTAGCGGGGGAGCAGTTGTACCCGGGAAGTCGCCAGTAACCGTCGTCAAATCCAGCCAACCTCCTAGTGTGGCCAACAACGCGATATTCTCCAATACCGGCGGTCTGGTTCGATCTTTGCGCCCAGATCTGTTCATTTCACCGTCCACTGACCATCGAGAGAATGAAAATCTTCTTCAGCCTCCACTCAATTACGCCAAACACGACGCCAAATCTGCCAGCGATACTGGTTCGGGCGTGGATGAAAGCCACCCTCGTGGATTTAGTAATATTTACTCTCCGGAAGCATCAGATCGGTTGGAAAAACAAACCACTCCACTTCTACAGAACGAGGTCAACAGAGGGTGTCGGTTCATTGACGAGAAGAGCTTCCTGGCCATTCTGAGTTCAGAGAACGCCGCCTTGTTGCCAGTGACAACAGGAGAGTCAGAGATCGATGATTCTGATGTACTGGACCTCAACACCGCATCACCAATCTGGAAACGTCGGTCGTCGTTGCCTCCGCTTGCCTCTGATGTGTTTGACATTGATGATAACGTCAGCGATTGTTTTAACGCAGACTTTTCAATCGTCACGGATTTCCCAGTGGCGTCCACTACCCCCGTGTCAGGCTACAGCAAGTACACCAACGGGGAGCAGCGGCCCCGGGCCGACACCACCAACACCATCACATCAGTCACCACCGCAGCCGACACCGGCACAGACGACAGCAACAGCAACCAATCCACCCACACCAACCCCGTCGGCAACGCAGCCGGGCACGGTAACAACATAAATTACACCAACCAGCCGCCGTCGGACACCAACACGAATGAAGACAGTTCCCGATCAGACACTCACTGTCTCGCTGCTGTCCGACGCCGCCGGGAAAAAGACACTCGTTTACACACATTCGTCAAATCCGTCCGCTCCCGAAACAGCCGTCGGAGGAACAGAAGAGAAAGAAAATCAAAGTCCGAAAATCGAGCACGAAAAGCATTACGGACTATATCCTTTATATTAGGGGCTTTTGTGCTCTGCTGGACTCCGTATCACGTCGCTATCATGATCATTGCATTGTGCGCAAACTGTGTCAATATGAACTTATATTCTTTCTCCTACTGGTTATGCTATTTAAACAGCCCGATAAACCCATTTTGTTATGCATTTGCCAACGCTCAATTCAAAAGAACGTTTCTTAGAATAATGAGATTCGATTGGCACAGAACATAACCGCCACCTTTAATACACTCTTACACGCACGCACGCATACATACACACAGGGAGTTGCACTACAGTTTATTAATTTTACCGGCTCAATAATTCGCAAGCATGTACGCACGCCGCTCCGCAAATATTTAAGCCATGTATGTGTATTGTTTACAAAGTATCTAACAAGTGTCTAGTATTTGTTGAAATTATTGACGCTGAACCCACCAGACGTTACTTCAAGTGGCCCAAAAAGAAGTGAAACCAAACTGAGATTGTTTGTATATGGTATTACTCTTTGTGCGAAACTAAACTTGCTAAATATTGTATACAGATTTATATAGAGATGGTACTGAGGTTGAGGATCAGTGTGGTGACTACTGATGTCTCACACATGCATGCGCGCCCGCGCAAACTCACACACCCATATACATGGTTAACGATGGATCGACCCCCAATACACCTGAATTAGATCCATAGACACGCGGCCTCCCCCAGCAAATATGTTCAGAAGGCATTGGCAAGCTACTGAACGTCAAACTATCTTGAATATTGATCTGGGATTGGGGCTGATAGCAATGTCCTGCCAAGAACATGCAACATTTTAGTTAACTCTGGTTGTAAATTGGCTGTAAACTGGCTATAAACTGGTTGTATACTGGTTATAAACTGGTTGCAGTCTTTTCGTTACACTGATACTGATTTCGGGTTGTAGTGTTAGGCTACACAAATTCTACTTGTAAAGACATATACTTGTAATTTACGTCCCCCAAGTCAAGAACGAGAGGTCAACATTTTAGTCCAACTGTCCGGCGTAGGGGTTGAACCCCTTACCTCGGTATCAGCACACCGGATGTTTAAGAACACGCATTCTTATCCATTCGGCCATACTGACCTACGATAATGTCCTTTTCTAGCTAGCTTTACTTCCCAGGCCCTGTGTCCGCTTTTCATGTTATGTGAATGAGTCAAATTCGTAGCTTTCAATCAATCAATCTTTCATTCAATCAATCAGGTGTCATCTCCACAATGAAGGTTGGCTGCAATGGGACTACAACATTGCCTGTCTCTCACCATGACTATAGATTCTGTCAGATTTATGTTAGTCCATCTGTTAATATTATCTTCGCACTTGTATCGTTGACTACCTCTTGCTCGCTCGCCTTCAATCTTACCCTCCAGTAGGGTCTTTATAAGAGTGGTTTGTCTTCTAACGTAGTCGAAATATTTCACTTGCCTCTTTTTCTGTCATCAACTCTCTTTTCATTTCCAGATTTTCTAGAACCTCGGTAATTTTTTTTTTTAATGAAATACGACATATTCTGCATATTCACATCTCCAGGGCCTCTATTCAACTTTCTAAATTGCTTGTTCATTGTCCGAGCTTCCTCCCCACAGAGGGCGTGTCACTGTCGTACCACTAGTCAGTATAACAAAGAATATTCAACCCCCTCCAAAGACTCAGTCCCAACCACTGTCAGCGTATGTGGGTAAGCAACACACTGACCATTACACACGTCATAGCGGCTATATACATACTCGTTGCCTAGGGTAAATATCATTATGTCGGGTCCAGTCAAAAAGGAATGTCAAAACTTGCGGAATATTAATAAAAATCAGGTGGGTATGCAAACAATGTTATTGTTATAATTACCTGCATGAATATTGGCTATCGATAATAATTAACGTGTAAGAAAACACAGCAAAATAATCGTGTAGGTAATTTCGTGGTAACAGCTGTGTGGACTTAAAATATTCAAATGTGACATTGCAGCAGTAATGATGTATTGACCACAAACAAGGAGAATAACGAAACCGATTGCACATAAATTACAAACATTCACCAATTGGTGCCTGCGCAAAATAGAAGGAAAAAAACAGTATGAGAAAATCACCAATGTGGAGCTCATGGAGAGAACTAGACAAATACAAATACCGAAAGGTGTAGAAAGGTTGCTGGCGCTGGATAGGCCATACACTGAGAAACCCCGACAATAGTATAACTAGAAAAACCTGAATTTGGAACTCACTGGGCGAAGGATATAGAGGAAGACATAAAATTCACGCGGAAGGGAAGTAGAAACAGAAATAAACATAATTGGAAGGGATGGGCAGAGAGAGAAAATTTATGGAGAATTTATGAAAATTTATGAAGGACATGGACAGAGAAAGAAAAGTTATAAAGAAGAGAAGTAGAAACAGAAGTGAACAATATGGGAAGAACACGGACAGAGAGAGAGAGAGAGAGAGAGAGAGAGAGAGAGAGAGAGAGAGAGAGAGAGAGAGAGAGAGAGAGAGAGAGAGAGAGAATATTTATGGAGAATTTATGAAAATTTATGACAGAGAAAATTTATGGAAAATTTATAATAATTTACGAAGGACATGAACACAGAGAGAACATTTATGGAGGAAAGAAGTAGAATCAGGCATGATCAATATGGGAAGGACATGGGCAGAGAGAGAGAAAATTTATGGAGAATTTATGACAATTTATGAAGGACATGGACAGAGAGAAAATGTATGGAGAATTTATGAAAATATATGAAGGACATGGACAGAGAGAGAGAAAATTTATAGAGAAGAGAAGTAGAAACAGAAGTGAATAATATGGGAAGGACACGGACAGAGTGAGATAAAATTTATGGAGAATTTATGAAATTTAATGAAGAACATGGACACAGAGAGAAAATTTATGGAGAATTTATGAAATTTAATGAAGGACATGGGCAGAGAGAGAAAATTAATGGAGAATTTATGAACATTTATGAAGGACATGGGCAGAGAGAGAAAATTAATGGAGAATTTATGAACATTTATGAAGGACATGGGCAGAGAGAGAAAATTAATGGAGAATTTATGAACATGTATGAAGGACATGGGCAGAGAGAAAAAATTAATGGAGAATTTATGAACATTTATGAAGGACATGGGCAGAGAGAGAGAAAATTAATGGAGAATTTATGAACATTTATGAAGGACGTGAACATAGAGAGAAAATTTATGGACAATTTATGAAAATTTATGAAGGACGTGGACACAGAGAGAAAATTTATGGACAATTTATGAAAATTTATGAAGGACGTGGACACAGAGAGAAAATTTATGGAGGAGAGAGGTAGAAACAGACATGATCACTATTGGAAGGACAAGGACAGAGCTGCATGGAATAGCTACAGCGAGAAGGGGGGGGGGAGGGGGGAGTTGGGGGGTTGGTTGAGGGACTATGTCACTTTGCGTATAGAGGACAGAAGAAAATAAGGTGAAGAAGAATTGTATAGATAATTAGTGTCAAATATCGTGAAGGTTTCAATCTGTGCTGGCATCACTTTGGTGATACCTCTGGAATCATGAAACATATATATATATATATATATATATATATATATATATATATATATATATATATATATATATATATATATATATATATGAATAGATCTTCCTTAAAGGAACTCTTGTAGCGTTGAGATTTATCAACCACGCACCTGCTAGCCCAGTACTCTTGGGTTCAAATTCATGTCGATATTTGAATATTGTTTGTTAACACTCTGTTATACCGGTCTCCCTGGCCGAGGTGTTAGCAGTTTTCTCCGTGACCCCGAATACTCTCGGGGTTGACGTGAGCGCACAAGAATTGGAAGCGGTTCGAGTCGCGCCAGTGACTTATTGAGAGTATGGAGCCGGTCGCTCAGAAAGTCGTGGCGTGCTGATGAGCGTAATCTAGCCTAGGAATCAACATACAGCTGAAAGATGCTGATGTTGACCGCAATATCCTGAAACAGGGTGGAAATGCGGACAAAAAAAAAAAAAAAAAAAAACAACACTCTGTTATGGATGCAAACCAGCCTCATAATATGTGCCAGAAATTGTTTTAGAAGTTAAGACCATAGACGTACCACTGACCAAAGCATCCCTAAAGTATTGTTTTCCCAACAAAATATCGCCAATAACTATTTACCGAGTGTGTCATTGTGGTATGGAAATACAGCACCACTATCGGTGGAGAGACATGATCGCCTACACTAGCAGTTGGCAGATAACGATGATCAAGTATTCAGTATTACACTTTAAAATGAAAAAAAAAAAAAATGCGTCGAGCTGTTTGTTGAATATAACATACAACTTTTAAAGTGTGAGTTAGCAAACGAATAATACACCTAGTTATTCTATATACATGTTATTAAAGTATTGCAGTTGCTACAGCGCTGTGTAAATTGTAGATTTAAAGTAATGGTTATGTTTATAATGACAGTACTATACTCTACTTTGACATATCCTGTGAAGGTTTGATACATTTGTTGTACACTTGACGTTTTAGAGTGGGTGTATATCCGACTGTCACCTTTTAAGTGAATATTTCGTTTGTTGTAACACTGTTACATTCTACTGTTATATTTCGTGTGAAATTACCATGCATGTGTACTGAAGTTACAGTGATGGTGCAATATTTTGGATACAACTCTAGATGGTGCACGATTTTGCGTGCAACTCTATTTAATCTTTAAATATAGATTGCGATTCTATAGCTGATAATGTAGGTTTTACTGCTGTAACCATTACTACAATTGTAGAGTCAATTTTTAATTTCGAATGAACAAGCAAAAATATGAAAAATCTGCAGCTTGGCAATTTTCTCTGTCCCAGAAGTCAATACTTTAAAAGTCAAACTCTTAACTAGAGAGAACTCAATTTCTTTTTTTCTTTTCTTTTTTTCAAAGTTAAAGAAACAACTGAGGGGGAAATAGGCTAAGGTAAAAACACTGAATGTAATATGGGACATTAATGTTATTGCTTGATGGGGAAATGTGAATATGATAACAAATAGCTAGGACAAAAAAGGTTAATAGTTATTGCTGTCACTCGTTTTGAACTCAAGTGTAGTCCACCCACGTGCTACTATGTCTAGTGCACTGGACTGCATTGTAACGTGTGGGTTAGCTTTCCCTGTTACCATTGTCCCAAGCCATCAGGCAAACCCACTCCGTCTTCTGAAGTACTTGTAATTTGCGACCACAAGTAAAGGACGAGAAGTCACCATTTTAGTTCAACTGACGGGTGTAGGGGTAGAACCCGCAACCTCAGAATCAGCATACCAGATTTTTGAGAACGGCTTGCTTATCCATTCTGTCACGCTGACCTCCAGGTCAACTGCCTTACGAGTATCGTTCTCGAGAAAGGGCCACACATCATCGTTGTATATGACAAAACTGTGCCTCAGGGCTCGTTGGTGGGATGGTCAGGAGGTTACGCTAGGAGTGGCATGGGCGCGGTCGGACGAGAGTTGGATTACAGCTCTCATCGTTGGCTACGGTTGGAAAAGAGTGGCTACCTACCCCTGCATGCACTCCGGCCATACACCATCAGTTTCCTGCCACGGGGGTACTTGTGTTTAAACAATGCTAGGGGTGGAAGCCACTAGTAGTGGGACGTGTGTGTGAGAGAGAAGGAGAGATAGAGTGTGTGTGTGTGTTTGTGTGTATTGTGTGTTATGTGTGTGTGTCAGTGTTTTGTATATGTGAGTGTGTGTGAGAGTGCATGTATGCGTTAGAGAGAGAGAGAGAGAGAGAGAGAGAGAGAGAGAGAGAGAGAGAGAGAGAGAGAGAGAGAGAGAGAGAGTATGAGTGTGTGAGTGGATATGTTGTGTTTTATTTTATATGTTATTTTTATACCCGAAGAAGACGACAATTAGTTCACCGAAACGTTGCATGGTTGTACTCACGTTAAGATATTAATTAAATAATGACTCAACAGACCAGATTTCCATAAGGTTACACAATGAAGCAGCCGAAGTGTTGGTATATTCAGACAAAGACCTACGTCTACTCTGTCTCCAATTTTGATTTCCAGAATAATCCCGAGAGATAGGGCAAGATTACATCCAGCATCTACTGCTGTTGTGGACGAGTCTAGTCAGTGTAATCACAACAAAGTTCTCTCAATGTTAGCGACCTTTAGGGCAAATTAATTGGTCATACATGGACACTTACTAAACGAGCTGAACAGCGCATGAATGCCTTTGAATGTAAATGTTATAGTCGGGTTCTAGGAATAATGGAGGCTTATATGCCCGGGAAGAGAGGAAGAGGAAGGTCAAATAGAAGATGGGTGCATTATGTGGCAGATGATCTCCAAATGGGTGTATCGGACGCGGGAGATCTTGCTTATGACCGAGAAGTTTGCCTGACGGTTGTTATGGGAACGAAGTTCTGCAAAGGACATGGTACTGAATGAATGAATGAATGAATGAATGAATGAATGAATGAATGAATGAATGAATGAATGAATTGGTTTTCAGTCCGGCACGCACGTGATGAAAGTAAACATGTTTTCAACGTCGGCGAAGGTCCAACTGAATAAATCAATAGGAATCTTGTCAACACGTAAATTGTTCTTCGTTTTGTAGTCCATGCCGTGTGACGTTGGTGATCATGTCTTCCATTGCCTTCTTTCTCGTTTTACTTATAATCATTGATCATACTGATGTTCCTCCCTGTCATGATATCAAATTGCCCAGCTTCTTCTCTCTTGATATACCGCTGCCTCTTTTCCCCTCCAACATTCCCGTTGTGTCGACATATTTAATCATTCACTTTCTCACGAGATGACCAAAGAATTTGGACTGTCTTCTTATGGTGCGAGTAACCAATTCTCTTTGCGAATTGACGTCTTTCAAGATATCTCCATTGCTCTTCCTATCCGTCCATGGTGTCATCATCACTCTTCTGTAAAGCCTCATCTCCACGCCTCTAAATAATTACTCACTTGTCTGCTAATTGGTCATGATTCGCTTCCATACATAAGGATTGGCTCTATATAACCCTTACGAACTCTTATCCTTACCGCGACTGATAAAAATGCATTTCAAGAATATTCTTCATCTTGCGAAATGCTGCCTTTCCTTGGGCTATTTGACATTTAAATGTCTGAATACATCTTCTGTTTGCTGTTATTAAAGTGCCCAAATAATTAAATACATTGACATGTATCAGACTGGTTTCAGTTACTTTGATTTTGCATTTGGGTGAGATTTATCTAAGATTAGTTTAATTGATTCTGACTTCATCTCTCACCATCCTTAACTACCCCACACAGCTCCGTCCATGCCCACCCCATATTATTCTTATTTATTTTTGTCTCTACTTCTCGTTTTCAAATGTCGTTAGGTCGTCCACTCGTTCTTTTACCCTGTGGATTGCAGACAAAGTTATTGCTTTAAGATTGCATTTAAAGTTATACTATTCTATAGTTTTCTTTATGTATGTTTTACCAAGCGCCAGCGACATTTCTTAACTCTTGATTCATTAGTCTCATCTCGTCTCATCTTGTTCCTCTTGTACCTTGCGGTGTCGATGTGAAGTATAAACAGCAGGATAGAGCAATTTTTATGTACTTCATGTATGAAGATTCCCATATTCTCTGCTACTCCTCCTGTCCATGGTTTACGTGGGCGGCCTCTTCTTCTGCTTCCATTTAGTCTGTACATCATTGCTTGTTGTGGTATACTGTGATTCTGACTAACTTAACCAAATAGAGTTTTTCGCTACATATATGTTTTATTACCAAATATAATATTGTTATACACATGGAATTTGTTGTTTGATAACTTTAATATGAAGGTCCTAGTGATTTATGCAACTTCATATCTGACTTCAAAATGCCGAATAGAGTTTTGTGTGATTCACATGAGATAACATTTTACATTTTAAATGTAGAGTACAAATTTATGGTAAATAGTGCAATATTACAACCAACTTGTCAATGTCGTGCAATGCAATTTTTATTTTTGTAAAATTTGCAGTAACTGTAATATTTTGAGTATAGTGTTATAGTTGGTAGTTACATGTTGCAACCAACTTTTACTGTTTATAGTATAGTTTTGCACTGGGCTGGTGATTATGTCACATCGAAGTAGGTGGTCGAGCGATTCGACAGCCGTCTCTCACTTTACTAGAGACAGGTGTGAATCTTCTGTAAGGCGCATAGTTATGTGTATATTATATAAATGTTGAGAATATGAGGCGAGTCTGACCGAGTGGCTCGAATACAGGGCTACTATTCGGGAGACCCGGGTTCGAATCAATGGTAAAGTGTTGGATTTTTTCTGCCAGGGAAAAAAAAAAGAAAATCCTAACCTGTACAGTTCGCGGAGAGTGCACTTGTCAGGGGGCCTTAATTCCTCAGGCTCAATACCCCCCCCCCCCTCCCCCACCTTTCCCCTCTTCCAGTCCTACACTGTAAAGTACTGTATACAGTAATGACAGTGTTTGACAGTTGAGAATATTATGTGCAGAAATGAAAACCACACCACAGGTTTATTAGACTCAGATGCAACTAGTATAATAAGATAAAGTAAAGGACACTTAAGGCGCAACTAGTTTATGCTGCTGGATCAACTTGTGTATATCCCCATCGGTATTACATGAGCGATGTGGAAAATATAAATCCGGCCGCGTTTACTTCGCAGTGAATTTTCTGGTACCCAAGTAAGGCTTTGTCGACTTGGAGGCCAAGTGAATGTGAAAACATCCCGTCCTCGATGAGGATTTGAACACATGAACCATTGGTTGGCGTGGTAATCGTGCCAGCCAAGTGAATGTGAAAACATCCCGTCCTCGATGAGGATTTGAACACATGAACCATTTGTTGGCGTGGTAATCGTGCCAGCCAAGTTAATGTGAAAACATCCCGTCCTCGATGAGGATTTGAACACATGAACCATTGGTTGGCGTGGTAATCGTGCCAGCCAAGTGAATGTGAAAACATCCAGTCCTCGATGAGGATTTGAACACATGAACCATTGGTTGGCGTGGTAATCGTGCCAGCCGCTACGCTACCACCGTCCCCATTGTTACCATAAAGCTCATCAAAAGGTCGAGAAAAAGACAATGGTTGTGTGGGGGTATTTTAACAGACAATGTTGAATTGATTCAGTGTAGGTTTGCACCATGGTACACAATGAAATGAAGTATTATAACGTAACTTCCGTTCACTGAGCATTGAAATTGCAGAAGATACCACGAAACAAAACAAATAACACGAAACAAAAGAAATAACACGATAACTCTTGTATGGGGATATATCTTCCTTCTGTCCACATTGCACGTCACATTTTGCGAAATACTATCCTTCGGCCCTGAATCGATTAAGAAAATAAAATTTAAAAAACAAATGGACTAATGTCCAAGTCATAAAACATGTCAGTCCATGGTGTTAGCATAAAACATGTCAGTCCATGGTGTTAGCATAAAACATGTCAGTCCATGGTGTTAGCATAAAACATGTCTGTCCACGGTGTTAGCATAAAACATGTCAGACCATGCTGTTAGCTCCTGACTTTTGTATGCACCAACGGACAGCCAATTGGTGATGCGAGCAGTAAAACGCGAGTCACCTTTATTTCGCACGATATTTCCTGGTACTCAGCTTAGATTTACTCTACTATAGCCACTCAACACAACGGGTTTGGCTAGCTGCATATCCTTTGCAGGACGTCGCAGTCAACCTCAGCATTTTTTGGCCATTGTGATTTTTTTTAGGAGGGGGGGGGGGAATAAGGTTCGGTAGTTTGCCATTGCTTTCTGAAAAAAAAGTACATACCAATGTATGAAAACCAACGCAAGACGGTCTGCTTCCAAATCGCCCGCAGGTGTGTCTCGAACGCGGTATGCGCTATTACGAATTGCGTCTGTAAGACCTACGCGACAGAGCAGCACAAAAGATAAGGTAGAGTAATAAGCCTTCTTTGGGAGAATTCCAAGCAAAGTAAATAAAGACAGACAGAAAGTTATATTTGCGGAAAGATTGTTAGGCAAGAAATGTAAATAATGTTCTTTGGTAACGAGAAGAGGGGCATTGGAAAACATCTTGAGGACAGGACAGATCAGCGTTAAAAGAGACAACGGCAGACTGGGAGAAATGATTCTGGGTGGACTGAGACGGTAGCATCGAAGAATATCTCCAATATAATTGAACCAGAACAGCACAAAACGAGGTCTGCAACAAATACGATTGGAGATCTATGATGATCAACGTATAACCCAAGCCGACATCTGAAGATGACGGTGTGACATGAAGTAAAGACGCCAGCATAAGCATATTGTGGCGTGCCTCAAAGCTCTTTCCTCTTGTTCCTGACCAAGACAGTGAGATGCTTCATGAGGAACCGACCTCCAAAGATCTTGTTGTCTTTGAGTCCAATATCTCTCTCTCTACACGAAAGCAACATGACATTCGCATGCCGGCCCGGAGTAATGGGTTTAATCCGCACCCGTATGGATTAGGATTTTCAAACTGACCTACGCCCCCAGTTCTAACCAGCCTAAAATGAGTACCAAGTAATGCTTTAGAAAGCAAAGGTGGTACGTGTGATACTCACCACATCACCCACCCAGTGCCCATTGGTATATAAAGGTATGGGTTTAGCACCATATGCCCAATTCAGCTGAAGGCGTGTAAAAATGCCCTTTATGTATTTCTTTACTTATCTCTGAAAGAAGACCCTGTTGAGCTTGACTCTAGTCCGGCTTTATGAAAACAAATGAAGGGTGTAGCATAAGTGGGAGCGCAAGCGCAATTGAAATACTACTACTTTTATCGTTTCTTTACTTATTTAGTCGTGTCAGGCGGGGAGTTTGACAGTAGTACACGCTTATATAGGTCCAGACACTTGGTCAGGCTGGGAGTCTGACAGTAGTACACGCTTATATAGGTCCAGACACTTGGTCAGGCGGGGAGTTTGACAGTAGTACACGCTTATATAGGTCCAGACACTTGGTCAGGCGGGGAGTTTGACAGTAGTACACGCTTATATAGGTCCAGACACTTGGTCAGGCGGGGAGTTTGACAGTAGTACACGCTTATATAGGTCCAGACACTTGGTCAGGCGGGGAGTTTGACAGTAGTACACGCTTATATAGGTCCAGACACTTGGTCAGGCGGGGAGTTTGACAGTTGTACACGCTTATATAGGTCCAGACACTTGGTCGGGCGGGGAGTTTGACAGTAGTACACGCTTATATAGGTCCAGACACTTGGTCAGGCGGGGAGTTTGACAGTAGTACACGCTTATATAGGTCCAGACGATTGGTCAGGCGGTGAGTTTGACAGTAGTACACGCTTATATAGGTCCAGACACTTGGTCAGGCGGGGAGTTTGACAGTAGTACACGCTTATATAGGTCCAGACACTTGGTCAGGCTAGGAGTTTGACAGTAGTACACGCTTATATAGGCCCAGACACTTGGTCAGCTGGGGAGTTTGACAGAAGTACACACTCATGCAGGTCCAGACACTTCATTTTAGTTTAGTTTAGTCGACGGATCAACATCACGTCACACAGGTGTAACCATAAGTGCTCCGTTCTACTTCTAACTCAAGCCTGAGTCCGGAGAGTCTCACCCAGTGCACGAACTCCGTAACACCGACGAGGATCCTGAAATGCTTTGGGTTGATTTTTAACTCGAAATTTTGCCCGGGCAGCGCCGTTAGGATTTTCTTTTTCGATTTTCAACTACCAAGGGATTTTTTACGTGCGTAACAATACACACGGGCATCCGATCTCACAACCAGGAGACCAGAGGAAAGTTCGTTACGTGAAGTCCACATGAAAAATTCCAGACTCTCACCAGGGTTTGAACCTGGGACCCCCAGCACTCAAGGCGGACACCATACCTCGAGGTCCAGACACTTGTTGTGAGGCACTCAGCTGAGGGATATGGCTGAACGTCTCTAAGTTAAATCCCCCGGATGTGTGGGCCTGGCCGCTACCCACCTTCTGCTCTTGGAGGTGTGATGCTGAGCCGCCAGCATCTGCAGCCTACCTTGTTCCAGACGTACTGGTTACCCTTTCCTATGGAGAAAATAAGGCAAGGCCGAGAGAGGGATCATGCTGCAAGGGCAACACATGTTCTCTGAACTCAAGCCCAGGCATTGTGCGATGGAATTTTAGTTCCATTCCACATACTTTAGTCTGTAAAGACTGCAAGGTGTCACTTACCTATCTCTACTTCAGAATCACGACGGTTGTTGTATACTATACACTATTCTGTATTTTAACGGAAAACGCCCAGATCTTTGTTTTCATTATTTTGTTTGCATTTTTTCCAACTAGGATAGAAAAACCCTAGCTTCAAATAAATGATACCACGCTCCACAGAACATCAATGGCGTAATCAGTCTCTCGACTTCGTTTAATATCCAGGAAAAGTAACTCGTGTCAAATACAAATGGCTGGTTCTCGCCCTTGCCCTAGACAAACTGAACCGAAAAAAGTTGATGAGTATCGGCGCTAAAAATAGCCCTATCTCACTGGTCAAATATTCGGAAGCAATGGTCGCTGTGTGTGCGTTTTTTTGTTTTGTTAAAATAAGTCAGCATTCAGACATTCATTTATAACAGCTTATAATTTTAAAACTGTCTACCTGAAGTCAGCACTTTTAGAAATACTCCCACATGTTTGCCTCAGAGATACATGTGAAGTTAATTAGGAAGTCTGCTTCTATCGCCATTTTCCCAGTCTATGCGGCCTTGATTATGTCAGGACATCCTGTCTGTCTACTTCCTACGTATCCTTAAGATACAACAACAACTACTGCTACCCCTACTACCACTTCTTACACAATCGCCGATACTACCACTAACACTATTATTACTAATGCTGCTGCGGCTACTACTAATACTAATACTTCTAACACAATAATGCAATAATAATAATAGTACTTGAAACTACTATTAATACTACCACAAGTCACACCACCATCACTACTACTACTACTACAGCAACTAGAACAACAGCAATAACTACTAATACTACAACTACTTCAACTACTACTACTGTAACTACTACTACAGCTACTACTGCCACTACTACTACCACTCTTACTGCTGCTACCGCTACTAATACTGCTACAACAACAACCTCTGTTAATGTTACTACTAATACTACTACTACGAATACTACTATACATACTACTACTATTACTACGACTACCGCTAATACTAGTAATACTACTATTACTACTACTACAATAAAAATTACCACTACTACTGCTTCTGATGATTCTTATAAGATGTGAAAGCGTTAATGTATTTCGTACAGTGACTCTTAAAAGATAATAAATATTGTCCCTATGATTGGTAGGGTGGCCCTTATAGAATATGGTAGCATTCCGATGGTTGATGCAGAGGCTCTTGTAGAATGTGTTATAGTTTCTATGATTGGTGTAGTTGCTCTTATAGAATATGTTATAGCAGTGGTTCTCAACCGGTGGGGAATTCCCCCCCCCCCCCAGGGGGGAATTTCAGGGTTTCCAGGGGGGGGGGGATGAAGACCATTTCAAGATCGTGTTAATACAAGAACCGATTACTTGACATAGTTTTTCCCTTCATACTTTACAGTTATGTATGTCTCGTCCTTCTAAACCTTATTTTATAAAGTAAGTAGACCCAAAAATCATGTTTTATGTGGATGTCTAGACTTGTTTTAGTATATGCTATTACATATACCTTCCATTTTTACGTATACTGTATAGGGGTGGGGGGATTTTTTGATAGGAAATATGAAAGGGGGGGAATGACGTTCTGAAAATATGGTAAAGGGGGGAACGGGCCAAATTTTTTATAGGAAGGAGGGGGGGGGGGGGTGGCGTTCTGAAAATATGGTGAAGGGGGGGAATGGGCCAAAAAAGGTTGAGAACCACTGTGTTATAGTTTCCATGATTGTTGCAGTGGCCGTTATAGGATTGACAGAGTTTCTAGGCTTATTACAGTGACCCTTATAGAATATTATAGTGTTCCTATGATTGGTGCAGTGACTCTTATATAATGTGTTATAGTTTCTATGATTGGCGCAGTGGCTCTTATAGGATCTGTTATAGATTATATGATTGGTTATAGAATATAATAGCGTTTCCATATCTACTACAATACTTATGGGTTATTTTCATTTGTTAGCTTGCTTTGAGCTCAAGCTGATTGTTTTGCGTGTAGGCCAGCCTTCCCTATTACCAGTGTCCTCCTGAGTATGATAGTAATCGTGTGCTTGGTGGAGTGACTCACATAAGACACGGCACTGTGTCTATGATTAGTGCATTGACTCTGATAGGGTGTGATAGTGTGTCTGTGATTAGTGCAATGACTCTTATTAGAATATGATAGTCTCATCTCATCTCATCATGTTCCTCTTGTACCTTGCGGTGTCGAGGTGAAGTATAAACTTCGTGAGAGTGCCCGGTTATGGGCTTCGTATATCGACATTCCCATGGATTCTGTTATTCCCTCCGTCCAGCGTTTACGTGGTCGGCCTCTTCCTCTGTTTCCATCTGGTCTGTACGTCATTGCCTGTTGTGGCATGCTGTTGACTGGTAGCCTACTTGCATGGCCAAACCATTTGACTTGCTGCTTTCTAATAAAATCTAGAGCAGCTTTAACCCCCACTTTAGTCCTGATTTCTTCATTTCTGATCTTATCTCTTCTTGATACGTTGAGTATTCTTCTCAGGAACCTCATTTCTGTTGTTGTGATTTTTCTTTTCTCTTTTTCTGTCATTGTCCAGGTTTGGCATTGGTAGCACAGAGTTGGTAGGAAGATTGTGTTGTAAAGTGCTTTCTTAGTAGTTATTGATACATGTTTGTTCTTTAGTATTGGTGCCATTTGTCCAATGAGTTGATTTGCCTTATTGCACCTATTTTCGATCTCGTCTTCTGATCTGCCATTTGATGATATTATACTTCCTAGGTACTTGAAGCTCTTTACTTGTTTCAAGGGATGTTCGTTTAGGTGAATTGTTGCTGTTTGTTCTTCTTTAGTTATAGTCATTACCTCTGTTTTGCTTGTGCTAATTTTCATGTTATGTTCCCTACACATTTCGTTTAGACTATTCATGTGGTCTTGTAATTCAGAATATGATAGTATTTCTACGATTAGTGCATTGACTCTAATTAGAATATGATAGTATTTCTATGATTAGTGCATTGACTCTGATAGGACGCAATAGTCTGTCAATGATTAGTGCAGTGACTCTGATAGGATGTGATAGTGTTTCTATGATTAGTGCAGTGACTCTGATAGGATGTAATAGTGTTTCTATTATTAGTGCAATGACTCTGATAGGATGTGATAGTGTTTCTATTATTAGTGCAGTGACTCTGATATGATGTGATAGTGTTTCTATGATTAGTGCAGTGACTCTGATAGGATGTAATAGTGTTTCTATTATTAGTGCAGTGACTCTGATAGGATGTGATAGTGTTTCTATTATTAGTGCAGTGACTCTGATAGGATGTGATAGTGTTTCTATTATTAGTGCAGTGACTCTGATAGGATGTAATAGTGTTTCTATTATTAGTGCAGTGACTCTGATAGGATGTAATAGTGTTTCTATTATTAGTGCAGTGACTCTGATAGGATGTGATAGTGTTTCTATTATTAGTGCAGTGACTCTGATAGGATGTGATAGTGTTTCTATTATTAGTGCAGCGACTCTGATAGGATGTGATAGTGTTTCTATTATTAGTGCAGTGACTCTGATAGGATGTGATAGTGTTTCTATTATTAGTGCAATGACTCTGATAGGATGGTATAGTGTTTCTATTATTAGTGCAGTGACTCTGATAGGATGTGATAGTGTTTCTATTATTAGTGCAGTGACTCTGATAGGATGTGATAGTGTTTCTATTATTAGTGCAGTGACTCTGATAGGATGTGATAGTGTTTCTATTATTAGTGCAGTGATTCTGATAGGATGTGATAGTGTTTCTATTATTAGTGCAGTGACTCTGATAGGATGTGATAGTGTTTCTATTATTAGTGCAGTGACTCTGATAGGATGTGATAGTGTTTCTATTATTAGTGCAGTGACTCTTATAGGATGTGATAGTGTTTTTATGATAAGTGCAGTGACTCTTATAGGACGTGATAGTGTTTTTTATGATAAGTGCAGTGACTCTTATAGGATGTGATAGTGTTTTTTATGATAAGTGCAGTGACTCTTATAGGATGTGATAGAGTTTTTATAAGTGCAGTGACTCTTATAGGATGTGATAGTGTTTTTATGATAAGTGCAGTGACTCTTATAGGATGTGATAGAGTTTTTATGATAAGTGCAGTGACTTATATAGGATGTGATCGTGTTTCTTCGTCTAGTATTGTCTTGTTTTACCTTATTTCTTTGCCGTATGCACTTCACTGCGGCTAGTTCTACTATTACTACGACTACCGATATTACTACTACTACAAGAAAAACTACCACTACTACTACTGCTGCTGCTGCTGCTGATTCTTATAGAATTTGGTAACGTTTCTGTTGTTTGTACAGTGGCTTTTATAGCATGTGATAGTGTTCCTGTCTCTGGTGCGGCGATTCTTATATGGTATGTTTTGTTGTCTTGTGCTGTCTTGATCTCCCTTGTTGAGCTCTCGTAAACTGTTCATATGTAATAATCAGCATGTACCACACCCATAAGTCAGCTTAGTCATTGTTGTTCCATCTCACACAATCACAAGAGTCTCGCATTAGACCTGCGTTCTTGCCCAGGCAACATCTTTCGTTCAGATCAACCAGGTATATATCCTTTTGTCTTCCGTTTGCTCTTTAGCCATCAAATTAAAATCTATCAGTCAGTGACTTTAAAGTTTTCTTTCAGAATTGCGTTGATTGATTTTATGCATACCTTTAAGTGAATATGTAAGTAGAACATACAAGAAACATGGATGGAACAAAACGTTTTGTAGAAGTCCCCCCCCCCCCTTCTTTTTAAAAACCTAAATACTGATCTTCCGCCACGAAGGAGTTCATACAGGTGCTAGGTTCTAGAGGTGTATTGTAGCGTGGTAACTGTACGGTCGCCTACCGGATAGGAGTTAATGGGTTTGAATCCGCATCGAGGCAAAATTCTAAAATTGATCTGTGCTCCCAGGTCGACGCAGTCTAGAATTGGCACCAGGAGATGGATTGGGAAGTAAAGGCGGCAAATGTGATACATACCACATTGCCCAATGAGTTCTGATTGGTTTGAAAGTAAAGGCAACAAATGTGATACAGATCACATTGCCCAATGAGTTCTGATTAGTATGAAAGTAAAGGCAACAAATGTGATACAGATCACATTGCCCAATGAGGTCTGATTGGTTTTAAACATAAGGGTCTATCCCCCATGTGTACAATGCGCCTGAGGCGTGCAAACGTGTCCTTTACCTTCACTTATTTACCTACCTGCTAGCCTCCCGCCACCAAAGAGTTAAAGCAAATGTATTTTATCGTAAAGGAATTACGATTGCGTTTATGACTATTTGTCTTATCAGATACAAAACAAACACCAAAACATAAAAATAATGATCTAAATTCTGGTTAACTTGAAGAAATATTATCACGTAGCCGCCAAACTTAGTCATACGTCACCGGAAGTGTGCAGCAGACATAAACATGGCATGATCTCAAAGAGTAACCTGCAAAAAACAAGATGGCGTTTTTTTGCATCTTTGTGCCTAAAGTAGAACACATGAATTTATTCGACAGTTTTCTATACACATATGTAATGGATGGTCTCAAAGATTTCCTATAACCTACCAAAGAACTTGTCCGTTGCTGCAGCGCCTGTTCGTAACAATTGATTCAATTGTCTGGACAATATAGATTAGACGTAACACTCCCTCTAGACAAGCCCACGCCAGTATTGGCATTGACTAGTCATTATGCCAGGTCTTTCTGAAAATCGGTGCATTCTCGCCGGTGTAAGAGAGTCGGTGCACTGAGGTGAATTGTCTCTAATTTGGTATCAAGGGGGAAATTTGAGAACTAATGGATAATTTTATATCCAGATAAAGATTGCCCTTGAAATATTTCAGTTGAAATCAACGTTGGGAAGTAAGTTCTTCTGCTCTTTCTGAAGAGATTATTAATACACTCGCTATTGTAAAGGACCGGTTCTGTAGTGAAGGGATTACGGAAGCAATTCGTAATCCCGTATACCGCTGTCAAAACAAAGCTGTGGGCGATTTGGTAGCAGACAGCATTGCGTTGGTTTTCTTACAATGGTATGACTACCGGTCGTTCAAAAAGCAAAAGCAAAATACCGAACTTAAACTTGCCTAGAAATAACCAAACTGCTGTAGATGAGAGCGACGTCCTGTAAATGGTATGCAACTACCTTTTATTGTAAAGGTCTGGACTGCATTATTTTCTGCCTTCCTGTCAAGCCGCCTCAGTAGTAAACGGGCATAGACACACACGACCCCTGGTAAACAAGTGACCCTCTTGTGCCACTGGCTGCCAGCAGGCTTCACTGGCTCCCTGGTAACTCATCATCATCATCATGTGCTATGTCAATAAACGTGGACGGTCATGTTTCGCCATTTCACACGATCACAGAGATGTGGATCACCTCTGTGTTCTTGTCTTGATCATGCCGTGTGGTTAACTCATTCAGATATTTACTTCTCTGCCTCCTCTTGTTCTTTTCCCCTTAATTTAGTCAATTGCCACCAAGTTGTCAAGTTTATGTCTTCTCATAACGTGAACAAACAAATTGTAAATGTCTATGTCTAATTGCCATAATCAGTTGACGGTTTTCAACTGCTTCCTGTAGGACTTGCTCATTGGTTTTTCTGTCTGCCCATGGTATTCATTGCATTCTGTAAATATAGCTCCCGTGGTAACAGAGAGCCCTATTGGGTACAGGGCGCCTCTGTAGTGTAGCGTCTAGACCCTCCCAGGCCGGTCTTGTTGCCGTGGGTTCAATCACCATAAACGGCGATCGATTATTTTACAAATGTACTCAGGTCGTCACAGACTAAAATGGGAACCAGACATGCCTTGGGAAGTACGAGAGACCGGCGTGATATTGGCTGCTTCACCCACCGATTGGTCTATATAAATATGGGTACAGCACAATATGCACATTGATCCTTTGGGTGCTTACAAGGGTCCTTTACTTTTTTATTACACTACTGGGTAAAGATGTCTTCCTTGACAACATATGGTTCCCATGCTAACACACGATAGCTGAAGTCCCCCATCTGTCGCTCCTCCCACTAATAAAAGCATTGGACGCCTCTGACTATATATATGTATATATATATATAGATAGATATATATATATGTATATATATATATATATATATATATATATATATATATATATATATATTGTAATTAAATAATAATGTTATAATATTGCTACCATATGTTGACACAATTATTGGACTTGCCAAATGTACATTGTAATATTGTATGAGTAAACAAAGATAGCTGGTCGATGTATTGAACCCTGCAGTACTAAAACGCTTATTTCTGATGAGATCAATAAACAAATATCAAACAATTCGTACCACGTGTTTCTCCGGGTAGAGTCACCTTTCTCTTTCTCCATGAACGTGCGGGAGTTGAGGGGAATTAACGAGCTAATAAACTTGCTGACTCTGCATCCATTGGAATGGCCAGCCAATGGATTATGCCGATATTAGCAATGCCTTTGCAGAGATGTGGAGAGCGAAGGACTTCGACGCAAGCGAATCCACATCGTTGTCTAGAAGTAGATACTTGGGAGTAAGAAATGGCACGGTCAGACAGGAGAGGTACATCGGGAGACTGAGGAGTCTTGTTTTACAACATAGAAAAGACATTATTAGCCACCGGAATCTGATGCATTTACTGAGAGTTGGGGGGAGGGGGAATTATGAGCACCTATGGATATGTCCGGAGTGTAAGGATGATAATCTAAGACATAACCAACAAACTTCAGGGGCGTCACTACAGGGTGCGCATGATGTGGATGGCACTGGGTGGCACGATCTGGAGAGTGATACCAAAATGCACGATCAAAAAACGGTGTCTCCAATGTTCAGTTGCAATGTTGAATGAATCACCAGAAAATGGGAAGTAGATAGTGAGCTTTACTAGAAAACGATTACAGGTAACACAATGGACATTGCGGCTACAATCTACGTCAGCACGGAATAAACAAACATCAAACAATACAAGTACTTGAAATACACTACGCGGACATATAAACATACAAGTTACTTATCTGTATCCTTGTTGTGGCTGGATACGTCTTTCAAACGACCAGCGCGTACGATGAATTACAATGGAGTGAGTGAACCGGACGTGTTGGTATTTTTTTTACTGCTTGACTAAACATAGGTTACATATCCTTTGCAGGACGCTGCGATCAAACCCCAACACCAGGTTGATTTACAAGGCAATCCAGTAGTTTGCCATTGCTTTCTGAACAAGTAACCAATATTAAAGTCCAATTGACCGGTATAGAGAAAATAGACTATTATTCCTGTGTCCCACTCAACGCGATATGTGTGATGTTCAGAGTCGAGCTATTGACAACAGCCGAGGGCGATTTAAAAGCAGGCCCCTTTGGGTTGGTTTCAATGGTCGTCAGCCGTTCAAAAAACAGTGACAAACTACCTAACTTAAATTGCCTAGTTTAAATGTTTTGTGTATCCTTTACAGGACATTGCTGTCAACATCAGCATCTTTCAGCTGATTGTTGATTTCTTGGCAAGATTACGCTCAGTAGTTTGCCATTGCTTTCTGAGCGACCAGCTCCATCCTCTCATAAGTCACTGGCGCGACTCGAACCTCTTCCAGTTCTCGTGCGCTCACGTCACCCACGAGAGTATTCGGGGTTACTGAGAAAGCTGCTAACTCCTCGACCAGGGAGACCGGCAAATTGCCTAGTACATCAATTTAATTGCCTAGCGTATCACTTAAATCACTTAAGTTTTGTATTTACCTATTATGTTCCATGAACTTTACAGAGGGTAAATACAAAACTTGGACCGGCAATATTTTTAATCACTGCACAGTCATTAAAAATACACCCTATAATAACTCCCCCCCCCCCCCCCGTCCCACACTCCGCTGGTGGCTTACAAACAATAATTCCTCCTGCAAATCTCAATAATGAAAGGGGGATAATTGCTGACTCCTGTGCTCACATCACTCTACAACTAAGAGAGATAATTGCTGGCACCTGTGCTCACATCACCCCACAACAAAAAGGGGTTAATTGCTAAGTCCTGTGCTCACATCGCTCCACAACTAAAGGTCTAAAGGCGATAATTGCTGATCTCTGTCCTTACAACACTCCACAACTAAAGGAGATCATTTCTGACCCCTGTCCTCACATCACTTCACAACTAAGAGTAGTCTCTGACCCCTGTGCACACAGCACTCCACAACTAAAGTGGATAATTGATGACCCCTGTGCACACAGCACTCCAAAACTAAAGTGGATAATTGTTAATCTCTGTCGTCACATCACTTCAAAACAAAGAGAGATAATTGCTGACCCCTGTACTCACAGCACTTCACAAATAACTGGGATAATCGCTGACTCTCTGTGCTCACGGTACTCAATAACTAAAAGGGATAGTTGCAGTCGCTCTGAGCACACAGCACTCCACAGATATGGGGGATTATTGCAGTCACTCTATGCACACATCACTCCACATATAAGGGGGATAACTGTTGTCGCTCTGCACACACATCACGCCGCAGATGAGGGGGATAATTGCTGTCTATCTGTGCACACAGTACTCCACAGATAAGGGGGATACTTTCAGGTGCTCTGTGCACACATCACTCCACAGATAAGGGGGATAATGGCAGTCGCTCTGTGCACACATCACCCCACAAATAAGAGAAATAATGGTTGACCCATGTGCTTACATAAGTCCACAAATAAGAGTGGTAATTGTCTACTACTATGTTCTCAGCACTTCACAAATAAGAGTGGTCATTGCCGACACCTGTGATCGTTTAAATATTGTTGTTCTAGACAGTTGTTACCTCCTAGCAATAAATATCTGAGGTTGTGTGAGTTTCAGTAAATTACTCATCACATGTCATGCCGATAAACGTGGACGGTCATGTTTCGCCATCTCATACGATCACCAAAGTCGTGAATCAACACTGTGTGCATGTCTCGGCTATGCCATGTGGTCAAGCCATCCATATATTTACTTCTCTGTCTTCCCCTTGTCCCTTTCTCCATCATTGTTGCCAGTTGCCTCTAAGTTTTCTAGTTTACTTCTTTTCATAACGTGGCAAACAAAAATATTGACTGTATACGTCCAATTTCTCTAATCAGTTTGTTCACTTGTTACTTGTAGGATTACTCATTTGGTTCTTCTGTCTGCCCACAGTCCTTTGCATTTTCTCATGGATCTATATTTCCACTGCCATTAGATGTTTTACAGCTCTCATAGTCCAAGTTTCATATTCATACAAAAGTACAGGCTCTTGTAGCATTTGCACACTATTTTTCTCATTGCAAATGAAATAGTTTTTTTTTAATTTTTTGGTGGTCAGTATGTTTTCCATCTTGCAAAAGCAAATTTTGTCATGGCGATTGTTGTTTTAGTCCCTTCCCAGGCACCTTCCATCTGATGGTTTGAGTGTTCCGAGATAGCTATACCGATTCACTTGTTTAAGAATATTCCCATTAACACGTATATCGCATTGTGGTATTTTTTTTTTCTTCTTCTTAGAGACAGTAAAACATAAAGCCATAAATGCAGGTGGTAGATGGAGCTGAAGAACAACCCACAGATAGTTGTATGTTATTGCCTCCCATTTCACAGTGGTAGGCAGATGATAGCTTTTTAGAGACGCCATCGGTCATCGTCCAGTATGGTCATTGCTAATACGGAAAGCAATTTCAAACTACCTTCTTTACAGATGCCTAGAAAATCACGTTTCGTCAATTCATAAAGTAAATTACTTGCGGGAATATAATTACTTTAGTTTTTTGTTTTTTTTTTAATTTGTATCTCATTCTCCCGCCTTTCTTGTTACGTAACGTTTCCAGCCATAACGGTCTTTCAAAATAGCTCTGTATCAACTGCCAGATGACCGGCCTCTGTTGCTGTCTGTCAACTGTCAGATGTCTTGCCTCTGTTGCTGTCTGTCAACTGTCAGATGTCTTGCCTCTGTTGCTGTCTGTCAGCTGTCAGATGTCTGGCCTCTGTTGCTGTCTGTCAACTGCCAGATGCCTTGCCTCTGTTTCTGTCATGTTTAAACTGCATGGTGTGTATTTGTAATGACTGTGCAATGTTTGAAAATATTGCCAATCCAAGTTTTGTATTTACCTATTATGTTGAATGATCTTTACAGAGGGTGAATACAAAACTTGGACCGGCAATATTTTAAAACACTGCACAGTCATTAAAAATACATACTATACCAGTCACATCTTGAACCAGGTCATCATGGCCCAATGAATAAGAGCGACTGCTCTTAAACTTCTGGTGTGCTGATGTTGAAGTAGCGGGTTCAACCCCTACACCGGACAGTTGGACTAAAATGTTGACTTCTCCTCCTTGGCTTGAAGATGTAAATTACAAGTACCTCAGAAGTAGGAATGGGTTCGCATAATGGCGAGGGACACTGGCAGTAAGAAAAGATAACCCATACACAAAAAATTAGTCCAGTGCACTCCCTGGTAGTAGCAGCTACAGTAAGTAGTAGCAGTGTGTGGACTATGCTTAAGATCAAAGAGAGCGAGCAAACATAAATCTTGAACCCAACTACGCTCTGTTCTTCATGGTCCCCGCTGCCCGGTACACCTATTCAAATAATTACCTTTTCCAGACAGTCGTGTCTTTATTCACTTGCTCAGTATATTTCTTTTTCTGTAATTTTATTTGTGCTAATAATCTGTCTGCATTGATATTGAACGCTTGCAGGATAGATACAGTTGTTTCCTTTCTTATGTAATGAATGTTTGATGCATTTCTTTAAGACTTACATTCAAAGAAGTCGATTGGCCCTTTGTTGCAAGTACAAGTTTAACATTCTCATGTTACCGCAGAAAATTCGTCTGCTCTCCGTTCTTTGTCTTTTGTTGTTGTATTTCTTCCAATGCCCAAAGGCCTCAGTTACTTTAGTTTTTGCAGGCCACTGTTCGTTCTTATTTCAACTTCTATGATCAGACTTCCATTGCCAGTTTGTAACTTTACAGCCATATCATTGTTAAAAATAGGAGCTGGCGTTCATTGAGTTCAGGTAATCAGAGTGTCTAGTTAATCATGCGTCGAAGTACACTTGTTCCTGCAGCAAGGCGCTGTCGTCATTTGGAGGTGACAGGTTCGAATCCCGGTCGGTAACTATAGCTTTCAAATTTTATGTTCTCTTGTGCGTCCTCTAGTCTCTACTTCATTCTTCTCCTTCTGTGCGCGGCAAACAATACTATGTGTGTTTATTTATGTAACTGATTGAGTTCAGGTAGCAGTGTTGATGTCATGAGCTGTGAAATACTTGAGAAATGCCTAAGAAGAGACATAATTAGAAATAATAGCATTAGGAATACCATATAATCACTTAATGCATTGAATTTATTGAAAAACAAGAAGTGAAGAGGTCGGGACATCTTATGACAATGAGCTAAAAATAACTACTTCTGTATGTAGATAAATCTTTGGGTGTAGACCAATGAAGAGATGTATGTTTTCTATTAGGGTTAGACAACCTAAATGCAAACTCAGCGACGTTTGAAAGACTCATTTGGCTCAAGATGTGTGAGACATATTTAAGATGGCTCTCACATATTTGACATCTAAATAATAAGAAAGCCGAATTCAGTAACCAAATCCAAAGTAGATAACAAATGAGATCTATCAGAAACGAAATGGAAGCATGTTGTGGTACTGAAATAACGAGGACTGCAGAATCGCCAGGAATGCAAGAAGCGAAGGTGCATTGATAATCTTACATCTAACTAAACAAGAGAAGAACTATGTTCATTTTCTTAATATATTCCTTTGCTTCTTTTTGTTCACTGCAAACATATCAAGTCAAATGGGGCGAAGCCAGACAAGAATACTATGTAAAACATAATGTATTATTGTTCCGCATAGAGGATTAGTCATCCGACACAGAACTGTTGTTTTCAGCCTCCAACAAGATGAGAGAGAGCTTGAGGAGGGGATCGGAGCAATTATGTAATGAACAGTTATATGTGAAGTGAGGGTACTCTCTCGACTAAGTAACTAGCTTCTTTATGCTCGCTTGTTTACAAAACAGCAGCGCCGTTTCAGTTACAGAAGTGAAAGATTTCGTTAATTCCAACAACACGGCTCTATGTTGGGTTCAGCTTCAATCAATGGGTACTAGACAATCATCTTATTTTTCTTAGAGTTATCTGGGGAGGAAAGGCGGCGAGGTGGAAGACTGACCCCCTTTTCCCAGCATGCCGTGCTCTTGAGCACGTGAAGGTCTAACAATTCACACTCCATCGACAGTACCTGCTGTGGGACTACCTTCCTTTGTGCTGCTTTGCGGACTCCAAACATAGGACCTCCTTTTTCTACGCTAATGCCGGTTTACCCGGATTCATTAGCTGTTTTTTTACATTGTATGCACTAAAACACAAAAGTGCCAATGTATGATCATTGTTTACTTGGTCCCACAAGCAGTGGTGGACTGGTCCTTATGTCAGCTTGCTGATGGCATTTGAGTCCTCTTGACCCCCCCTTAAACATCAAACACTGTTACAAATATGAATGACCGTTTAGTAACGGCAACCAACATTTTGAGACCCAGCCTTCTACTGACCGCGAGCAAGCAAAATGTGCGTGGGTTTGTGGGAGAAAAGGATGTGTGGATGTGTTAACTCTATTCATTCGATGAACGTATTGGTACGTCTTTTGCAAGTTAATAGCATCCATATGTGTTATCATGGCAATCTTGAAATCAACATACTAACATGGTAAATACGTCTGCATTAGTGCACATTTACGTGTGTTTGTGTTGTTATGTTTCATTCCACGGATGTAACAGCTGGGCAGTCAGTGTAGCCTATGTTGTGTATAAGAAAGCATCGATTGTTATCTCAGTGATATGCCATTTGTTCAGATTACTAAATTCTGGGAAATGATTGTGATCCACCCTATCAATGTTTGTGTTATCTCTGTTCCTTATCATGTGATAGCAGCTTATGCAGCAGAAAATCACCATCACAATCATACCACATTACAAAACACCACACTTTATCTACATAATGATCACATTGTCGGCGGGAGCTCGACACACTTCCGTTCTTTATCTAACATTAGTATCAACATCCTGCTGGAAGAGAAAACTTTGTATTATTTATTTAATATTGTTATTGTTGTTGATTTTCATGTACAAATAATAATTAATATGTGTGCACAGATGTAGAATGTAGTTATGCAACAGACTGCATGCGCTGAAATGTGTAATAATAAATGTGCATACAATGTGTACACGAATAGAAGCATTTGTATCGTCTATTTGACCTTCATTACTCCCCATATCCCAGTGTTTTCCATGCAGGTCATCAACCTGACTATGTATAACACAAACCATCCTTTTTTAACTCGTCGTATGCTAGGCAAAACTATAAACGTTAATTCATCACCTTCTAGACAAATGACGATAGGTTAATTCAATCCATACTAGTAAATTATCACCAACCAGACTGTTTATAACACAAGCCATCCTTTTTTTTTTTAACTCATTGTATACTCGGCAACATGTTGTAACAACCGGAAATATTTGGAGAAAGAGAGATAGAGGAAGACAGTCTTGTATCAAGGCACGGAAAGGAGTTAACACACGAACTGATCCATGCCGTCGGAGATCACGATTTGTGGGGGGGGGGGGGGTGTGATCGTTCACGCCAGCCGGCAAGGCACTAGATGATGATGATACATTAAAAAATAATTAACCTTAATGCATCACTTTCTAGTCAACTGAGAATAGATTAATTCAGTCCATACTAGACAAATAATCAAATACTAAGAAACCCGAGGAAGGCTAACCTCATTAAAAAATGCCTGCTGAAGTCGGAAGTGCCGTCCTACTGGTGGCAAACTAAAAATTGGCACTATGCATTTACGTCCGAGTGAAATGTCTCGTCCGAATGTCTCTCGTGCTAGGAACAGCTCTGACTACCTAGTTTCCGAATGCCGGTCTTGTTCGGAACAGCTCTGACTAGGTAGTTTTCCGAATGTCTGTCGTGCCTGGAACAGCTCTGACGGGCGCAATGACAAGCACATGTCCGAAAACTCGCTGAGTGGATACCGTCTGCAGACCTGTCTGGTTTGTGCGGGAACGGCCCGGGGCGAACAAAATGTCCAATATATTGAAGTGAGGAATTAAAGCAGCCATGAGCAGGACGTGACGATTCCCTCGGTGAGCCCATCACCAGAGCGTTATGTTTCGGGTCTGCAATTATGGAAGCCACCCAGGATGGCGGAAAATGCTATGGACTGTCCTTGCCTTCATTTGAGGGATGACCGTGCAGTCTTCGACTGTTCCAACTTGACCAGCTGGGAGGTGGACAGTACCACAAAAGTGAGAGTCTCCCAGGAATGCTAACCTGGTCAAAAATGCACGCTAAAAGTCGGATGTGTTGGCCTAAGGGTTTCGACCCAAGGGTGCCTAACCAGACACACCGCAATCACATCTGAAAAAACACTCCGGATGAACGCAAAGAAGAAGAAGAAATACTAAGAAATATTATACTAGGAAATCTTCACATCATAACTCATTCCATACTAGATAAATCATAATAAGTTAATTCCCATCATTACTAGACAACTCATTATCCGCTCATTTATTCTAAACTAGCTAAATCAATATACTTGAATTCATTGTACAGCTGGAAAATCACCATCTGTTAATTATTATATACTAGGCAATTCATCGCAGTTTCAGTTATCCCATTTTAGACAACCTATTAATGGGATATTTTCTCCTGTATTAGACACTCCATCATATGCTAATTCATTCTATATTAGACAATTCACTATACCTTAATTCATCCTATACTAGATAATTCACTATACCTTAATTCATTCTATGCTAGACTATTCACTATACCTTAATTCATTCTATACAAGACAAATCACTATATGCTAACAAGTTAATAATATGCAAACTCCCATACTTTAATTAATTATATACCAGACAATACAAAATAAGTTAAGTAATTATGTACTGGACAAATCACCAAAATCTAATTTGTTCTGTACTGTACAATTCACCAAACTCTAATTAGTTCTGTAGTGGACAAATAACCAACATCTAATTAGTTCTGTACTGGACAAATCACCAACTTCTAATTAGTTCTGTACTGAACACATCACTAAATTCTAATTATTTCTGTACTGGACAAATGATCACACGCTATTTAGTTATGTTCTAAGCAAGACATAAGACAATTAGAAGCGTTTGGTGATGAACAGAAGCTTCACAGTGGGGCATTTACGAATGAATATAACATATTTTACCAATAAGAAATATCTGAGACCTAGATATGAGTACCATAGTTTCTTGTAGTAAAATCTAATTTTGCTGAATGTCAAAAGCAAACAGGAAATACGTTTCCTTGACGTGGACAGCCTGGCCCACTCAGTCTAAAATTGTCACCAGGAGAGTTACTGGTAAATGAATATGAATGTGAAGAGTAGGAGGAGGTGGTATGAAAGAGGAGAGGATGGAGTATCAGAAAAAAAGAGACATAAAAAGAAGTATCAGAAGGAAGAAGAAGTGGAGGCAAAGAAGGATGAAGACACAAGAAGAAGAAGAAGAAGAAGAAGAAGAAGAAGAAGAAGAAGAAGAAGAAGAAGAAGAAGAAGAAGAAGAAGAAGAAGAAGAAGAAGAAGAAGAAGAAGAAGAAGAAGAAGAAGAACAACAACAACAACAACAACAACAACAACAACAACAACAACAACAACAACAACAATAACAACAACAACATCAACAACATTAACAACGACATTAACAACAATAATAATAAATATTACAACCAATACATCATACATCCGTTTAGAGAAGCCAAGATGCAGTAACATATTTCTCGAAAACCATAAATAAACACATCGTAACAACCCATCATCTGCAATAACTATATATATATATATATATATATATATATATATATATATATATATATATATATATATATATATATATATATATATATATATATATATATATATATATATACTTGTATATTCACATCAAAAACCATGAAACCATGAAAGGATGAAACATAATATTGCTACTTAAGCTACTATAAACATCAAAAACATTATAAGACACGAAGTCATTTGTCGCAATCACAATTCAACGTAGTGTGCGTTGAGTGGTATACAATGAGTTCCCTTGGCATATTCACTACGTGAAAAAAAATCAAATCATTCTTAGATGTACAAATTTACCAGCAAACTGTGTACCTTTCCTAGTTGCAACATGTGTAACTTTGCTACCAATATTAACCAATTGTTATACTGGATGTCATTTGATGTAAATATGAATTCACGCAGAACGTGAAGGACCGAGATCTGTGGCGAGATATGAACGCCAACGCCATTCTGGCAAGGCACATGATAATGTTGATGTGAATTTACTACTTATATGCTGCAAGCTGAGATTGTAGGAATGTCTCGGGATATATGTCAAACCATACAAATCAATAAACAAATATAAAATAGTAAGTGAATTGTTGTTTTATCATGTTCTTCATTCTCACTATGGGTCAGCATCATGGATTGGTTCATCATCATCATCGTCTGCCACTTCTGCCGTCAAGCGTCGTGGGGAGGAATATTTTGCGTTCCAGCACCCGGTGGGCGGCACTGGATAGTGTCATTCCGTGTGGTTGTACAATGTCTCTGATGTCGTTAATCCATTTTCTTCTTGGACGTCCTCATGGTCTCGTCACAGATGATCTTTGATGTAAAGCCAGTGATGGTAGTTGCTGATGTTGCATTCTAACGACATGGCCCAACCACTTGATCTTCTGTCTTTCAATAAATGTGGCACAAGGTATTGATCCCAGTCTGTCTGATAATAGCATTTCTTACTCAGTCTCGGATTGTTAAGTTGGCAACTCTCCTCAGGCATCTCATTTCGCAGGTGTTGATTTTGCGAAGTGTAATTTGGATAAAGTCCAGGTTTGAGATTGGTAGTATAGGGTTGGTGTAAATATGCTGTTTATTATCTGTCGTTTTACGGAAATGGGTATATTTGGATGTTTCAGTAAGAATGATAGTTGATATGTAAGTCCACTAGCTTTTTGACATGTTATTTCGATTTCTCTGTCCAGTCTGCCATTTTCTGTGATCATACTTCCAAGATATTCGAATTCTTTAACTTGTTTCAGAGTTGTGCTATTTATCTGTATACTTAATGGCCCGGCGATCTGCTAACTCGCATTACTTCGGTTTTGGCTGTATTTATACTCATATTGTATCTCCTGCATGTTGAATTCAGATTATTGATATGATTTTGCAGTCTGCCCTCGTAGCTATAAAACAGGCACTGATCGTCTGCAAATAGAAGTTCATTTATTTCCCGTGGATCAGTTGTTTCATCTGGAGTAAAGAGTTCTAAATTTTCTAAATCTGTTCTGTCGAGACTTGCTTCTTTGGAAATTCTGTCCATGTAGATATTACATAGCAGGGAAGGGAGCACACATCCCTGCTTCACTATTGTATTGACTGTGAACATATCTGATATACCTTCTTGTGTTCTTGCTGCACTTCGGCTCGAGTGGTACATGGCTATGATGTTTTCTAGCAGTTGCCCTTGTATCCCATAGTCTTCAAGGATGGTCCATAATTTGTATATGTCTACTCTATCGAAAGCCTTTTCCTGATCTACAAACACCATGGATTGTGTCAAGGAGCTGGATAGGTATAGATAGAAGTAGGACAAGGACAGAGGAAAGTAAAGGACAGAGACAGGACATAATAAGGACCTTTACAAGAGAATAGATAGAGAAAGACAGTATAAGGAGATAGAACTCCAAACCAGTGTTAGGACAAGACCTAGACAGGACACGCACGTGTCATAGCTAGGACATAACTAGGACATAACGGGATTAACTCCCGACATAGGACAGAGTACGGTAATCACGGGGACTACCCGTAAACAGACTGAACTATAGTACAGCTGTAGGCTATGAGTACTGGACCACTAAACTACGTGACAAGTGACCCAGCACGCCGTGCGGCTGACCTCACGAGAACGGAGGACGAGTAGCTGGACTAGACCTGTGAATTGAGGCAGACCGGACCCGACAGTTAGAGCGACAAGACCTCTGTGTTGACCCTCACCATTTGTGTAGTTTAGAGAGGGCATAGTTATACGTAGCGAATATAAAGAATGTATTTGAGTGTTGAATGCCATTTGTGTATGCTCGTAAGACGAGCTAGGTAATATATAGAATAAATCGTGATTCTTTGTCTACCATTCACACGAAACGTGTTTGTGATCATGAGGTGTGAATGAAGGAACCAGCGTGCTTGTGTAAATTCAGGTTGTTGACAGATTGGTTAATATACTCATTTACTAGGCGAAAATAACACTGTCTAGTTGGTCTTGCGTGGAAGTACATTTGTTCCCGCAGGGAGGTCTTGTCTTCATTTAAAGGTAACAGGTTCGAATCCCGGTCGGAAACGATATATTCAAAAATTTTAATGCGTGCTCTAGTATCTTCCTTGTTCTTCTGATGCCTGGCCGGTACCTTGCTGTCTTTACAGGCGTTAGTTTGTTACACTGTGCTTAAAGAAGGCATAATAACCTCTGCTTAGCACAAAGCTATGAATTTTAGACACCAGGTTTTGCCCATGCAACATGATCCCTGTCTCGGCCTGCCTACTTTACTCCAGGTGAAAAGTAACACCATTATGTCTAGAACACGACAAGCTGCAGAAGCTGCCGGATCAGCAAACCAATACTCTGACTGTCCGCTTGTCGGAGATCGATCATAGACTACTTGCCGACAAAGGTATGGTATGTCCTGTCGTGACATTTAGTTTTTAGGTTGCAATACCTCGCTACATGATAAGGCATGTACCCTCCCAATGGTGCTCATGCGCCCGAAGCCGTTGGGTTGTCGGGTTTGGTGAGCACCGACCAACATTCAGTGCTAACAGAAATCAGGTAATACCGCCTACTGTCACACTGCTACTATAAGCGCCCAACAATACAGGTATGTTTATTTATAAACTAATTTATTAGATAGAGTTCTGTTTTCTACCCATAGCTGTTGGAGTATTCATTTTTTCGACCAGTCAGGGCTTGTTCCATTCTGTTAAAAGGCTTCTTATTTAAATGTTGACTGTTCTCTTCCAAAGGTGCAATGGCTCTTCACCAACTCACGACAGTCTTAGTAGACGCCATCACGGTTGGTCGTACCTTGCAGTTAAAGAATCCTTATGGATTCAGGCAGTCAGTCATACCAAACCCTCCTTAATCGCCTCTTACGACATGCAGGATGGTTATAGTGATACTATACAGTCCTTTCTTTGTGAGTTCCTATAGCACATACGCTTGATAAACAAGGTACCGGGTACTTGAAATATCTAGATAGAAAATGTTGCGAGATAGAGGATTGGCCATCTCATCCATTTATGATGTAGCCTGAAACATTTTAAGGCTTCAATACCGGCATTTTCTGTCATGGAAATAACTGGTTAATATCCATTAGCAATATCTTCTTGATTATATTCTCAACGTCTATAGCTAAGGGGTACCAAAGGCGTCTCGCAATCCCCCATACTGCTTTCGAAATCAGCTGCGTTTATCGTTTAGAAAGCAACGGTAAATTACTGAACGTAAAATTACCAGAAAAATCACTAACAACTAAATTTGGTGGGACTGAAAGCAGCGCTAGATTTTATCAGAAGGCAGCAGGTTAAACGTTTCTGCCATATAACTAAATTACCAAATAACAGTATACCACAACAAGCAATGATGTACAGACCAAATGGAAGCAGCAGAAGAGGCCTGCCATGTAAACGATGGACAGGGAATAGCAGAGTCCATGGGAATTTCGATATATGAAGCCCATAATCGGGCACTCTCCCGCTGTTTATACTTCATTCACCTCGACACCGCAAGGTACAAGAGGAACAAGATGAAATGAGACTAGATAAAATTGCGACATCCTGTAACGAATAAGTAAATAACATTTTGATATTCTCAACTGGTCGATACGGACGAGTGACCCTCGCCTTGACTTAGAAATAAAGCCTGGTCAAGCACTCTAATGCGATCTTCGATGGCGAGAGAGGAGACATGACAAGCAACTCATCATGGGGAACAGTGAGTATAGATACTCTGAGACAACTGCTGCATCGGGGAATTGAACACACTTGGGAATACCCGATGTGCCGGGATGTCGATCGTGACAACATAACACAATTTCACGCTGCATAACTTCTTGTTCATGGTACTGGGTCGCGACATGGGTGGGGCCCTTCTCTGGGTGGAACCCCAGGTGACGGTGAGTGACTGACTGGTAGCAGATTGAATGCTAAGAACGCCACGTTTGTGTGTGTGTGTGCGCGTGCGTGCGTGCGTGTGTGTGTGTGTGTGTGTGGGGGGGGGAGGATTTGGAATATGACGTGTGAACCAACGAACCAAGAAACGAACTGTATTTCAAACTGGTTGGTTGACTCATTAGTTGGTTTGTTAGTTGATTGGTTGATTGGTTAGATAGTTATTTAGTTGATTGGTTGGTTGTTTGGTTGGTTGCTTGACTATTTGGATGGTCAGTTGGTTGGCTGCTTGGTTGGCTGATTAGTTAGTTAGTTGGATAGTTAGTATTTTGGTTTGTTTATTGGGTAGGTTGTTGGTTAGTTGGTTTAATGATTAGTTGGTTAGTTAGTTAGTTAGCTAGTTAGTCAGTTAGTTAGTTAGTGAGTTGGCTAGTTAGTTAGTTAATTGGCTAGTTAGTTATTAGTTAGTTAGTTAGTTAGTTGGTAAGTTAGTTAGTTATTTAGTTAGTTATTTAGTTAGTTAGTTAGTTAGTTAGTTAATTAGTTAGTTGGTTGGTTGGTTGGTTGGTTGGTTTGTTGGTTTAATGATTAGTTAGTTAGTTAGTTAGTTAGTTAATTAGTTGGCTAGTTAGTCAGTTAGTTAGTTAGTGAGTTGGCTAGTTAGTTAGTTAATTGGCTAGTTAGTTAGTTAGTTAGTTATTAGTTAGTTAGTTAGTTAGTTAGTTAGTTGGTTGGTTGGTTGGTTGGTTGGTTGGTTGGTTGGTTGGTTTAATGATTAGTTAGTTAGTCAGTTAGTTAGTTAGTGAGTTCACTAGTTAGTTAGTTAATTGGCTAGTTAGTTAGTTATTAGTTAGTTAGTTAGTTAGTTAGTTAGTTAGTTGGTTAGTTAGTTAGTAAGCTAGTTAGTTAGTTAGTTAGTTAGTTGGTTGGTTGGTTGATTGGTTGGTTGCTTGCTTGCTTGCTTGGTTGGTTGGTTGGTTGGTTGGTTGGTTGGTTGGTTGGTTGGTTGAATGGCTAGCTGGTTAATTCTCAGGAAGACTGCACATAAACTCTCAATTTCGGAGCAGGCGCTGAGATCGCTGAGCCCTGACAAAGGCTTGCAGCTGCCGCAGTCTGCTTACACATCGCCATCGACTGACTTCAAGCCAGGATGTCGGAATTGTGAAACGGCGTTCACGATGGCAGTAGGCACTATATATCTATCCAGTCAGTCAGTCAGTCAGTCAGTCAGTCAGTTAGTCAGTTAGTCAGTCAGTCAGTCAGTCAGTCAGTCAGTCAGTCAGTCAGTCGGTCGGTCGGTCGGTCGCTCGCTTGGTCAATTAGTTAGTTAGTTAGTTAGTTAGTTAGTTAGTTCGTTCGTTCTTTCGTTAGTTAGTTAATTAGTTCGTTAGTTAGTTAGTTAGTTAGTTAGTTAGTTAGGTAGTTAGTTAATTAGTTAGTTAGTTAGTTAGTTAGTTAGTTAGTTAGTTAGTTAGTCAGTCAGTCAGTTAGTTAGTTAGTTAGTTAGTTAGTTAGTTAGTTAGTTCGTTCGTTCGTTAGTTAGTTAATTAGTTCGTTAGTTAGTTAGTTAGTTAGTTAGTTAGTTAGTTAGTTAGGTAATTAGTTAGTTAGTTAGTTAGTTAGTTAGTTAGTTAGTTAGTTAGTTAGTTAGTTAGTTAGTTAGTTAGTTAGTTAGTTAGTTAGTTAGCTAGCCGTGATTCCAACTTCACGGCAACGGTTCGTCCCCATTATGTTCCGTTCCTGTGCCAGTGAATATCATACAAAATGCTCCTCACTGCCCGATGTGAAAAGTGGAACAGACAGGAGTCTCGGCAAGCCAACAGCCCACACAGGTATACTGTGCATAATGCCGCCACCAGAATGCCAAAACAGAAGTCCTCCACGGAAAGTACAGTTCATCGTCGATGGAAGCGGCAGTCACCAGAAAGACTTCATTGATTCGTGTTTTATCCCACATGGCTCGGTCTCTTTCCGCAGGGCGATCCGCCGAAAGTGCCGCCCAAAGCACGAACTCCATAGCTCCCGCGACGACAAGGACTCTCCTGAAAAATGCACTCGTGAACCGAAAAGGCAAACCAGACAATTCAACGACAGCCCGCCATTGTTCCGGACATGCAGTTCACTGTGCAAACAACAGCGGACAGATGTAAAAGCATTCCACACTAATCTCACAGCTTACAGTGTCGCGCCACGCACTCAAACAGTGTACAATGTACTACTATCTATATACCTATACATAACTTAGATGGAGTGAACAAGATATGGGTGGTATAAATATAATACTAGCATAATATAATGTACAGCAGGCGCGTTAATAGAGTTGGTAGAGGACTGCTCCGATAATGTCGTACGGCCGATCGGATAAAGTTTTGATGCCTTGGCTCGTCGCCTGTTACGTGAGGGACAGAGTGGTCACCGATTCCTTTGACATTCGGACCTACAAAATGTGATGGCTCTAACACATCAAAGGCCCATGGCAGGACACTGCTTGTTGATGGGGGTTAGGGGGAATAATGATATAATGTTCACACAAACAAATACATATGTATGGTATAACTTTCATGTATAAGGACACGTGATTGTGAATTTCTTGTTTAATATTTGTAGAAATTATTGAAAACATTTCGGCATTTGAAAATAAACAAGGACAGTCCCAATAGTTTGCTTTCGAGGCTAAATTTCAAAACTTGAGAACACAACTCACAATAATAACATTTATAACGAGAGTTTTTCTAGTGTACACACATTTGAATCTTCGCAGTTGCTACTGAAGAGATTAGAACAAGAATGGCTATGACGAAGGTAGCTGTTTGCAAGATGGAGAACACACTGACCAATAAATTGATGTTAGCTGCAACGAGAACAAAAAGTGTTGAAGTGCTACAAAAAACCTGTAATTTTGTTTGGATGTGAGACGTAGACAAAGAGTAGACAAGCTTAAAAACTAATGGCATTGGAAATGTGGTTTCTAAGGAAAGTGCAAAGCCATGGACAGACAGAAAAACCAACGAGCAAGTTCTACAAGAAGCAAATAAGAACTGTAAACTGATTAGAGAAATTATTGGTAGATAGTTACAATTTTTTTGGTCATGTTATGAGAAGCAATAAACTAGCGAAATTTGTGACAACTGGCAAGATTGAGGGGTAAAGAACAAGGCGAAGGCAGATAAGTAAATACCTGGATGGCTTGGCCACTTGGTATGTTCGAGACAAGAACACGGAGCTGATCCACGACTCTGGTCATAGTGTCATATGGTGAAATATTATCACCCACGCTTAACGGCATGGCACATGATGATGAGTTGCTACGGAGTTCGTGCAACGTGCTGACATTATCCCCTTGGTATGTACTGGAATGGACGCAAGCACACATAAATTATATGCGCGCAATGAAAGTATTTAATATCAATAATTCAAACCAACAAAAATAATGTTGCATAAAATGCATAATTCGATAGGAGACACCGATGAATGTAACTGTGGAGCTGGTAATATGACAGCTCAGCTAAACTTCTGTTGCCATTGGCGCCTTGCCGTCTTGACAGACGATAGTTTGTGCTTTAAAAAGGCATAATAACTTTTGACCAGGATGGAGTTATTGCCTCTCCATAGCACAACGCCTGGGCTAAAATATAGAGATCATGTGTTGCCCATGCAGCATGATCCCTCTCTCGGCCTGCCTAGTTCACTCCAGAGGAAAGGTAACACCCCTACATCTGGAACAAGACAAGCTGTAGAAGCTGCCGGATCAGCAAAGCAATGCTCTAACTGTCCGCCTGTCGGAGCTTCGATCCTAGACCAGCCGCCAACCAAGGCTTAGGGCCTGGTCTGCCCTGCCATGGCATTTTGTCTTTACTTTGCATTTCCTCGCGCCAGGGTAAGGCTTGTGCCCTCCCAATTGGGCTCTTCCGCCCAAAGCCGTTGGCACAATGTGGGGTGTCGGGTTTGGTAAGCGCCGCCCAACGTTCGGCGCTAACAGAAAGCTGGTAGTACCGTCTACTGTTATATGTTGCTGATGATTGCGCTTTATACGCCAACTCAGAGGCGGACATGCAACATAATGTTTCAGCTTTCTCACATGCCTGTGCCAACTTTGGGCTCAATATCAATTTGGAGTAAACTGTAGTTATGTACCAGCCAGCTCCAGGGAATAATCACACTGTGCCGAATATCAAAGTGAATGGTCATAGTCTAAGTGTTGTGGACAAATTCACCTATCTTGGCAGCACTGTGTCACAAGCTGCCACAATTGATGATGAAGTGAATGCAAGAATCTCCAAGGCCAGCGCGGCCTTTGGCAGACTGTACAAGAATGTTTGGGACAGAAATGGAATAAGCCTGCAAACAAAGCTGAAAGTCTACAAAGCAGCTGTATTATCCACACTGCTATATGCTTGTGAAACCTGGACTGTTTATTAGCGACACGCTAGGAAATTAAACCACTTCCACACAGTCTGCCTTAGGAAGTTACTGAAGATTAAATGGCAAGACAAGATCCCAGACACTGAAGTTCAAGAAAGAGCGTCCATGCCCAGTATCCACACTCTACTATTTACTAATGAAGAAACAGATTCGCTGGGATGGTCACTTGACTCGCATGCCAGATCACAGGCTCCATAAACGAATTGTTTACGGCGAGTTGCGTTGTGGTAAACGCTCCCAATGCGGCCAGAGGAAACGCTTTAAAGACACTCTGAAAATCTCACTGAATGCTTTTGGAATTAACCATGACACCTGGGACACTGCAGCCAGAAACCGAAATTCGTGGCGTGCATCATTACGCAAGGGTGCAGTCACTTGTAAGGCATCCAGGACTGCAAGAGCTGTGAAGAAAAGACAGAACAGACAAACCACTGCAGAAAATCCTCCTCCAGAATCGTCAAGCATTCTTTGACAACATTGTCAAAGAACATTTCGAGCCAAAATAGGCCTTATCAACCATCTTAGAACTCACGGCTCCATACTTTCAACCCCCACTAGATGAAATGAATGGTCATCATCATTCTTGATGGACAAACAGCATATAGGGTAGCTCAGTCATATCTGACTAAGACCTGACACCAATTGTTGCAGGAGTTACAGATGTATACAGAATAGAATAAAAGTTGGCCTACATGCGCTCTATTTGTAGACACACTCTACGGAAATATCAACAGGCTTAAGTTGATTGTTGATTTATTTGCATTTATTCATATTGACGCCTGAATGTGAACGAAGAAGAAGACGAAATATGTATATTTGTCAGAAAGATATGTTTCTTTAATCTCGCTCGTTTCTCTTTGCAACCGCCTAACAAAGTATACTTACTATAAAAACCACAGAATAACAGAACATAGAATCGCAGATCACAGAATCACAGAACACAAAATCGCAGAACACAGAATCACAGAACACAGAATCACAGAACTGCAGCCACAGTTTATATTTTAATTTAATACACAAAGACACACTTAAGAAGTGCATGCTTCTAACAGCTCCAAGTCCACTATTCGCCCGATTCAGAGAAAGGTTTCATTACTCTCACAGCTCCATGTCTACGACTCAGCTGATTCAGGGACAGATTGCTTACCTCTCACAGCCCCAAGTTGACGATTCAGGAACAGATTTCATACCTCTCACAACTCCAAGACAACGAGTCGTCTGATTCAGCGACAAATTCCATACCTCTGACAGCTCCAAGACGACGACTCGCCTGATTCAGGGACAATTACATGTCCCTAACAGCTCCAAATCGACGATTCAGGAACAGATTTCTTACCTCTTTATTGTTCTTTCTATATGTGGACAATGTTATCATCATTCTTCTATATAAAGTAAAGGCTACCACCCACAAAAAAGTGACCATTCCACACAAATGCCTAAAAACACCTGCCCTAGATAATGGTTTCTCGGCTTTAAGGAGTTAATAGGTATTGATTTTCACTTATAGAAGTAGGTGAATAGAAGTAGATATTAGAGAAGAAACTGGACAATATAAGAATTGAAAGCGAAACTGACCAGCTCGTGATTCAAACTTGGCTTCTAGAAGTGACGATGCAGATTAAAATATCCGTGCGTCCACTACGTCTCGCCTCTTCTTCTATGAGTGCAATTCACTACCTTCGAATGTATTTCTCATACCTCAAAACCTCACTAATGTCCAAAAGCATTCTTCTATATAGCGACAGATGATTTCCTTAGCACGAAACGGGCAACCAAATTCCCAGTATACTAAAGGAACTTCGATAAAACTGAACTATAGACAACATAATCTAAACAGGAAAATACAGCAAGCACGATAGGAACTTTAAGGATAAAAAGCGTGCACAAAGAAATACAGTTGCTGGTGACATTGGGTTTATGGAGATTGCTACAAATGAATTATTGTAATGTGAAAGTATTACATTCTTCTTCTTCTTCTTCTTCTTCTTCTTCTTCTTCTTCTTCTTCTTCTTCTTCTTCTTCTTATTCTTCTTCTTCTTCTTCTTCTTCTTCTTCTTCTTCTTCTTCTTCTTCTTCTTCTTCTTCTTCTTCTTCTTCTTCTTCTTCTTCTTCTTCTTCTTCTCCTTCATCTTCTTCTTCTTTTTCTTTTTCTTCTTCTTCTTCTTCTTCTGCTTCTCCTTCTTCCCCTCCTTCTCCTTTTCCTTCTCCTTCTCTTTCTTCTACTTCTCCTCCTTCTTCTTCTTCTTCTTCTCCTTCTTCTTCTTCTTTTTCTTTTTCTTCTTCTTCTTCTGCTTCTCCTTCTCCTTCTTAGTAGTATATAGGGTCTCTAGGCACCCCCAATGAGGCATAAAATACCTCATATACAAAGAAAATAGAAGGAGGACCGTGAGGACCCATGAGGACCCGCATTTTTAGTAAGCTCAAAAGAAGGGAAGTGGTGGAACATAATTTATGCGTAATCTATGTGGGTGCGCAGGCTGTTACGAGTTGATGTATTCGTATCTTTGGTAAGATCGTGAATATCTGTGAGCAAAAAGGCGATATTGCCGGCAGATGTATATTAGTGTCGGGGTCGAGGGAGGTCGCTGACGCCATCTGTTTTTAATCAAAAGCGGTGTCGGAATAAAATAATAAGCGCAAAGAACAATGTGTAGGGTGGGTTGGTAAGTGGTGAAAGATGGCGGGGGTGCGTAGTTGGTCATAGTGGGATATCACCAATGTGTAACAGGGGTTCTAGTTACTGCCATTGCGCTTGACAGGTTCGAATCTCAAGGTGTGGTTGGTATGTGCGGGGTGGTGGTCGAGTGTGTAACGGAGCTAGGTGGTATCATTGGTGGTTCGAATCACGCTGCTGATCGATAACGATGTCCGCCCTAGACGGGGACTTTTTAAATGTCTACTAAGGGGTGGTGAGGGCTTAGAGGTGAGAAGTAATTGGTCGTAGAGGGGTGTGGTGGGATATCACCACTGTGTAACTGGAGTGTCTAGTGGGTTCCCTACCGTGCGACAGGTTCGAATCGTACTGTGAGATGGGGTAGTGTGGAGGTGGGCGAGTATGTAACGGCGCCAGGTAGTGTCATGGGTGGTTCGAATAACGGATCTAGTTGATAAATGCGGTATGAGCCATGTCTCATGTCTCGTGGTGTGGTCTATGTCTCATGGCTCGTGGTGGGTCGGTTGTGGCCTGCCTCATGCCTTCCAGATCCTTCGTGGTTTTTTAAGTGTCAGCTGTCGTTTTTAATCAGAGCATCGGGGTTAACAATGGAAAGATCAATTGAACTAGGTGGGTAGTTGGTACCACAGTCGCGTTGGAGATGTGTAATTGATTCAGAAGATGTCAGCTGGTGTAATGCATTAATTAGCTTCCCGTCTGTATAGACGGCATAACAAACTGGGCAACCAGCATGATCTTTATCATATAACAAATGTGGCAACACTTGGCACAACTCAACAAGAAAATATGGTAATGAAACGCTGCGAAAGATCAACTGAACTAGGTTGGTAGTTGGTATCACAGTCGCGTTGGAGATGGTGCGATAACCAATTCGGTAGAGTGTGTCGGGGTAGCGCCAATGTGTAACTGGGGTGTCTAATGGGTCTAGTTGGTCCCATAGACCTCTCATTTGGCGGTGTCATCTCATTTTTGGCTTCCGGCGGCAGAGTGACCTGTGAAGCAAACAAACCGATGTGTGGCTTACAACCAATCAGGGTGTTTGTCTTAGAATTGTTCCACATTTTATGTTAGACAAGCACTAATTGGCTGGCAACTATACTGTGGGCGGGGCTTACTTTATGTAATATATAACCAACTCACCACCTCTCACTCACTTTGTGCTTTACACAAGAATGACGAACCATCGAGTCTTCAGCTTTGTGGTTATTCAACTGCTATTTACCTTCAAGTGTGGAAAGTTTGCCAGGCACCTGTTTGTCTCTGTATCAACGGACTTTCAACCATACACGGACATACCGATTTAGTGGATCTGTCTCCCAGTTTTTGGCTATTCACAGCTGACTTGTAAGATTTATCAACCGGCGTCTTACCCAGCCCACCCCAAGTGTAAGCAATAGCATTATTCTGCCTTAGTTTACAACGGAATCTGCAAAGAGTTCATCACCTATTGAAACAAAGACTGGTACAGCTTGTTCGGGTTTGATACCACATACTAAACTAGTGAACATTACACCTTGTTGTTTGGATATTTGGCATCCTAAACTAGTCAACGTCAAGTTATCTACCATTAGTGCAAGTTATAAACTAATTGTATTCAACACCATATACAGAGGCTCAGTGTAAACAGGTTTCAAGTCGAGTGTCGATTATCTTACTATCAATTCGCTAGCGAACGTGCCTAAAAAGATGTCTACTCGGCAACCATCTGAGAACCACGTATGTGCAACTTGTGGGAAATGCTTCTCTGATGCAAGTAACCTTCGTCGCCATATTCGGACCAGTCACAGTCCCAAGGAGCAAGTGTATTCGTGTCAAACTTGTGATCATCATTTTAACAGGAAAGACAATCTACAACGTCACATTACAAAAGAACACACAACATCAGGAGCAGTATCCAGTGTAATACCAACAGAAACGGCAACACCTTTTTCACCAACATTGCGTAAGAGACCAGCGGCTACTAATAGTGATGTGACATGCAGAAAGAAGAACACTAAACAAAACGAAAACGCCGAACCAGTCAGCGACACACAACCCAAGGATGAAGCGAGCTCTCTACACAAGCTGCCAGATGATGTCAGACAAGTGTACACCGACAACTGGAGTAGTATCAAAACACATCACAAGATCAACAAATATATGTCTGTCTATACATTTTTTATTAGTCCACAGACACAACACCCTAAAGACTGGACAGAGACCTTGTACAAGATCTTTAACACTCAAAAGAACATATTAAAAATCAACTTTAGTTATCATGTAGTCCTTAGGCACATCGAAACACAAGCTCTTCGGTTCTACCACGCATCGCCCAATAACGCTTCTGTCTTAGAAATTCCACAGCTAATCCGAAACAGACAAAACTTTGACGAGTTTATCAAAACAGTACACGGACACGACATTCTTACATACGCTACGCAACAACTTCCAAATACCAAATACACGACAGAGACGATTCCAGCTATAAGTTTTTATCTCTATCATATCCCAGAACTCTGTCTCGTTTAATAAATAACCGCCGTTTTATGACAAAGGTTCGATACCATTGTACATGGTGTGTGTATGATCATATTAGATATAACATCACCTATTGATCAACCATTTTGTATACTGATGTTATGCTTCTTTTTATTTTTGTAACATTTACTGGAAATACTGTACAATAAACAGTTATATGTATTATAATTGCGTTCACTTGTTGGATTTTAGTGTTGCCGGTACATATCGGTGTCATGTGGTGAACGGATGTTACATGTTGAGGGTCAAATTAAAGAAATATCTCGGCGAAACTTATGAAAAATAGGAAAATTTGTTAACTAGATGGGAAAAAATTGACCAAGTAAAGAAATATCTCATCCAAACTTATAAAAAACATGAAAATTTGTTAACTAAAGGTGAAACATATTTGCCAAGTAAAGAAATATTTCAACCAAACATATAAAAAGTAGGAAAATTGTTAGTCAAATGTAAAACAATATTGCCCAAGTAAGAAATAATGTTAGTCAAAGGGGCAAAAATATTGGTCAAATACAGAAAGATCTCAATAATCTTATAAAAAGTAGGGAAACAAATGGTGGCCAAATACATAAATATCTCAACCAAACTTATAAAAAGTAGGAAAATTGTAAGTCAAATGTAAAAAATATGGGGCAAATAGGAAATCATATTAACCAAATAGGAAAAATATTGCTCAAACTTATAAATATATCGACCATATAGGAAAATGTGTTAACCAAAGATGAAAACTATGGGTCAGGTAAAGAAAAAATTTCAAAGAAGCTTATAAAAAAAAGGAAACAATGATAGTCAAACTAATTTTAAAAAATGGTGGTCAAAGACAGAAATATCTCATCCGAACTTATAACAAGTAAGAAAATATACTAGTAAAATCAAGAAATATGTCGACCGAAGTAATACAATAGGCAGAACGATGGACAAACTTATAAATATTTCATTCAAACTTATAAAAACTATGATAAAATGTTATCCAAATCAAATAACAGGCTGACCAAACTTATAATTAGCTCATTCAACCTTATAAATAGGAGGAAAATTTGTTAGCCAAATAGGCAAAATATTGGTAAGATTCAAAAATATCTCAATCAAACTTATAAAAAGTAGGAGAAAAGGCTAGTCCAACTAATAAAAATGGTGGCCAAATACATAAATATCTCAACCAAACTTATAAAAAGTAGGAAAATTGTAAGTCAAATGTAAAAAATATGGGGCAAATAGGAAATCATATTAACCAAATAGGAAAAATATCGCTCAAACTTATAAATATATCGACCAAATAGGAAAATGTGTTAACCAAAGATGAAAACTATGGGTCAGGTAAAGAAAAAATTTCAAAGAAGCTTATAAAAAAAGGAAACAATGATAGTCAAACTAATTTTTAAAAATGGTGGTCAAAGACAGAAATATCTCATCCGAAATTATAAAAAGTAGGAAAATTGTATGTCAAATGTAAAAAACTCAAATGGGGAAAATGTCGGCCAAATACAGAAATATCTCTACCAAAATTATGTAAAGTAGGAACATTTGTTAACCAAATGGGAAAAAAAAAATATTGGCCATGTAAAGAAATAGCGCATCCAAATTGACAAAATGTAGGAAACTTTATTAGCCAAAGGTGAAAACTATTGACCAAGTAAATAAATTGCTCGTCCAACCCCATAAAAGGTAGGAAAATGTCTTACCCAAATGTGAAAAAGATCGGCCAAACTTATAAATGTCTCATCCAAACTTATAAAAAGTAGGAAAACAATATTAGCCAAATCAACTAAAAGGCTGACCAAACTTATAAATATATCATCCAAACTGACCAAAGTAATAAAAATATTGGGTAAATATAGAAATATGTCGACCAAACTTTTAAAAATCTCCGGTAAATTTATGAAAAATAGGAAACTTTGTTAACTAAATGTGAAAAAATATCGACCAAACTTTTAAAAATCTCCGGTAAGTTTATGACAAATAGGAAACTTTGTTAACTAAACGTGAAAAAATATCGACCAAACTTATAAAAAGCTCTGCCAAACTTATGAAAAGTAGGAAACTTTGTTAACCCACACGAAGAAAATTATTAACCAAAGATAGAAAAATATCGACCTAAATAGGAAAATTTGTTAGCCAAATGGGAAAAATATTGGCCAAGTAAACACATATTTCAACCAAACTTATATGTCATCCAAATTTACAAAAAATAGGAAAATTTGTCGACCAAGTAAGAAAATATATTACCAAAACTGGAAAAGATACTAATCAAAGTGAGAAAAATACCAACCAAACTAAGAAATATGTATGGTAAAGTAAGAAAAAAGTTGGTCAAAGTAATAAATACGCTAGCCAAATGAAGAAATATTAATCAAAAGGAGAAAAAATTATAGCAAACTAAGAAATTTGCTTTCACAACTTGTCGAATTGCCCTACCAACTACCCCATTTGCTTTCACAACTTATCAAATTGACCAATTAACCTCACAAATTCCCCACTGACTCTTACAATTTTACCACTTGCCATTACAACGTGTTGACTCCCTCTCACAATTTACCTAAAGGGGTTTACTATAGGTATTATCTATCCACAATCAAGCGCTCTCACACTCACAATAATAACGAAATACTGGGATTTAAGCCTGTTTTTAATCAATTTCTTTGTTTGCAGTCAAAGCATAGAAATTCCGCCAACCACCTTGTTGTTGAAGTATCCAAGGACTTAGTTTATCAGCCATATATTCGCCTACAGATTTAGCGAAGTCCTCTTCCAGGTCTTGGACATTCACATCGGCGTTGTAAGAATTATCAACCAGATGCTTACCCAGACGCATGCCAAAGGTAAACAGCATAATTATTCTCCCATAGTTGATGACGTTATCACCAAAGAATTCATCACTGACTAAAACAAAGACTTGGAAAACATGTTCGGGCTTGATACTGTCTTCTAATCTCGTGAACAACACAGATTGTTGTTTGGCTATTTGACCGACTAAATCAGACAACGTCGAGTTATTTCCTTTTTTGGAATTGTAGGAACTAATAATAGTCAGCGCCATATTCACCATCTCGCTATGAACTTGTTTCAAGTCAATCGTTGCTTGTGTCATTATTATACTGATAGCTAACGTTCATCAAAAGATGTCTAGCAGTCAAACTGCTGATCCACTATTGTGAAACGGCGCAAAGTGGTCAAAATGGATAATAACATAATACTTGTATAAAGAGATGGACTCGTCTCTTCTGGTTGGTCAAATTACCCAACCTGTTGGAGATAAAACGGTTGTCACCGAAACCACTAGACGCGTGTTTTAGACAAGGGATGTGATTATCGATCAGTATGGTCACTGGTAATTAAAATTTAAAAAGTAAAGTTCGACAAGACATATTTATAAGTTTGGTTGAAATATGTGTTTACTTGGCCAACATTTTTCCCATTTGGCTAACAAATTTTCCTATTTAGGTCGATATTTTTCTATCTTTGGTTAATAATTTTCTTCGTGTGGGTTAACAAAGTTTCCTACTTTTCATAAGTTTGGCAGAGCTTTTTATAAGTTTGGTCGATATTTTTTCACGTTTAGTTAACAAAGTTTCCTATTTGTCATAAACTTACCGGAGATTTTTAAAAGTTTGGTCGATATTTTTTCACATTTAGTTAACAAAGTTTCCTATTTTTCATAAATTAACCGGAGATTTTTAAAAGTTTGGTCGACATATTTCTATATTTACCCAATATTTTTATTACTTTGGTCAGTTTGGATGATATATTTATAAGTTTGGTCAGCCTTTTAGTTGATTTGGCTAATATTGTTTTCCTACTTTTTATAAGTTTGGATGAGACATTTATAAGTTTGGCCGATCTTTTTCACATTTGGGTAAGACATTTTCCTACCTTTTATGGGGTTGGACGAGCAATTTATTTACTTGGTCAATAGTTTTCACCTTTGGCTAATAAAGTTTCCTACATTTTGTCAGTTTGGATGCGCTATTTCTTTACATGGCCATTATTTTTTTTTCCCATTTGGTTAACAAATGTTCCTACTTTACATAATTTTGGTAGAGATATTTCTGTATTTGGCCGACATTTTCCCCATTTGGTTAACAAATGTCACTACTTTTCATAAGTTTGGACGCGCTATTTATAAGTTTGAGCGGTAGTTTTCCTATTTGGTTAATATGATTTCCTAATTGCCCCATATTTTTTTACATTTGACTTACAATTTTCCTACTTTTTATAAGTTTGGTTGAGATATTTATGTATTTGGCCACCATTTTTATTAGTGGGACTAGCCTTTTCTCCTACTTTTTATAAGTTTGATTGAGCTATTTGTGTATCTTACCAATATTTTGCCTATTTGGCTAACAAATTTTCCTACTATTTATAAGGTTGAATGAGCTAATTATAAGTTTGGTCAGCCTGTTATTTGATTTGGATAACATTTTATCATAGTTTTTATAAGTTTGAATGAAATATTTATAAGTTTGTCCATCGTTCTGCCTATTGTATTACTTCGGTCGACATATTTCTTGATTTTACTAGTATATTTTCTTACTTGTTATAAGTTCGGATGAGATATTTCTGTCTTTGACCACCATTTTTTAAAATTAGTTTGACTATCATTGTTTCCTTTTTTTTTTATAAGCTTCTTTGAAATTTTTTCTTTACCTGACCCATAGTTTTCATCTTTGGTTAACACATTTTCCTATTTGGTCGATATATTTATAAGTTTGAGCAATATTTTTCCTATTTGGTTAATATGATTTCCTATTTGCCCCATATTTTTTTACATTTGACTTACAATTTTCCTACTTTTTATAAGTTTGGTTGAGATATTTATGTATTTGGCCACCATTTTTATTAGTTGGACTAGCCTTTTCTCCTACTTTTTATAAGTTTGATTGAGATATTTTTGAATCTTACCAATATTTTGCCTATTTGGCTAACACATTTTCCTCCTATTTATAAGGTTGAATGAGCTAATTATAAGTTTGGTCAGCCTGTTATTTGATTTGGATAACATTTTATCATAGTTTTTATAAGTTTGAATGAAATATTTATAAGTTTGTCCATCGTTCTGCCTATTGTATTACTTCGGTCGACATATTTCTTGATTTTACTAGTATATTTTCTTACTTGTTATAAGTTCGGATGAGATATTTCTGTCTTTGACCACCATTTTTTAAAATTACTTTGACTATCATTGTTTCCTTTTTTTTATAAGCTTCTTTGAAATTTTGTCTTTACCTGACCCATAGTTTTCATCTTTGGTTAACACATTTTCCTATTTGGTCGATATATTTATAAGTTTGAGCGATATTTTTCCTATTTGGTTAATATGATTTCCTATTTGCCCCATATTTTTTACATTTGACTTACAATTTTCCTACTTTTTATAAGTTTGGTTGAGATATTTATGTATTTGGCCACCATTTGTTTCCCTACTTTTTATAAGATTATTGAGATCTTTCTGTATTTGACCAATATTTTTGCCCCTTTGACTAACATTATTTCTTACTTGGGCAATATTGTTTTACATTTGACTAACAATTTTCCTACTTTTTATATGTTTGGTTGAAATATTTCTTTACTTGGCAAATATTTTTCACCTTTGGTTAACAAATTTTCGTGTTTTTTATAAGTTTGGATGAGATATTTCTTTACTTGGTCAATTTTTTCCCATCTAGTTAACAAATTTTCCTATTTTTCATAAGTTTCGCCGAGATATTTCTTTAATTTGACCCTCAACATGTAACATCCGTTCACCACATGACACCGATATGTACCGGCAACACTAAAATCCAACAAGTGAATGCAATTATAATACATATAACTGTTTATTGTACAGTATTTCCAGTAAATGTTACAAAAATAAAAAGAAGCATAACATCAGTATACAAAATGGTTGATCAATAGGTGACGTTATATCTAATATGATCATACACACACCATGTACAATGGTATCGAACCTTTGTCATAAAACGGCGGTTATTTATTAAACGAGACAGAGTTCTGGGATATGATAGAGATAAAAACTTATAGCTGGAATCGTCTCTGTCGTGTATTTGGTATTTGGACGTTGTTGCGTAGCGTATGTAAGAATGTCGTGTCCGTGTACTGTTTTGATAAACTCGCCAAAGTTTTGTCTGTTTCGGATTAGCTGTGGAATTTCTAAGACAGAAGCGTTATTGGGCGATACGTGGTAGAACCGAAGAGCTTGTGTTTCGATGTGCCTAAGGACTACATGATAACTAAAGTTGATTTTTAATATGTTCTTTTGAGTGTTAAAGATCTTGTACAAGGTCTCTGTCCAGTCTTTAGGGTGTTGTGTCTGTGGACTAATAAAAAATGTATAGACAGACATATATTTGTTGATCTTGTGATGTGTTTTGATACTACTCCAGTTGTCGGTGTACACTTGTCTGACATCATCTGGCAGCTTGTGTAGAGAGCTCGCTTCATCCTTGGGTTGTGTGTCGCTGACTGGTTCGGCGTTTTCGTTTTGTTTAGTGTTCTTCTTTCTGCATGTCACATCACTATTAGTAGCCGCTGGTCTCTTACGCAATGTTGGTGAAAAAGGTGTTGCCGTTTCTGTTGGTATTACACTGGATACTGCTCCTGATGTTGTGTGTTCTTTTGTAATGTGACGTTGTAGATTGTCTTTCCTGTTAAAATGATGATCACAAGTTTGACACGAATACACTTGCTCCTTGGGACTGTGACTGGTCCGAATATGGCGACGAAGGTTACTTGCATCAGTGAAGCATTTCCCACAAGTTGCACATACGTGGTTCTCAGATGGTTGCCGAGTAGACATCTTTTTAGGCACGTTCGCTAGCGAATTGATAGTAAGATAATCGACACTCGACTTGAAACCTGTTTACACTGAGCCTCTGTATATGGTGTTGAATACAATTAGTTTATAACTTGCACTAATGGTAGATAACTTGACGTTGACTAGTTTAGGATGCCAAATATCCAAACAACAAGGTGTAATGTTCACTAGTTTAGTATGTGGTATCAAACCCGAACAAGCTGTACCAGTCTTTGTTTCAATAGGTGATGAACTCTTTGCAGATTCCGTTGTAAACTAAGGCAGAATAATGCTATTGCTTACACTTGGGGTGGGCTGGGTAAGACGCCGGTTGATAAATCTTACAAGTCAGCTGTGAATAGCCAAAAACTGGGAGACAGATCCACTAAATCGGTATGTCCGTGTATGGTTGAAAGTCCGTTGATACAGAGACAAACAGGTGCCTGGCAAACTTTCCACACTTGAAGGTAAATAGCAGTTGAATAACCACAAAGCTGAAGACTCGATGGTTCGTCATTCTTGTGTAAAGCACAAAGTGAGTGAGAGGTGGTGAGTTGGTTATATATTACATAAAGTAAGCCCCGCCCACAGTATAGTTGCCAGCCAATTAGTGCTTGTCTAACATAAAATGTGGAACAATTCTAAGACAAACACCCTGATTGGTTGTAAGCCACACATCGGTTTGTTTGCTTCACAGGTCACTCTGCCGCCGGAAGCCAAAAATGAGATGACACCGCCAAATGAGAGGTCTATGGGACCAACTAGACCCATTAGACACCCCAGTTACACATTGGCGCTACCCCGACACACTCTACCGAATTGGTTATCGCACCATCTCCAACGCGACTGTGATACCAACTACCAACCTAGTTCAGTTGATCTTTCGCAGCGTTTCATTACCATATTTTCTTGTTGAGTTGTGCCAAGTGTTGCCACATTTGTTATATGATAAAGATCATGCTGGTTGCCCAGTTTGTTATGCCGTCTATACAGACGGGAAGCTAATTAATGCATTACACCAGCTGACATCTTCTGAATCAATTACACATCTCCAACGCGACTGTGGTACCAACTACCCACCTAGTTCAATTGATCTTTCCATTGTTAACCCCGATGCTCTGATTAAAAACGACAGCTGACACTTAAAAAACCACGAAGGATCTGGAAGGCATGAGGCAGGCCACAACCGACCCACCACGAGCCATGAGACATAGACCCCACCACGAGACATGAGACATGGCTCATACCGCATTTATCAACTAGATCCGTTATTCGAACCACCCATGACACTACCTGGCTCCGTTACATACTCGCCCACCTCCACACTACCCCATCTCACAGTACGATTCGAACCTGTCGCACGGTAGGGAACCCACTAGACACTCCAGTTACACAGTGGTGATATCCCACCACACCCCTCTACGACCAATTACTTCTCACCTCTAAGCCCTCACCACCCCTTAGTAGACATTTAAAAAGTCCCCGTCTAGGGCGGACATCGTTATCGATCAGCAGCGTGATTCGAACCACCAATGATACCACCTAGCTCCGTTACACACTCGACCACCACCCCGCACATACCAACCACACCTTGAGATTCGAACCTGTCAAGCGCAATGGCAGTAACTAGAACCCCTGTTACACATTGGTGATATCCCACTATGACCAACTACGCACCCCCGCCATCTTTCACCACTTACCAACCCACCCTACACATTGTTCTTTGCGCTTATTATTTTATTCCGACACCGCTTTTGATTAAAAACAGATGGCGTCAGCGACCTCCCTCGACCCCGACACTAATATACATCTGCCGGCAATATCGCCTTTTTGCTCACAGATATTCACGATCTTACCAAAGATACGAATACATCAACTCGTAACAGCCTGCGCACCCACATCGATTACGCATAAATTATGTTCCACCACTTCCCTTCTTTTGAGCTTACTAAAAATGCGGGTCCTCATGGGTCCTCACGGTCCTCCTTCTATTTTCTTTGTATATGAGGTATTTTATGCCTCATTGGGGGTGCCTAGAGACCCTATATACTACTCTTCTTCCCCTCCTTCTCCTTTTCCTTCTCCTTCTCTTTCTTCTACTTCTCCTCCTTCTTCTTCTTCTCTTCTTCTGCTTCTTCTTCTGCTTCTGCTTCTCCTCGTCCTTCTTCTTCTTCTTCTATTTCTTCTTCTTCTTCTTCTTCTTCTTTTTCTTCTTCTTCTTCTTCATCTTCTTCTTCTTCTTCTTCTTCTTCTTCTTCTTCTTCTTCTTCTTCTTCTTCTTCTTCTTCTTCTTCTTCTTCTTCTTCTTCTTCTTCTTCTTCTTCTTCTTCTTCTTCTTTTTCTTCTTCTTCGTCGTCGTCATCTTTTTCTTAGTTTTTATCACCATTATCATAGTAATATTCTTCTTCCTTTTCTTCTTCTTAGACGACGAAGAAGGGTGAAGATGATGCGCATAATATATTGTTCCAGTTTTATGTGTTTGCTTATGACAGTTGTCAGTGTATATTGTGTGTGTAAGAGTATCTGAGTGCATATTCTAGTGTGAGTGTGGGTGTCTGTGTTGGTGCATGTCTGTGTGTATGAATGAAAATATACATACGTGAAAGAAAGAACAGGGAGAGATAGAAAGTATGTATGACTGAATGAGTGAATAGTTGTTAGTGAGTTTGTAATAGAGTGTGTGTGTGTGTGTGTGTGTGTGTGTGTATGTGCGTGCGTGTGTCTGGGTGTTACGGAGTGTGTGTGTGTGTGTGTGTGTGTGTGTGTGTGTGTGTGTGTGTGATTGTGAGCATATGAGCATATTTGAGCGAGAGGCAGAGAGAGAGAGAGAGAGAGAGAGAGAGAGGGGGGGGGGGGCAGATAAACAGACAGCCATATAGAGTATGCATGATTGAGTGAATGTATGTTAGCGTGTGTGTGGTTGTGAGTGGGTATGTGTGTATGTGAGAGAATGTGTGTTAGAGTGTTACTGAGTGGGCGTATGATTGTGAGCGTTTGTGTAAATGATGTAAGTATGTATGAATATATGTGATGGAGGTATGTGTGTATGTGCTTATACATGTGTGAGTGTATGTGTGTGTTTCTGTCTGCCTGCCTGCCTGCCTGTCTCATAACATGACATTATGTATTGTTTATGTTCAAAGCATTCATTTTAAATGTTTTGCTATGTGAAGGTAACATCCATCGATCCATCATGTGCCATGCCGGTAAGCGTGGGTTGTCATGTTTTGCCACCTCACTCGATCACCAGAGTCGTGGATCAGCTCTGTGTTTCTGTCTCGACGAAGGTAACATGCACAATAGATATTGATGTACTAAAGATGAGTTGTTTGAACGGCTGAAGGTAAGACGGGCCTTCGTGCCCAATTTTTGACCCTTTGAAAATAAAGTTCCGTCATTCACTTGTCTCCGCGTTATGACAATGGGGGGATATGCGAAAGCTACTACAGATTTTAATTTGTTTTCAAGTGAAAGATCAGTATACCAGATCTGGTAGTTAGTGTTTCTCGGTTCTCTGTTTCTTTCGATGCTGAACATAAGTCCAGCTCCCACTGATTTACCACAGCATTCGTTTCATACAGCAACGACCTGCATAGTTCTAAATTGTCCTTATTCTTGTTGAGTTGTCCAGACAACGGTGTATCTCTACCACTCCCACTAAGGTGTTCATGTGAGCCGGAGTGGCGTCGTGCTAGACACTCGCCTGCCGTTCCTATGGCCAGGGTTCAATCCTCATTGCGGATCCTAATTTAAGTAATTGACCTACGCTCTCAGGTCGATCTAGCCTACAATGGGTACCAGAAACTGTCTTAGGAAGTAAAGTCGGTAGCATGATGCAGGCTACATCGTCCACACAGTGCCGATTGGCCTATATAAATGTTTCTGGTAACACCCACACAGTGCCGATTGGCCTTTGTAAATGTTTCTGGCAACACCCACTTAGTGCTGATTGGCCTATATAAATGTTTCTGGCAACACCCACACAGTGCCTATTGGCCTATATAAATGTTTCTGGTACCACCCACACAGTGCCGATTGGCCTATATAAATGTTTCTGGCAACACCCACAAAGTGCCGATTGGCCTATATAAATGTTTCTGGCAACACCCACACAGTGCCGATTGGCCTATATAAATGTTTCTGGCAACAAATATCCAATGACACTTAGGTGTGTGAATGGGACTTTTACTCTACTCTACTCTACTCTACTCTACTCTACTCTACTCTACTCTACTCTATTCTACTCTACTCTACTCTACTCTGCTCTGCTCTGCTCTGTTCTGCTCCGCCCCACTCCACTCCACTCCTCTCCACGCCACTCCACTCCACTCCAATCCACTCTACTCTACTCTCTACTCTACTCTACTCTACTCTACTCTACTCTACTCTAATCTACTCTGTTCTGCTCTGCTCTGTTCTGCTCTACTCTGCTCTGCTCTGTTCTGCTCCGCTCCACTCCACTCCACGCCACTCCACTCCAATCCACTCTACTCTACTCTCTACTCTACTCTACTCTACTCTACTCTACTCTACTCTACTCTACTTTACTTTACTTTACTTTACTTTACTAATTTTTGTGTATTATAATCATTATCACCAGGAAGTTGTAACAACTTTACAATCCCACTTGAAAGACCTGATATCAGGTAATATTACTCTGTTCTGAAGGACTCTTCTGGCTTTCATCTGTGATACGTCGCTGCCACAACGATAAGTACTTCTTTAATACATCATTTCCAGCTCCTATCATCTTATCAATGGCTATTTTTATATCTCTTCAAAAACTGCATTACAATTTCGGTTTGAACCCTTCCATTTGGGTTGCAGTTTCGTTATGTACCCGATGTATCGTGCAGTTCTCATTTAGAAAGCCATAGCAAACTACTTACTGTAAAATTGCCTAGTCAATTAACCTGAGGTTGACCGTAATCTCCTGCAAAGGACATGCAACATATATTTATGGCGCAGTTGGCAGCGGGTAAATGCCAGCGAGAATATTGCGATCTACTGTGTTGTTCATAATGTAAATATCATTGCAAGGCTGACCAGGCCCTAAGTCTTGGTCGGCAATTATTCTAGGATCAAATCTCCGATAAGCGAACAGTTAGAGCATACCTTTGCTGATTCGGCAGCTTCTGCATCTTGGTTTGTTCCAGATGTATTGGTGTTACTTTTTCTCTGGAATAAACTAGGCAGGCCTTGAGAGGGATCATGCTGCGTGGGCAACACATAGTCTCCCCTATTCGGCCCAGGCTGATTTGTGGAGGGGTGTGGTTGTTATACTATTTTTTTCAAGCACTAACTATCGTCCGTGTAGACCGTAAGGTACCAGTATATATTGCGTTGCAGCAAACTGTTGTATAAAATCGCGTGTTATATACGAACTTTCAACACAAAACTAGACAAAAATTAGAGCATAATGTGACAACTGAAAAGGTTTGCGGAAACAAGACAAGGAGCGAAATTTCTTGACAGTCTAGTGTCATGGCACGGGAGGGGCTCAGCACATAAATTAATACATGTCGTCGGAGATCGCAAGATGTGAGGAGGCATAATCACACTCTCCAATCAGGACGGCACTTGATAGTGATGATTGATTGATTGATTGGTTGATTGATTGATTGATTGATTGATTGATTGATTGATTGATTGATTTAAGAACCGACATCACGGTGATGATACAATGCTTGCCTACTGAATTAACACTAAGCTCCAAACTGTACGGTATTCAAGAAAATTTACTACAAAAAGAAAAACGGTTTCAGTTTATCATACGAATGACAGCCCATGGTAATTATCAAATTAGATCAAATATACCCCCAAAAATGAATATTTAAGCCATGTGTGATTCTGGGATACACGCATTTTGGATTCTAGCCGGCGGTGTAGAGTTCGTGCACTGTGCGAAGATCCTATCCGTGTGACCTGGAGACACCCGTGTGGAATTAAAGTGATATTTTAGAAACCACGTGAAAAGATCGGACCGTTATCTCTACAATACCGAAGATTGTTTTCAAGTCTTGAATCAACGGGACAACCCCAGTTGAGTTCCCTGATACAAAGGGTGGAGAATGACAGCTTCTGAAGCCGAAAGCATCCTTAGATCACGTGATATAAGATTTGTTCAACTGATGGGTGTAATGTACGAGGTTGGTCACAGCAGGGGCAGACAACTATGACGCCATTTCTCTTCGTTCTTGTATGTGCTGCACTCTACGCACATTAAGAATCGTATTGTTATTCTGTGTGTGTGTGTGATTGAAAGACGCACAGAGCAATCGTGAGCTGTCAACGTTTAATATCTTTGGTTTAACTGAAATTCTTTGCTGTTTTCACTGAGGTGTCAAAGTTGCAGACAACCGGTTTGATCAGTTCTGGGGTTCGTGACGTATCCGCCGCCATATTGGTAATTGAATTTCCGGTCTAATATTGGAGATGGCTTGGCTCTTAGGGCATTTGGGGTTGTCGTTGTGAAAGTGGGGAGGGGAGGGGGGGGGGGAGGGATGTGAACAGAGAACATGGGAAAGTATGTTAGGGTCTGAGTATGGGAAGTGGTGAGCTGTAGTTTCATCAGTAGAGAGTAATGTAAATGAGGAAAGAGAAAGCGGAAAACTAAGACCAGGCAGAGAGGAAGGAAGTGGGAGAGAGAGAGAGAGAGAGAGAGAGAGAGAGAGAGAGAGAGAGAGAGAGAGAGAGAGAGAGAGAGAGAGAGAGAGAGAGAGAGAAGCAGTATAATAATTTTAGATTTAGTTTATAATTAGGGGTGATAATGTGAAATCAGCTAAAGGAATGGACAGGGAAGTAGGGAAACGGACAGTTATAACTCACATACAGACAATATATAGACAGACAAATATACAAAAAGACACAGGGATTGACTGACGTATCGACAGACAAGTAGGTAGATAGGTCAGTAGACAGACCGAACGACGAACCACCAGCCCGATCGTTCGACATCCAGACAGGCAGACAGACTGAAAGACAGACAGCTAGATACATAGATCATCATAATCATCAAGTGTTTTCTTGATAGATCATCATCATCATCAAGTGCCATGCCAGCTGGCTTAGGCGTTCATGTCTCTCCACAGATCTCGGTCTTTAGTGTTCTGGATCAACTCTGCATATTGTTTGTTTTAGAATTTAATTCCTTTTCCTTGCACTGCTCGTTTAACCAAATTTCTTTTGCCTTCACACATTTATCTCTTATTTCTTTATTTATCTTATCATACTATTGTTTGTCATTTATACTCTGTTTTCTTTTGTCTATCAACCTTAAAATGCCTTCAGTCATCCAATTTTTCTTAGCTGTTTGGCTTCTTTCCGGTAGTATTTCTTTGCCTGTTTGATTAATGGAGTCCGTTAATATTTCCCATTGTTGATTTATACACTTTATTTTAGCTATTGTATTTTACCCATTTTTCACAGTGACTCTTTATAGTCCTTGAATTTATTTATCTACTTTCAGAACATTTTTTATTACGTCTCATATTCTTAACCCCTTTTCCCCCTCTCTTTAATCATATTTTCGTTTGTCCACATAGTGATACATTTTCACTATTACAATCAGCACCAGGAATTGTCTTAACATTAATTAACGCATTTATAAATCTTGTGTTAATAAGTGTGTAGTCAATTTGGTTACGTATTTTCTTATCAGTGCTTTTCCGTGTGTAACGTGGTGTTTAAACCAGGTGTTTCTAATTATCATATCATTGATATTTGCCAATTCTATTATTTTCTCTCCTCTTTCATTTCTTGTACTTAAAACATAATTCCCAGACACATCCTCCATTTTTCCCTTTCCTACTTTTGCATTAAAATCTCCTAGTATTATTTTTATTTCTACTTCATCATAAACGTGTTGTACTTCTTCATCACTAATACTTGTTATTGTTATGTATACTTGTATAATATTTATATCTGTTAGTTTGCGATTTAATTTGATCATAATAACACTATCTGAATTACACCAGTAACCATTTCGTTACTTTGCTGTTTTTGGCAAATAGTAGTCTTACTCCTTTCTCGTGCGCATTCCTTCCAGAATAATTTATTGTGTGTTTGTCGGTTATAATTCTCACCGATCCCTCCCATCTCATCTCACTTATGCCTTAGAATAGAAATATAGATACGGAGAAATATATAAACATATTTGAGAATATCAATCTTTATAAGACTGAAACACCCAGATAGCGTTTGTCTATTCCCTTATCTTTTCCCACTCGGGGATATAAAAATAATATCAAAACATAACTTGTTTACATGTAAGATTGTCGTCCCGAAAAAAGCACGAAAAATGTTCTGCTGAAAAATAAGTTTCATAACGCAATTCTTCACGATTTCCAGCTAACTTTTTGATCTACCCGGCGTCAGAAGTTTGTGCAGAACCAGTTGTGATTATGGCGGGGTTTTAGAGCTCGCACAGACAAGTTGCCATGCTGGCTGGTCTGTGAGCTCGGCTAGAAGTATTCATCATCACAAGAAATAAGAAATTTCCCATTTACAAATAACAATTTTGATAAAGATGACGGACAATCAAGACGAGATTGTTACATGAAGGAGGAAAGGGGGGGGGGGGGGGGGGTGGATGCAACTTCCAGCAGAGAGGTTAGGTTGTCTTAGAAAGGAAATGACAAGATCTCAAAAGGGACTCAGTGCACTTAAAACTATGGCTGCAATGGACACAGAGCAGAGAATGCTTTTCACACTATACCAGCACTTGATCCTCTCAGTAACTAATTATGGATTAGGACTGCACACTGTCTCAGAGAGTCAGCTGGTGAAGTACTTCTGAGGTACTTGTAATTTAAATTTTCTAGTCAAGGACGAGAAGACAACGTTTATGTCCAAATGACTGGTCTACGGAGAGAACCAACTACCACGCCGTCAGCGCACCGGAAGTTTAACATCTTAACCTTTCGACCACGTGATTTCGATTATGATAATAAGAATGATGATGATTTGTTGTATGCCGTCGCTCGCTTTGAACTCAATCGTAGTCCATACACGTGATACTGTTTCTAGTGTACTGAACTGATTTTTGCGTGCGGATTAGCTTTTATCTATTACTAGTGTCACTCGCCATCATACAAAGCCACTGCGACTTTGAGGTACTTGTAATTTGCGTCCCCAGGTTAGAGACGAGAAGTCAACATAGGGGTTGAACCCGCTACATCGGCATCAGCACATAGGATGTTTAAGAACGAGTGCTCTTAACCATTGGACCTTGCTGATCTCCACCAACGATGATGATGATGATGATGATGATGATGATGATGATGATGATGATGATGATTATAATGATGATGATGATGATGATAATGATCATGATGATGATGATGATGATGATGATGATGATGATGATGATGATGATGAGGATGATGATAATGATGATGATGATAATGATGATGATGATGATGATGATGATGATGATGATGATGATGATGATGATGATGATGATGATGATGATGATGATGATGATGATGATGATGATGATGATGATGATGATGATGAGACATAATGTATTTATCATAGTAAATGTACTGTAAAAAAAACACAATAATTTTCTTTTCAAGAGCAAGATAAGAAGTAATAAATCAAGTTGCTTATAAATGTTATTCGTTAATGATATCTTCTGTAAGTAGGAGGCAAGAGATTGCTATCTCGATAATTACAAACAGATGAGAAAATCACCCACCCTAATCATGTTCGTCTCACCAACATAAATATGCTCTCCTCTCCAATCTCAGCTTCCTTTAAACCAACTCATTCACCATCTTTAACCCAATCTTTCGCGAAAAGCCACTTTTGGTGGTATTTTTAGCCACTGTTTTCCATTCACACCGAAATTATTACCAGATTCCACCTAAATCTTGCTCGGAGAGGAGAGCACTAACTCAATTCCTAACGGCCAAAATTGTTTCCATTACAGCTAGGAAAACATCTTTATCTACTGTGTGACGCATGCGCGCTGGAGCGTTCCTGTGCCTTGATGAAGAGTTACAATCAATCCGCACTCTCAACCAATCAGTGGTCATTTGTGAAGAAGGTGAAAGGTCGTTTATCATCCCCAGGAACTAGGACCGGCTACTGGCCGAAGAGAGGAAATTAATTTAGAAACCAGTTTTCGGGTTTGCTTTGAGTCCTTTAACCATGTCTTGGTTGGCAGGGACAAGAAGGATTGTCGTTTCGCACTCAGGTTTTGTTCTGACCATTGACATAATGTGAAGATTATTTGTCCATGCCTCGGGGCGTATAGAGTATATGATGTTAGCCCATAATTGTATATAATATAATGAAACAAACAGGAATTTGTATTTCTTCTTTTTTTTCCCGTACAGGACGTTGCAGTCAACATCAGCATTTTTCAACTGCTGTTGATGTACTAGGCAATATTATGCTCAGCAGTTTGCCATTGCTTTCTGAGCGACCGGCTCACATACCCCGTAAGTTACCAACACGGTGAGAACATGTACACATTTTTGTATTTATTTTTGGGCTCGCCCTCTTTGAACTGAAGTGTAGTCCATTCACGTTACTTTTAATAGCACTGTACTGAATTTAGTGTGTATTAGCTTTCCTTGTTTCCAGTGTAACTCGCCATCAGGCGAACCCACTCCGATTTCTGAGGTACTTGTAACGTACTTCTGCAGTCAAGGATGAGAAGTCAACATTTTAGTCTAACTGACCGGTGTGGGGGTTGAACTCCCAACCTCGGCATCAGCACACCGGAACGAACCCTTTTATCCATTCGGCCATGCTGACGTCATATTTTTGTTGTATTAGAGTTGTATTTACACGCAGAGACCACAGACAAGTGGTTGCAGGATATATTGCCTGGCATATATCGCTGAATTTCAACAGGTGTATACGGCTTAGTTATATATCGCATGAAGTTAATAAATGAATTATACCTGGGCAGAAATACTTAAAAAGCATAGTACTGATATTGTTCGGATGTGGAGCATTTGTTACCCCCACGGTAATCGTATTTCAGCAGAAGAAGAAATCATGTATTCACTCCATATGATATACAACTCTGAAGTATGCAACTGACGAGATGCAGCTGTATTTCAATCCGGTATGTCAGGATTGTGAACCTGCGTTCATTACCCTTAAGCCGCTGACGCTCAAAAATAGAGATAACTAGGGGTTAAGGACACAACTACAGTGGTACTAACTCCGCCACGTAGCAAGAATAACAGGGACCTCAGATCATCAGAAGCTCCCGGTCGGTTTTCTCTTGTCGTACGTATTCACCTTCGAGACGTTCGTGTATCCTACGTATCCCATCGCTAAGTGTATCGATGTGGCGTAGAGGTTACGAACGCGATTTGCATTCCCGAATATTGCGTTCGAAACACAGTTGCGTGCGATTTGGATGCAGACCGCCTTGCGCTGCTATTTCATACAATGGTGTGAGTGTCGGTCGTCAGAAAGCAATGGCAAGCTATGGAACGTAAACTTTCCAACAAATCACAACCAGCCAAATAATACGTCATGTATAGGATATGCAACTATTAAATGTGTCTGCGGAAGGCGGATATTAGGCGTCTGGTGCCTAAGGTAGTAGTAATTGTGCTTTAATTAGGATGCAGTCGTTCAATGAGCAGCGGTGGTATAATAGTTAGTGCGCTTGTCTGTCAAAGCAGCAGTCCGGGTTCAAAGTCCAGCAGAGAACGGATATTTTTGTCAACCAGTATGGTTGTGGGGTAAAGCCAGCCTCATAATAGTGGGTGCCAGAAATTGGTCAGCATTTGATAGGAATTGTCAAGGTAGGAAACGCGTTGTGGAAGGGAACTAGTCTCCCTGTCTCATATGTCGTGGCCTAGATTATGTCAAGGCTGACCACATCACATCCCAACAGCACTGTCTGCTATTTAACAACCTACCCTTTTATAATTTTAGTACCAGAGTCTCGGCGTCGAGCGAGCAGTGAGCGCACAAGGCGCTCCGGGATGCCTTGAGAGTCTCGGCGGGGAGTTGTAGCCCTTGTCTTTGGGGATTGGGAGAGTGTAGCTGCTTATCGCTCTGCATGGCGTAGCCAATTATCAGCTGGTACTGCTCTCCGGGCCGGTCTCTCTGGCCGAGGGGTTACAACACTTTCTCCGTAATCCCGTTTATCACGCAGTCTCGTAGCGGGCGAGAACTGGGAGCGGTTCGACCCCCGCTGGTGACTTGCGGGATAACTGTGCCGGCCGCTCAGAAAGCAATGGCAAACTACTGAGCGTAATCTTGCCAAGAAATCAACAGACAGCTGAAAGATGCTGCTGTTGACAGCGATGTCCTGTAAAGGATATGCGAATTAAAAATAAAAGAAAATAAAAACTGCTCTCCGGAGCAGATTTCAATGAAACGGGCTATGCAGAGGCATGGCATATGATAATGACAGACTATATAGAGGCGTGACATTGCGTGGTGAATGACTATACAGACTTATATGATACCGAAAGGCAACACGGACGCGTGCCTTATGGCATTGACAGACTATACAGAAGCGCGACATATGGTAATAAAAGGCGTTAAAGAGGAGTGACATAGGGTAAAGCAAGTTTGTATATAGGCGTGAAATATGCTATTGAAAGGCCGAGTTACCTCCGCCGTCATCATCATCAAGTGCTTTGCCAGCTGGCGTGGCGTTCATGTCTCTCCACAGATTCGGTCTGTGGTCTTCTGGAGCTACTCTGCTGATGGCATTCCTCCATGCCTACGTCTGAATCCGTCCAGTTTCATTTCTCTTGGTCTACCTCTGCCTCTCTTGACTTTGATCTTTCAGGCAGTCGTTGTTAGTTACTCTGGCAGTCCGAGGAATTCGCAACATTCGTTTCAAGAACCACATCTCTGTTGCTTCCAAGTTATTCCTAATTTGTTCATGTACATTTCAAGATTCATTGCCATACAGCAAAGCAGGTTCTATATAACATTTCAGCATTCTCTTTCTTGCATTCAATGATAGTGACTTATTGCATAAGATATTTTACATTTTCTGAAATGCAGGTTTTGCTTGACCTATTCTGTGTATCTTCCATCTGATGTTAAAATTGCCCCTGGATATATAAAATTATCCACTTCGTTGAGAATTTTCCACTTTCTATTTCCATTTCATCTGTTGCCATATCGTCAGTTAACTGTTAAAGATCAGAGAGCAAGCTTTGCAATTCTTTTGGTAGCAGGACTTGAGAATCAGACAGTGATTTATCAGTAGGAACTGAGAAGAAGACATTGATTTACCTGCAGGAACTGTGAATTAGACAGTGATTTCTCTGTAGAAACTCAGAATCAGACGTTTATTTCTCGGTACATACTGACAATCAGACAAAGACCTCTCTCAAGTAGCAAGCATGTGTCTAAGTATACTATTTTCTTTACTTGTGTACTGCCGCCTTTTGGAGCATAAAGGATCGAATCCCAGTATGCATATAGCATTCATGGTTTTTTGTTTTTGTTTGGGGGGGGGGGGGTGTATTTTTTCGTCTTTTTCCGACTTCTTTGCCTTATCGTCGACCAGTGCCAATCAATAATTACTTATAAATCTTTTCATGACCTCTGGTATGTTTCAGAAACAAATAAGTACGTAATTAAAGGGCTCTTTCGCAAAGATGTTTATAGACCCATCTGTACAAGGTATGCTATGTGGTCAATATAACTCCGGCCACTTTGCTTCCCAACACATTATCTGGTACTTATTTTAGGCTGGGTCGAGCTGGGCGCTCAGGCCAAATTTTATAATTTCCATCCGCCCAGATTGCGTTCGAACCCATAACCATTGGCGCAACAGGCGAGTGTCTAAACGCTACATTATCGAGGCTTCCTTCAGGGCTAACATGCGAGTGTCTAAACACTACATTACCGTGGCTTCATTCAGGGCTAACATGCGAGTGTCTAAACACTACATTACCGTGGTTTCCTTCAGGGCTAATAGGAGAGTATCCAAAGACTACATTACCGTGGTTTCCTACCGGAAAACAGGTGATGTGTAATGGTTCCGCGTGTACGTTGCATGCGTTAATATATCTCTGAAGCCGGAAAAAGAATATGTTATAAGGACAGTGCATTGCCAACATTTTACACATAGAAAACATACTGACAGCATACTATTTATATTATGCTTAAAAGGGACAAGGGCACCTAAAATAATGCAGCACAAGTTAGGCTTGTCAGCGGATGTTATCGCAGCCTCTCTGTAAACGTATATACCACAAATAAGGTTTACATATGAACAATGTAGAATATGGAATATCATTAATTTTTATGCGGTGTCTTAGAGAAATATAAGGAGCCACATGTTTTGTTTTTTTGTCCGAGTGTTACCCGATCTTTAAGGGAAACAAAAAGAAGTAATATAGTAAGTTGTAAGAGGTTGCTAGAAAAGGTTGGTGTTGAGCTGACAACCTCATAGACAACTTAGCTGCAAAATCTTACCAACTATGAACAAGTTTAAAGGAAAGGAATAGGAAACAAGAGTGACCCAAACAACCAAGGCGAAGGGAGACTCCGTAATTCGGAGAAAGCCACACGGAGCCTGGTTCAAAACTTAACATCCTTTCATTTAAGAAAATATTTATGTCTGCACCTGGAATGTCAGAACTATAGTATGTTCCGATTTGAATGCCTTCATTCACGATCAATTATTTTGAAAACTGTCTGTTGCATCGTTATGAAATTTTTCCAGCCGTCTAATATTTACCCCCACCCAAGGAATATGTCTTTGATAGGTCCAAAAACAACTTAAATCATTGAAAGCGGCGACATTCCTTTGATGTTTTGCTGAACAACTAGTGATTTCTTGCTTACAAAGTTATGTTTCCGGTAATGGGGACCTGCAAATTCAGTTGACACACAAAGGCGTATCAGGATTCGTATGGGAGTGGGTGCAATGAAAGAAGTAGCTTACAATCGACAGAGTCGGATGCATTGCACCGGGTTTTTATCCCATATGGCTCAGTTTCTTTCCGCAGCGCGGAAAGCGTCGCACAAAGCACGAACTCCGTAGCTCCAGCGACAACCCTCCGGAGTCTCCGAAAAAAAATGCACTCTTGAAATGAAGGACGTGGCCCGGAATCGAACATACAACCGTCGGAGCCCGAGTCAGACGGCTTGACCACTTCACCACGGAGAATCCCGAGAGGGGTGCAATGTGTAATATTAGTAAAGACAGGGAATTTACAGAGGCACGGGGTAAATAATTTGTAAACTAACAGGAAAGTATAAGGAATATATTTCTTACCTTATTTTTCATTTCCTTCTTGTTTCTTCAGCTGCTGGTTAATAAAGTGTACACAAGTATTCATGTTAGATTTTTATATTGAGTTCGTGAAAGCTTCCAAATAGATGTGCGTTAATGTGCGTATGGAGTGACCAGAAATGATACCGCAATTTAGTCATCATGTGTCCATTTTTAAGGATCTGTTCAGCTGTCTGTGTAGTTTGTTCACACGTACACATGGGTGACAGACCCGCTTTGAGTCTTGGTGAAAGACTGTCCACTCTGCTGTTTACCGTTCAGAGACGGAACATGATTACTTGTTTTGCACTATGAAAATAGTTGTCAGTGTTTCTTTTATATTGAGGCAACTCCCCCGATGTGTCTCCACCTTGCCGTGGTGGGGGAGCTTGCGTGTCCCATCGACCCCATCTGCTTGCCGATGGATGAAAACTACATATCGGACAGCTTATGGGATAGGGGCCAGACTAAGAGAGACACAACCTGCTGCTCTGCAGGTAGACTGAGGATAGCAGTCAAAAGATTAAATCAGGTTCACGAAGGCAGAATACCTTGGTCCGGACAATACTCTAAGGCTCTCTGTCGAGGGCTGTGGCTGAAAGCCTCTAAGCCACAAACCCTCGGATCTGAGAGCCGGGCCGATACCCACCTACCGAAAAATAGAGGTGAGATACTGAGCAAGCTACATGCTCAGGTCTGATACATTTTCGAAGGCTCTCAGCTGGGGGTTATGAGGGATTCCCGGAAGAGAGAGCCTGGCCGTTTCTCGTTCACTGCTGCACGAAGGTAAGGTGCTGAACCGGCAGCACATGTAGCCTACCTCGTGAGCGAGTACAAAAAGTCAGAAAAGTGCTCCAGTCGAACGAAATGGTTACGAAAACTATCTGTATCTAACTCATAGAGAGTGTAGACAAAAGTGGAAAAACGTCTCAATAACACGAAATGGAACGTACGGCGAGCGAACCTATTGCGTGGTCCGAAGTCAAAAGCAAAAGCTCACCAAGTGGATGTCGCCGGCAGTCTGACCATTCCTGGTGTGTGCTTGAGCGACCAGTGGCAAGCGAGATGCCCAACACATGGAAGTGAGGAACTAAAGAAGCCATGAGCAGGACGTGGCAAATCCTCGGGTGATCCCAGTCTCAGAGCAATATGTGCCAGCTCTGCAATTATGGAAGCCTCCTTGGATAGCGAGGGAATGCCCATGGTCTGCCCCTGCCTTCCCTTGAGGGCTGATGTCGTTGACCGTTCTATCGTGACCAGCTGAGATGTGGGCGGCATCACAACAATAAGTCTAACGTGCCTCGAAACCCGAGGAAGGCTAACCTCATTAAAAAATACCCGCCGAAGCCGGAAGTGCCGTCCTACGGGTGGCAAAATAAACATTGGCACTACGCATTTACGTCCGAGTGAAACGTCTCGTCCGAATGTCTCTTGTGCTAGGAACAGCTCTGACTACCTAGTTTCCGAATGCCGCTCTTGTTTGGAACAGCTCTGACTAGGTAGTTTTCCGAATGTCCGTCGTGCCTGGAACAGCTCTGAAGGGCACAAAGACAAGCACATGTCCGAACCGAAAACTCGCTGAGTGGATACCGTCTGCAGACTGGCCTGGTTTGTGCGGGAGCGGACCGTGGTGAAGGAACGCCCAATATATTGAAGTGAGGATTTACAGCAGCCATGAGCAGGACGTGACGATTCCCTCGGTGAGCCCAGCACCAGGGCGCTATGTGTCGGCTATGCAATTATGGAAGCCACCCAGGATGGCGGAAAATGCTATGGACTGTCCCTGCCTTCCTTTGAGGGATGACCGTTGTCTTCGACCGTTCCAACTTGGCCAGCTGGGTTGTAGATGGCACCACACAAGTGAGAGTCTCCCAGGAATGCTACCTGGTCAATAAAGCAAGCTATCGTTGGGTGTGTTGGCCTACGGGTTTCGGCCCAACGGCGCATAACAGACACACCGCAATCACATCTGAAAAAATACTCCGGATGAACGAAAAGAAGAGAAGAAGCTATTGAGGCAATATAAAACACACACACACACTAGGTAGGTAGGTAGGTAGGTAGGCAGGTAGGTAGATAGGTATGTAGGAGGTCGGTCGGTCGGTCGGTCGGTCGCTAGACAGACAGACAGACAGACAGACAGACAGACAGGCAGGCAGGCAGGCAGGCAGGCAGGCAGGCAGGCAGGCAGGCAGGCAGGCAGGCAGGCAGGCAGGCAGGCAGGCAGACAGACAGACAGACAGACAGACAGACAGACAGACAGACAGACAGACAGACAGACAGACAGACAGACAGACAGACAGACAGACAGACAGACAGACAGACAGATAGATAGATAGATAGATAGATAGATAGATAGATAGATAGATCCCTGCCAGAAGCCGGACCTTGTCAGCTAGTTTATTTATATAATCACGTTTCACGAAAGAACCCCCATTTGGAGACACCTCTGAACAATCCCATTTAACTTCGCGCTGTTTGTTTCAAAACGGAAATCACGAGAAAATTTTAAAAAATGCGGGGATGTGTCTTGGTGAAGCTGTAATACTGTTAAAATGATGGTGTCAGCAACCGATGCTTCAGGCATCACGGGATACTTCTCTCGCACCACACAAAAAGATTTGTCAGTCGTACGAGAGGTATTGATTATACATTTTATTGCCACAGGCTCTTTACATTACATCAATGCACAAAAACGGTCGCTAATAAATCACACATGAATACACCACAGAATTGCCTATCACTAGTCGTTTCTACCCCTATTGCTAATTCTATCTACTGGCTAAAGAATACGCATCGACGCTAAGCGATGCGCTCACTACAAAGTCCGTCCCCTGTCTGAGGAAATCTCCGCGTGCTGATTACACGGTACGCGGAGTGACCTTGTGCGTACTTCGGCTTCTGCGTGCTGCATTACTCAGCACGCTTGGAGTCGTGGTCTCTCTTGAGTCTAGTTCTCTGTATCTGTCACGCTGGCGTGATTACGCCGTGACCAGAGTGCTTACTCTCTGGTTGACACCTCCGTGTCTCATGAGAGAACTGTTTGATAGTTCCCCTTCTTATTTAGTCCCTACACCTACCCTGCCCTCATATAGGGGCACTGGGTTACCTCTAATCTACTTGAGGTAGACCACTCATTCAGGGTGGTCTTCATTCCATGTAACTGAGTCTTTGACACACACCCTCCCCTCCTGTGTTGCGTTACAAACTTTGACTCATTGGTTGTGACGCAAGAGGTTTCTAAAAATTAGTGTAGCTAATTTTTGTCAAAGACTACTGATAACTTGGTTCTGGGTACCTCAATAGACTTCTACTGACTATTGTCACAGTGTAGTATCACTTTACTTGGCTACTGGTGATCGCCACAAACTTGTCTGGTTGGCGTGAGCCCTCTTCTCAATCGCAATATTATATTAATTAGAGGTTTGTCTGAACCGGACCATTGTCTTATAAGACCTGCTCTCAAATAGCAAATTAACTCACTACCCATACAAAGTTGACTTTCTTAGGGTCAACACATGAATTGCTTCATGTCCCCCATATAATATTAAACAACCCTTGCACAAGTTGTGTGCGACAGGCTTTACCTATCTCGCTTCCGCGTGTAAAGTTATCTTTCACTGTTAAGTTAGTGTTTCGTTGTCTATTGTGTCCCCTGACCCGGAGTTATCTCCCTTTGTTATAAAAATGTATGTCATTTACATGTTTGTTTTTCTGGTTGTTTGCGTGTTTGGATCTACCTAATAATATACTTTACCTTCTAACATGTGTGTCTGTCTATAATATGTAAGTAAGTTAGTTTTCAAGTGCCATAATTCGGTTAAATGTGGCCACAAACAAGTGTATAACACTAATTCGTGACTACGTTCCCGTCTTATGAGACTTAAAATACTTTTCTAAGGTCTACACTAAACTACATATAACACATTCAAGACGGCACATTTCAACATTGAAAGCAAACGCTTGACGCAGACAAATAATAAAAAGTCGCGTTGAGCGGCAGAAAAAATCCGCTAGTCGTCCTCACTTTCCCTTGTATATTTTCCCTCTTCTCTCACTTTCACACTTCTGTCACACATCTTTCATCCTCCTATTCTCTCACTTTCACATTTTTGTAATACATCTTTCATTCTAATATTTTAAAAACCTTGAAGTGACACTGTACAAGTTTGGCTCAGTTTGAAAAGAGTTGAGCTTCATGACTGTGCGTAACTTACTGCACGAGTCATATATTTACAAAATATTTACATGGATGAAATAGGGTTGATCGTTTGTACCCGATATTATTAAACACTATATTCTTCTGAAATACTACTACTACTTCTATAACTCTTTATATCCTAATTTTTTGTACACATTTAATCTAATTTAAGGGAAGTAATCTAACTATCTAAAAAATGAAAATGATGTGAGATGAGTTATGTACCTTTCTGAAATGGGAAATGTGAAATGTAACATAATTATAAATAAAGTTTTAATGTTTCAATGAAAAGAAATATGATTGATATTTTTTACTGTACATGGTGTAAATGATGTATATTAAATGGACAATCCTTTTATCCTATACTACTTTATCCTATAAATTGTAAACTAATTTTAATTCTAAATGATGAGGTTGTTAAAATGTTCATCAAGATGAAATGAAATCAAGTGAAATGAAATGAACTAAATGTTACTGTTCCTATCTAAACTAAATGGTGTTGTTGTTATCTAGACTAAATGGTGCTGATGCTATCTAATCTTTTTATCCTAGAGTTTAATGAGCTGTTAATAAATTTATAGTCCTATCCTAATCTACTTTTATGCTAATTACTGGGTACATTAATGATTTATCTAAGCTACAAAAAAAAAGAAAATCTATTATATTCACTAAATCTAATCTAAATATATAGTAAAGTAACCAATCTAACCATAATTTATCACTAAATTAAAATCTTTTATAATACATATCACATTAACTAAATATATATACATGGTATTTATTTACCTCAGGTTAGTGGTTGCCATAACGTACGGAAAATTGATTTCGTTGGCATAGTTTATATATACACGATTGTCCTGGGTATCTTAAATACACTACACAGTCATACTTGTGTCTTCTGGGTACTTTTTCCACTCGCAGAGTTCGCTGGTGTCGTAGACAAGTATATTCGTGTCTGTTATTCATGCATTGTTCTGACACTGTTCTTCCTGGTTAACACAGGTGATTCACCGGAACACAAATGGAGCATAGTAAGTAACGAGCTGTCTATGTACACACGGTGATCAACTTGTTCTTGGAGCACAGTTCTTATTCTGCTGACTACGGACACATGGTAGTTCACTGTTCTTAGCACACAGTCCTGATCCTGATGTCTATGTAATACATATGATATTTTACACAGGATATTTTAAGTGTACTAACTTAACATTTCTTACACTACCTTTTCATGTGTAATCTCAGGTATTTCTACCTCAGATGGTCGACTAAGGGTATCAGCAAGAATGTTATCCCTACCCTTAATATGTTCTATACTACAAGTATAATTCTGTAATATTAATGACCACCTGTAGATGCGGTCGTTGCGATGCACCCCACTTTGTATGACCGTGATAGGGGAATTATCGGTCTGGACTACGAAGTGATTACCCGCTAGAAATCGATGCAACTTCCTCACCGAATAGATGACGCTTAGGGCTTCCAACTCTGATATAGAATATCTGGACTCAGCAGGTGTGATCTTGCGGCTCACGTAGCAAATGGGATGGAAGATGCCATCATAAAACTGGCCTAGTACTGCAGCGATGGAAATCCTGCTGTCATCTGTCCTAAGATAATAAACGAGCCTAGGATTAGGCAAGCGGAGGATTGGTACATTACTAAATAGGATTTTCAATTTTGACAATGCAGAAATTAATAATGCATCTTTGACATCTAATTTTACTGATGCTGTTAAAACATTTGAAAATACACTTGTAATTTCAGCTAAGTTCGGTATGAACTTACTATAATAATTGACTAAACCCAAAAGGCTCCTGACCTGCTTTTTTGTTGTTGGCATGGTCAGGTTCATAATTTTAGTAATAATTCTATTGTCAGTTTTCAGTTGTCCATGTGAAATGACATGACCCAAAAAATCAATTTCTTGTAGGCCCAATTCAACTTTGCTCGGTTTGACCGTGAGACCGAAGAGTCGCAACCTATCGAAGACATGTCTGAGTTTCAGTAAGTGTGTTGTCCAGTCCTCTGTATGGACACAAATATCATCTATATATGTCACAGTATTCGTCACTCCATGTAGTAAATCTCTAGTTAAGTGTACGAAACTGGCAGGCGCGTTACGAAGTCCGAACGGAAGAAACCGCCACTCGTAAAGACCTAAAGGTGTTGAGAATGCAGTAAGATGGATGGATTGAGTCTGCATAGGGACCTGCCAATATCCCTTAGTAAGATCTAATTTAGAAAAGATTTTGGAGGTGGACATATCCAAAATGAGATCTTCGCAGGAAGGAATTGGTTCTGCGTCGATCTTAGTGACATTGTTAAGTTTTCTATAGTCCACACAAAGACGAATTGTGGAGTCTTTTTTCTTGACCAAGACGATTGGAAAGGAGTACTCAGATGTAGATTTTTGAATAATTCCACTAGCTTCTAAATTCAGAATTTCTTTATTTAAACTTTCTCTATAGCTAAGTGGGATAGAGTACGGCCTGCATTTGATAGGCTTAGAGTCCGAAAGAAGGATGGAGTGCTCGATTCTGTCCGTCCTACATGGAATGTCGGAAAATATGTCCTTATACTCTGTTATTAATTCTATTGTCTGTTGTCGTTGCTCGTCTGTTAGTCCCTGTTCTAACCGTATAGAATCTAAGGTCGCAGTCTTATCTACAATTGGAACAGGTAGTTCCATTCCGTCGTCGTCTACATGATTCAGTACGGTGGTGGTGCTAAGTGCGTTTTCTGTAAACTCACTAAGTGTATGCATCTCGTCGGATTTGCCAGTCTCGCTAACTAGTGTAGTTGCGTTGTGTAAGTCTGTCGTCTCATCCATAGGTGTGGGTGCATTGTGTTCGTCTGTCTCTAAATCTGTCTCTTGTGGTGAAAAGTAAGGTTTCAACATGTTGATATGAAATATCTTTAAGTGTCCGTTTATCGATATTTCATACTCGACATCCGAAAGTTTTTGTATCACCTTGAAAGGCCCTTGCCATGTAGTTAACATGTTATTACGTTTGTCAGTTAGTAATAGCATTACATCTTGACCAGGTTCAAGACTTATGGGTCTAGCCCTTTTGTCGGAATTGTGATTGAGGATATCTGCACTGTTCATTGGAGTGAGTCTATTCTTCACCTCCCAGGCAGCTATTTCTTCATCTGTGCAGTGTCTTAATTGGGGTAGACACCCAATAATTAACTCAGTACAAGGGTTGTCTAGTATTGCACATGTAAAGGTACCAGAAAGGAATGGGGTGTTTATACGGACTCTTGCCAGAGGATAGGTTTCTATATTTCCTGAAAAAGTACGGCATTTTACAGAGTCACCAGTATAATATTTTGGATCAACTAGTTCCTTCTTTACACCAATAATAGAGCTACCACTATCAAGCAAACATCGGCATGGCTTATCATTGACCAGTGCAGTGTGAAACATCAAACTGCCTCTGGAGGCTACAGCTGCGTTTGCATTCTCTAAGGAGGATGTTACAATGTGTCCACGTGTGAGTTTGCCGTCTGCATGAAATTGTTGACATTTGGTTACAATTATCAAAGTTTAAAATATCGTTTACACAACACACATCTACCGATTGGTTAAAAGGTAATTCGTTTTGGACGTCACACTCAGTCTCACTCCCACTATCAGAGGATGTATCAATCAAAATTGCATTGTTGGCCTTCATTCTTTGGCGGCCCAGGCACTTATTAGAATAATGGCCGTAGCTAGAACAGAAGAAGCATTTGACTGCACGCCTGTATGCAGTTCTCTTGTTTTGTTGTTTCTTAATGACCATCTCAAGATGTGTCGGATAGTTTGGTGATTTATCGCACATTGAATAAGTATCATGAAAAAGTTGGCAATATACACATTTTGACACTTTCTGATCTTTCTTGTCGACTCTCTGAAATGGTTTTTTACTGCTACGATAGCTTTTTGGTTGGTCCTTAACAAAAGAGACTATTTCAGAGTCGATATTAGATGTTTTAAAAATATCCCTATTTGAGGAAAAATATGCTGAGCCTTTCTTCTCAAATTGTTCTATGGTTTCTATGTCAGACTGCTGTAGGAATTTAGCGAAAGGAGATGGTATTGTGGATATGACTTTATCCATGGCTATTAAATTTTTAAGTTTTTCAAAGTCCTTTCCTATATTTGCTGCGTTAAGCCATCTATTTAGTACGCTTTGGACATTCGAGACATAATCAATGAAAGTCTCACTTGGTTTCGGTTTTAAATTTGAAAATTGCACTTGATACCCAGGGGCATCAAGTAAGAAATGTTGCATTATCCTATCGTGGATGTATTGATAGTTAGATCTAAGATTAGTTGGAAAAGATTCTATAACTTTATGGGGCTCACCACTGAGGTTCTTCATGTAAATCATGGCCCACATATCTATTGGTACTTGGTGATATTTCAGCTGATATTCTACATTTTCTGTCCAAGCTGATATGGAATCTTCTTTACAGAATGGCTTAATAATATTTTTGTATTTGTTAAATTTATTCTCTTCTTGCTGACTCTTTAGTTTTGTAATGGAAATATCTAAGTGTGAGTCTACTTCCATACCTTTCATCTTTAACTGTGTCTCTGATTCAGTCTGTATTTGTTTTTCTTTCACTCTTGCCATTTCATCTATCTCTCTTTGCTTTAACTCTAGGTCTTTTTGTTTTAATTCTTTCTCCTGATCTAATTGTTTTTGCTTAAACTCCTTATCTTGTTCTAATTGCTTTTGTTTTATTTCTTTGTCTTGATCTAACTGTTTCTGTTTAGTTTCTTCAGCTAATTGTGCCTCTTTGTGTTTTATTTCTAATTCCTTTTGTTTAATTTCTTTGTCTTGATCTAACTGTTTCTGTTTAGTTTCTTTAGCTAATTGTGCCTCTTTGTGTTTTATTTCTAATTCCTTTTGTTTTGTTATCTCAGCTAGTTCTACAATCTCCTTCTGATGTTGTCTTTCTCGTGCACGTTCATCTCTCTCAGCATCTTTTGCTTCTCTAAATTTTTGATCAGCATATTGCTCTAATTCCTTTCCTGTGTACTCTAATTCTTTGCCTGCTTTATGAAATCAGCTAAAGTTGCCATGTTGATGGGTACTTAGCTAGTTTTGACAGGCACTTAAATCTCTACTTTGGTTTATTTGATATGTTAAGTTTTTAAATCTTTGTGTATAACAATACACCCTTAGATTGACCTTGAAAAATAGATCACAAAAACTGTACTAATAGATCACACCCTGAAAAAGAAATGCATTATTAATCATATTGCATTGAAAATAGTTTGGGTATACTCATCTTAACATTCCAGAGAATCAGGTACAATCGTTCGGCACCTCAGGTCTAATCGTTCGGTACTTCGACAAACAGCGTGAGTTATTCTCATACACAGCTCTTGTTACATCTGGTTTACAAGAGCATCAACAATTAACAATTTGTAAACGACATATGACTTTAGACAATTTGGTACAATCACATGCCCCCGGACGAAACAATGTGGTTTAATTAATATTAAATGTCAATGTCCTGTCTTCGTTCTACCGTTTTCTGCCTTCCTAACTATGTCGTTTAATCTATGGGAGTGATGTGCAGACCGAGTCTTATTTGCATAGCAAAAGTAGTGCCATCGTGACGGTAACAAATAGAAACAATCTTCAAATAAATAAATAAATGCTTTGAAATACATATAAAAGTAATAATAATGTTTAAATAAATTAATATATTTAATAAATAACTTGTATAAACAAATAATATGTAATATAAGCCACAGATTTAGGCGAGTAGCCGCTTGGCGATTTGTAAACAATCCTTCGCTGAATGCAAATGGCGTAGGGCAGCTGTTTGTCAGTCGCGATACGTCATAGGCGCAGCACTATTTTTAGATTGGAAAAATCAATACTGTCGCCGGCTCATTCTTGTGTATTGCTCCGCCGTAAATCATTTTTGACATATATTCATAAACAAAAATAAGTAATTATAGAAATAAATGATACAAAACAATAATAATAATACTTACAACTTAGAAGAAAACATGTTCATAAGCACAAAATATTCTAATAAGCATAAATAAACATAACTTGGTCACGATGGGCAGAGCTCGCACTTTGTTCTGTCTGCACACGCCATTGTCACTAACATAAACTAAGTCCTGTGATTATCTAGCCGTAATATTATTTTCGAGCCGTGGGTGAGTGTTTTAGCTTGAACAATTGTCCAAGCCACACTTCTGACACCACTTTATCCTTGCCTGTCAGCAACCGATGCTTCAGGCATCACCGGATACTTCTCTCGCACCACACAAAAAGATTTGTCAGTCGTACGAGAGGTATTGATTATACATTTTATTGCCACAGGCTCTTTACATTACATCAATGCACAAAAACGGTCGCTAATAAATCACACATGAATACACCACAGAATTGCCTATCACTAGTCGTTTCTAACCCTATTGCTAATTCTATCTACTGGCTAAAGAATACGCATCGACGCTAAGCGATGCGCTCACTACAAAGTCCGTCCCCTGTCTGAGGAAATCTCCGCGTGCTGATTACACGGTACGCGGAGTGACCTTGTGCGTACTTCGGCTTCTGCGTGCTGCATTACTCAGCACGCTTGGAGTCGTGGTCTCTCTTGAGTCTAGTTCTCTGTATCTGTCACGCTGGCGTGATTACGCCGTGACCAGAGTGCTTACTCTCTGGTTGACACCTCCGTGTCTCATGAGAGAACTGTTTGATAGTTCCCCTTCTTATTTAGTCCCTACACCTACCCTGCTCTCATATAGGGGCACTGGGTTACCTCTAATCTACTTGAGGTAGACCACTCATTCAGGGTGGTCTTCATTCCATGTAACTGAGTCTTTGACAGATGGACTTAATCTCAGACCCGTAATTTATATACAGCATATAAACAAACTTTGAAATCTGCTGTACAATCTCCAGAACAAAAATTGTTTTGTTGGGTGGGCATAATGATAAGGTTATATGCTAAATCTCATCATTTTCCCTCAGTTGGTTACTGAGATATTGAATTGTATATTGAGGCAACAACAAGAAAACACACTATAAGCATTCACTGTGAACTACGGTACAGGTGGTAGAAGAAATGGGAGACTGCAGATGGCGACTGTGGTCGAGAAATAGAACTAGACATAAATAATATAGGGCAGGCATGGGGGTAGCTCAAGACAGGTCCGCTGGGTGTTAGCTGGCTGCTGGTCTATGCTACAATGGGAGATACGGGACAGACAGGACCGACCGGCTACAGACCGGCAGACCTACCGATCGACAGATAGACAGACAGACCGACCGACCGACAGATAGACAGACAAATCAACCGACTTACCGACCGACAGATAAACAGACAGACAGATAGAGAGAGAGACAGGCAGACCGACCGACCTACCGACCGACAGATAGACAGACAGACCGGCTGACCGACCGACAGATAAACAGACAGACCGACCGACCATCCGATCGAATGACTGACCGACCGACCGACCGACAGATAGACAAACAGACCGACCAACAGATAGACTGACAGACCGACCGACATATATACAGATAGACCGTCCAATAGATAGACACACATACCGACGGACAGATAGACTGACAAACTGACCGACAGATAGACTGTCCGACAGATAGACAGATTTACCGACAGACAGATAGACCGACCGACAGAAAGACTGATAGACCGACCGACAGAGAGATCAGATAGATAGACCGACCGATAAATAGACAGACAGACCGACCGACCGACCGACAGATAGATAGACCGACCAACCGACCGACCGACCGACAGCAGACAGACAGACAGACAGACAGACAGACAGACAGACAGACATACAGACAGACAGAACGACAGATAGACAGACTGAAAGACAGCAGATCGACCAACTGACAGACCAACAGACAGACAAATAGACAAACAGACAGAACGACAGGCAGACCGACCAACCGACTGAGAGACAGACAGACAGACAGACAGACGGACGGACGGACGGACGGACGGACGGACAGACAGACAGACAGACAGACAGACAGACAGACAGAGCGTGAGATAGTCAGACTGGCCGACCGGCCGACAGACGTACAGACCGACGGACGGACGGATCGATGAATAGATTTAAAGAGAGAGAGAGAGAGAGAGAGAGAGAGAGAGAGAGAGAGAGAGAGGAGTGAGAGAGAAAGGTAGAGAGAGAGAGAGAGAGAAAGAGAGAGAGAGAGAGAGAGAGAGAGAGAGAGAGAGAGAGAGAGAGAGAGAGAGAGAGAGAGAGAGAGATATTAGTAACCAATTACCACACCAACCCAAGCGCTCAGATCCTGCGGTGAATTAGCGGTCAGGGGGGAACTACCGCCCCCAAACTTAACCCGGGCTGTTGACGCCCATGAATCTCAACTTGTAATTTAGCTGCCCAACCTTTGTGCCATTTCTCATTCGTAGTCTCAGAGAAATTTCTGAAGCTAAATCAGTATCTCATAGCTAGTCGAGTGTTTATGACGCAGTTATGATTGATATTTGCTGTATAATTTCATATCTCGCTAGCCATTCTCTCACTGATTGGACATTTCATGCGTTGGCTGTTTGGAAATAGGACTTGAAGAAAATCGATAGTTCGATCCTGGAGCCATGTTTTGCATTCAGCTGCATTTGATTTCCTTTAGCGGAATAAATTCTTCTTCAATCAATCTAGCTTTCCTTTCTCGGGGTAGTTTTAATAACTTTCTTCCGTAGAATATAATCAAAACAGTTGCGAATCTGTCGGTGGTATTTCTCTGATATTCTGGGTTTTCGTATGCCAGGATTCTTTTAAGCAGTTTCTGACAAATAATGTTAGAAGCCACATTGGGTGGGAAATAGCCGTAATGACTTAACTATTTAAATTCAATGGGATTATTAATCGTCTTAAGGGACATCCGTTATCTGCCGTGGGCTTATATATAGTAGTTTTACCTATATAACCCCCTTTAATTTGATATAACATACAACATGTCTTCTGCCATATTAACAACTTTTAAGTAACACACACCTACTTCCCATTTTCCACCATCCATTTTTGATTGGTCTACACATACTTTTTATTTGATCTAAACCTACTTTTTGCGTGGTCTAAACCTACTTTTGGTTTGGTCTAACTCTACTTTTTGATTGATCTAAACCTACTTTTTGTGTGCTCTAAACCTACTTTTTGTGTGGTCTAAACCTACTTTTTGTGTGGTCTAAACCTACATTGTGTATGGTCTATACCTACCTTTTGTATGGTCTAAACCTACGTTTTTTAATGGTCTAAACCTATTTTTAGTTTGGTCTGAATCTACTTTTTGTTTGGTCTAAACATACATTTTTGTATGGTCTAAACCTACTTTTTTGTATGGTCTAAACATACTTTTAGTATGGTTTAAACCTACTTTGTGTGTGGTCTAAACCTACTTTGTGTATAGTCTAAACCTACTTTGTGTATAGTCTAATCCTACTTTGTGTATAGTCTAAACCTACTTTGTGTATGGTCTAAACCTACTTTGTGTATAGTCTAATCCTACCTTGTGTATGGTCTAAACCTACTTTGTGTATAGTCTAAACCTACTTTGTGTATAGTCTAAACCTACTTTGTGTATGGTCTAAACCTATTGTGTGTATGGTCTAAACCTACTTTGTGTATAGTCTAAACCTACTTTTTATATGGTCTAAACCTACTTTGTGTATGGTCTAAACCTACTTTGTATATAGTCTAAACCTACTTTGTGTATAGTCTAAACCTACTTTTTATATGGTCTAAGCCTACTTTGTGTATAGTCTAAACCTAATTTGTGTATAGTCTAAACCTACTTTTTATATGGTCTAAACCTACTTTGTGTATGGTCTAAACCTACTTTGTGTATAGTCTAAACCTACTTTGTGTATGGTCTAAACCTACTTTGTGTATGGTCTAAACCTACTTTGTGTATAGTCTAAACCTACTTTGTGTATAGTCTAAACCCACTTTGTGTATAGTCTAAACCTACTTTTTATATTTTCTAAACCTACTTTGTTTTGGTCTAAACCTACTTTGTGTATAGTCTAAACCTACTTTTTGTATAGTCTAAACCTACTTTATGTATAGTCTAAACCTACTTTATGTATAGTCTAAACCTACTTTATGTATAGTCTAAACCTACTTTATGTATAGTCTAAACCTACTTTGCGTATAGTCAAAACCTACTTTGTATAGTCTAAACCTACATATTGTAAGGTCTAAACCTACTTTGTGTATAGTCAAACCTACTATTTGTGTGGCGCTGAATCTGTTAAAAGTTAGACAAGAAAATAAATCATTTCTAAGCTTTGGCGTGAGTTGGGTATATGGTGCTGGCACTGCATGTTTAATCACCATTCGATTTGTGATTAGTGATGTTGTCAATACTAGGCTGGGTGGTCTTACTTCCAAAACAATTTTCTGTTACATATTTTTGGCTGCTTCGAACTGGACCCCTAGGTTTATTTTAAAGTTGATCCTTGCCTTGATAGGTATCGCCACTAGGTTGACGAGTTAGGGAGCTTGCCATTGCGCTAGTGGTGCTCCAAATCTACATGTACACAACTATTTGACATTTCTAAATGTACGAAACTAAATGAACATACTAAATGTGCACAACTATATGAACATACTAGATGTTTACAACTATATGGGCATACTACATGTACGCAACTATATGAACATATTAGATATACGCAATTATATGAACATATTAGATATGCACAACTATATGAACATACTACATGCACGCAACTATATGAACATATTAGATATACACAAATATGAACATATCAGATATACACAACTATATGAACATATTAGATATACACAAATATGAACATATCAGATATACACAACTATATGAACATACTACATGTACGCAACTATATGAACATATTAGATATACACAAATATGAACATATTAGATATGCACAAATACATGAACATACTACATGCACTCAACTATATGAACATACTACATGTACGCAACTATGTGAACATACTACATGTACGCAACTATGTGAAAATATTAGATATACACATCTAAATGCACATATTAGATATGAACAACTATATGAACATATTAGATATGCACAAATACATGAACATACTACATGCACTCAACTATATGAACATACTACATGTACGCAACTATGTGAACATACTACATGTACGCAACTATATGAACATATTAGATATACACATCTAAATGCACATATTAGATATGAACAACTATATGAACATATTCGATATGCACAGCTATATGAACATATTAGATATAATGCAACTATATGAACGCATTATATATGCGCAACTCTATGAGCATATTGGATATACACAACTATATGAACATAATAGATGTTTAAAACTATATGAACATACTACATGCACGCAACTATATGAACATATTGGATATATACAAGTATATGAACATACTACATGCACGCAACTATATGAACATATTACATGCACGCAACTATATGAACATATTGGATATATACAACTATATGAACATATTGGATATACACCACTATGTTTGTCCGTCATGAATGACGAGGACCATTCATTCACTGCATCTTTGATGAGGAATGAATGACTTGCGCAAATCCGTCGTCCCCGCTCTCTCGTCTGTGTCCATCTGGTTCCAGTGGCGAGCATGGCAAGACGACTGGAAGGCGGACACAGATGCAGTGGATGTTAGGCTGCCACGGCCAGTTATCCCTGTATGTATCGACTCACTAGCCTGGAGTCTCGTGCAAACGGCCCTTCCGTCATTCCTTTTGTTTTCAGTTTTAAGACAAGCGTAGCGACAAGCAATGAGCGTATGATTACAGATAGGATCAACCAAATTTCCTTCGCCGAAGACGGACTGACCGCCAGAACAGACCACACACATATGAGGCGAGAAGCTGCCCACAGAAGATGTTGCTCGTCTAAGTTGCGAACAGATCTCCCGATTTACGGTTGCGGTCAGCGCACAAATGCATATGGCGACTGACAGGACAGACGGACTATTCACGCACACGCAAGCCAAGAGTAGCATCGCTAAAGCGCGCCCTCCCGGTACAAGGTGATACATGCAAAACCACTGGACGCCTACCGAGAGCTTTCAAGCTACGCCGACAGGACTGACCGAAAACAAAATGTGAACATATTGGATATTCACAACTATATGAACATATTAGATATACACAACTATATGAACATATTAGATATATACAACTATATGAACATATTAGATATACACAACTATATGAACATATTAGATATATACAACTATATGAACATATTAGATATATACAACTATATGAACATATTGGATATATACACCTATATGAACATATTAGATATACACAACTATATGAACATATTAGATATATACAACTATATGAACATATTGGATATACACAACTATATGAACATATTAGATATACACAACTATATGAACATATTAGATATACACAACTATATGAACATATTAGATATATACAACTATATGAACATATTAGATATACACAACTATATGAACATATTAGATATATACAACTATATGAACATATTAGATATATACAACTATATGAACATATTGGATATACACAACTATATGAACATATTAGATATATACAACTATATGAACATATTGGATATACACAACTATATGAACATATTAGATATTCACAACTATATGAACATATTAGATATACACAACTATATGAACATATTAGATATATACAACTATATGGACATATTGGATATATACACCTATATGGACATATTAGATATACACAACTATATGAACATATTAGATATACACAACTATATGAACATATTAGATATACACAACTATATGAACATATTGGATATACACAACTATATGAACATATTAGATATACACAACTATATGAACATATTAGATATACACAACTATATGAACATATTAGATATATACAACTATATGAACATATTGGATATATACACCTATATGAACATATTAGATATACACAACTATATGAACATATTGGATATACACAACTATATGAACATATTAGATATACACAACTATATGAACATATTAGATATACACAACTATATGTACATATTAGATATATACAACTATATGAACATATTAGATATATACAACTATATGAACATATTGGATATATACACCTATATGAACATATTAGATATACACAACTATATGAACATATTAGATATACACAACTATATGAACATACTACATGCACGCAACTATATGAACATATTGGATATATACAACTATATGAACATATTGGATATACACAACTATATGAACATACTACATGAACGCAACTATATGAACATATTGGATATACACAACTATATGAACATATTGGATATACACAACTATATGAACATATTAGATATAGACAACTATATGAACATACTGAATGTACGCAACTATAAGAACATACTAGAAGTACACAACTATATGAACCTTCTAGATCTACACAACTATATACCAAGTAAATATATCAGTTGTGTACAATTATATAAATATATCAAGTGTACACTACTATATAAATATATCAAATGTACATAACTTTATTGATATATCAAATGTACACAATTATAAAAAGTTTCAAATATACACATCTATATACACATTTCAAATGTACAAAACTGTATAAATATTTCAAATGTACACAACTATATAAATATATCACATGTACACAGCTATACAAAGATTCTAGTTGAACGCAACCAATTTGATACCAAGATACAAAGCTACTAAATGGTAATTTAAATTTAAGATATATTGTCTAAGATTAGCGAGGACCCCCTTCATCAGTGACCCAGATTGACAACTTTATCATTAACCCAGATGACCCACTTCATCAAAGATCCAGAGGACCCACTTCATCGATGACCCAGGGGACCCACTTCAGCAGTGACCTAGAGGACCACTTCATCACTGACCCAGAGGACCCACTTCATCGGTGACCCAGAGGACCCATTTCATCAGTGACCCAGAGGGTCCACTTTATGAATAACACATGGGGGAGGAGGGATCTTTGTCTGGAAACTGGAACCTCAAATAATGGATAAGTGTGCTTGTTCATAAACATCCGGTGCGCTGATGCCGAGGTAGGGAGTTCAAAAAAGTTAATTGTGTGTCCTGTACAGGGCATCGCAATCAACCCCGCCATTTTTTTTTTTTTTTTTTTTTTTTGGCTGTTTGTGAATTACTAGACAATTTTTACATTCAGTGGGTTCTTATCGATTTCTTCTCATGCCATGAAAATGAACGCAAGGCTGTCTGCTTCCAAATCTGTTGGGGCTAATTCTGAACCTTCGGCTCGGTATATCGGGGATTTGCAAAACGTGTTCATTGCCTCTAAGCCATATAGCGACTAGTAGATGTAAATTAATATATAAATACACAAGTATATAAATACTCAGGTGTATACAACTATATACATACTAGATGTTAAAAGTTAGTAGTATTTCCTTCACATGACGTAGCAATAAACCCCAGCATTTTATGGCTGTTCGTGACAACTGGGCAAGTTTACGTTCAGTAGTTTGCCATTGCTTTCTAAACGACCGGCATCCATATCATTTCATAAACCCAACGCAAGGCGGTCTGCATACTAGATGTACACAAGATATAATAGACTAAAAAAAAATTAGAAATATCCTAATGATATACAAGTGTACACATATACTGTATATATTCATCTCATCTCATCTCATCATGTTCCTCTTGTACCTTGCGGTATCACTGGTCTTAGGTTCGATCCGCATTTAGGTGTCTTATCTTATCTTATCTTAGGTGAGTCAAGACCCATCTCACCAATGACCAGATCAGAGAGATGCTGACAAGGGAGAACAAGAAATTCAAGATCACCAGCACCGAAAGGATCATCGGAAAAAACAAATCCCCCCCCCCCCTCCCGCCATAGTCGTCATAGTAACATCGGAGGACCGAGTGATCCCTAAATACATCAGATGGGACCAGAGAGACCAAGTTCCAGAGCACTACATACCGAAAGTGCTGCAGTGCTCTAAGTGTCCGAATTTGGCACACCTGTGCCACCTGCAAGAGTGAGGTTGAGGTTTGCAGATACTGCTCTGGATCTCATCCATACAGCCAGTGCCAGCATGCAAACATCGACAAGGACTTCAGGAGGCCTAACACAAACAGAAAATGCGCCAACTGCCTCGGCAACCACGGCGCCAGGTACCTCGGCTGCCCCTGCCACCAAGACAGCAAGGAAGCTATGAAGATCGCTATCAAAAGTAACATGCCCTATAAAGAGGATAGGAGGCAGTACGAGGCCACCAATCGACTCACAAAAAGCGGCAAAGCGAACTTGAAGGCCAACTGAAGGACCTGCGAGCAAAGTTCAACAGCATGGAGGAAGAAAAAGAAAAGCCGCAAGAGACTCAGATAACGAAACGAAGCAAGGTCAGCAGAAGATTGAGCAGGATGTCGCTCGAATGGCTGCTATAAAGGCTGAGACAGAAGAAAGGCTATCAAGCATAGAAGAAGAAAAAGACAAGACGCAGGAAACACAGATAGCGGCCGTTCAGCACATCCTGGACGAAATTAAGCAAGTTCAGCACAAGATTGAGTGGGATGTCGCGCGAATGGCTGCTATAAAGGCTGAGAATGAAGAACAGATATCAAAAATACAAGATGTGAAACGGAAGACAGAAGACACTCTACATGAGATATTTGACCTGCTCAAGACACAGACAGCCACACCCGAACCAGAAGATGCAAGAGCACAGACAGAAGAAGAAGCAACAGAGGAAGTACGATATCGCCCCCTCCCCCCAAGATCGAACTGGCTAACCGCCCACAGCACACGAAATCAGGGAAGACCAAGAAGACACCCATACGATCACAATTACTGGAGCATAGAGAACGGGAGGTAAAGCTCCGTGAAGGAAACAGCACCATATGACGGGGTGGGATCACAATTACTCCGGGCCTCAACAAGTGCGCGACTCTGTCCAGACATGGAAAACGTTGTCAAGAAAGTAACGAACGCAATCAACCCATCAGAAGTCGGGAAGCTGACAACAAGCAGCCCAAAGTACGAAAAACAAACTACAAGCTACACCATAAACACCCCTACATAGCCAAGTCAATAACTCGAAGGTTGAAAGGGGGTACTCGTACCAACAATTGGATTGGATTGGATATATGTTTTTTGAATTTTTTTTTTAATGGACCTATGCTCCCAAGTTTATCCAGCTGAAAATGTGTACCAGGAAATGTCGTGGGAAGTCAAGGCGGCTCCTTGTGCTACTAACCACACCATCCACGAGTGTCGATTGTGTATACAAATATGGCTCCAGCAATGCATGCCGAATGCGCTAAGGGCGTATTATTATTATTATTATTATTTTTTGTGTGTCACTAACACATCACATAGTCACATAAGATTCCGAGTCATGGCCTTTATTTTAGCGCGGCACGGAAGCGTTGTAGCCAGGCGCTCGACTTTCCGTCCGGAGGTGATCAGTTAGAATTAGCATTAGGCGCATACAGTGCTAGACCAATATTCTATAGATCAGTGGTTCTCAACCATTTTTCGCCTATGCATCCCTTCACCATATGTTCAGAATATCATTCCCACCCACCCCTTTTCGTTTTACCTCCCTATAAATCTCCCCTCCCCCGGGCCCCTACATAGTATATGTAAAAATGGAAGCTAAATTTAATAGCACATACAAGAACAAGTCTAGACATCTATTTAAAACGTAATTTACGGGTCTACTAACGTTATAAAACGAATTTCAGAAGGGCGAGAAGTACAGAAACTTAAAGTATGAAGGGAAAAACAATATCAAGTAATCGGTTCTTGTATTAACGCGATCTTTAAATAATCTTAATTTCCTCCCACCCCCCTCTCCGGGACACCTTCAAATATCCCCCCCCCCCCCCCCCCCCGGGAGGGGGTAGAGATAATTCCCCACCGGTTGAGTACCACTATTATAGATCAATCAACACTCTGCGGGTGACATGACCATTGACACATCGGCCGGCTTGTCTTCTGAAGACTTTTCCTGATGTCCATTTTAGGCTAGCTCGACCTGGCAGCCCAGGTCAATTTGTTAAAATCGGTTTCTATGCGGATTTGAACCCATGAACACTAGGTGACACACTTGCTGATGTGTTATTTTTCCCTGAAAGTCAAAACTTCTGTGGTACGGGACGCTATCGCTGTTATCATGATATACATATTTTGCTGTAGTTATTGCCCCTTTAACTTACAAAAACAAATTTGCATTTTCATTGCACATTTTAGTGCCGCAATTACTTGTACAATTTTAAGTCTTTTCATTCTTGGAGAAATGTCGAGGCCATTTGCATCATCATCATTATGTGCCGTGCAATTAAGCGTGCATGGTCTTGATTCGCCATCTCACACAATCACCAGAGACTCGGGTCAGGTCTGTGTCCTTGTCCCATTTATGTTGTGTGACCAAGTCATCCAGGTATGTATTTCCTTGCCTTTCGCTTGCTATTTTCCCATCATTGTTGCACGTTATCTCTAAGTTTTAATGATAATCTCTTCTCTTAATGTGCCCCAAATATCTTGACAGTCTACGTCTAATTTCTAAAATCAATTAACGGTTGACATTTCTGTCTGGTAGAGCTTTCTCATTGGATTATCTTCCATTCACAATTATCATTTATTTTTCACAGAAACTATAACTTCCCTTCCAGAACGTCTTTCACAACTTATCTACTTATTGTCCATGCTTCACACGCGTACAGCAGTATAGGTTCTATATACTCCTGTCTGTTCCACTTTTCACATAAGGCAGTGACGAGCATTTTGTACGATATTCACTGGCAAAGGAACGGAGCATAATGGGGCGACACTTTGCCGTGAAGTTGGAACCACAACTAACTAGCTAAGATGCCAAGCATTTCTGATACAAGCGTTTCTCCATGATATTATGTCAAACTGTCCATCGTCTTCCCTCTTGGGCTCCCCTTGCCTCTTCTCCTCTCTAACTTTATCATTATGACAGGGTACCAGCTTCCCTCTTCTCACGAACACGCCCAAAGAATGTAGACTGTCTTCTTCTGATGGGAGTAATCAGTTCTTTTTGTGAATTTAGGATCGTGCTATGGTACAGAGAAGCGGCCGAATTAGGCGGCACCGTAAGGGTCTTCATAAAGAGGCGGCATTTTTAAAGAAAAAACAAATAAATCATGTATAGGGCGTCATTTCGAAGACTTGCATCATACTGAGAAAATCTACTGCAGGGTACTGTGTGACTTCTTTCGAGACATCTTCATTGCTTTTTCTGTCTGCCCGAGGTGTTGTTATGATTATTCTACAATACCACATCTCCACAGCCTTTTTATTATTCACGACTTGTCTACTAATTGTCCATGATTCGCTTCCGTACATCAGGATTGGCTCAATATAGCTCTAGATAACTCTTTCCCTCACCCTGTTTGACACAGATAAATTGTAGAGAATATGCTCCACCTTGTGAAATGCATCTGGCAAACATTAAAAGAACAGATTTAATTTGACGATTCAAATAAACAACTAACTCTCAGGGGACATTTTAAAACATTGGATATCCTTGTGACTTTAGGACGTAACTAAAATCACACAAACACTAAACTGCCCTTATGATGTCGTTAATAAAATAGACAAGAATATAAATATTTACACAAAACTTAAATATTCGATATATCTTGAATACAGAGGACGAGCCGATGAAAGGGATTCCACCAAATGATCTTTTTATGACAAGGAACCCAATTAGTCAGGTCTATTATTCACATGAATTCACAACTATTGAATACGAACAGAATTTGAATCTAACCATTGAGATAGCACAAGAGGTCTCATAATTTATATAAAAACCAGCATAGGTCAAATCACACACACACACACACACACACACACACACACACACACACACACACACACACACACACACACATACACACAAACACCACACACACACACACTCACACACATCAGACCGTAATATTGTGTCCAGTATACTAACGAACGCCGGCTTCCTGGCCTAGAGGTTAGCGACTTTTCTCCGTAATCTCGTAAGTGACGTGACGACGGTGAGAATCAGCAGTGGTTCTAATAGCGTCGGTAACTTACTGGGTATGTGAGCCGGCTGCTCAGAAATTAATGGCAAACTACTGAGCGTAATCTTGCCAAGAAATCAACAATCAGCTGAAATATGCTGATGTTGACAGCAATGTCCTGTAAAGGATATGCAAACATTTTATTTTATACTAACGAACATTTAAACAAGAATAGCTAATTAAGACACATTTTTAGGGGGGAGGGTGTAATGTGTCATGCGTCGAAGTACACTTGAGACACTTGTTTCTGCAGCGAGGCGATGTCGTCATTTGGAGGTGACAGGTTCGAATCCCTATCGGCTTTTAATTATTATGTTGGCTAGTGCGTCCTCAAACCTCTACTTCTTTCTTTTACTCCTATGAGAGCCAAATAACACATGTTTGGTTATTTAAGAACTGTCTTAGCAGCCACAAAGGGTTCCCCAATTGATATACATGATCTAAAAATAGCTTGCCAGGGGAAACCATCATGTTATTTATATCAGGTATTGAAGCCTGGGACGAGACCCTTGTTTCTGTTTGTTCTCCTGAAACTAGAACAGCATCAATGGCTCGTTCGCGTGACAGTACACAGGGAGAAGGAAGTAACACAGGATGTGTTGACGCTACCTAGTTCACGATAGTTAAATGTACCTTGACAACCGACGATGTTGAATCTTGTTAGTCTGAATTGTTATTTACTTCCACAAATACATTCATATCATATGCCTTGTCAAGAAAAGTAAAGTGTAGTAACTGTTTCGCACTTAACGGCCGTGACTTGCCCTAGTGCCAGGTCCTTGACTCGTTCAATATCTGATTCATCGTCACACATAATCATAAGTACTTATGATAAGAGTCACCCGCTTACGATATAAGTTACGTGGCCACGCAACTGTGGTATTTGCTTATAAATATATATATATACTATATTATAAAGATATCAATATTGTGATGTAATTAGAATTATACCAACAATATCATTATCTTGTTCAACCCCTCTGTGTTATGTTATTAATAATATATTATTATTATTATTGTATTAATAATATAATTAATAATTCAAATTGGGATATTGTTATTTTAAATTGTGAATGTTTTACGTTTTTCTTACTTACACTTTTACAATTTCATTTTGTGTAAATTTTATTCAAATATTACATTCATACTATTGTGATTGTTATATTCTCATAGTGTCATAGTTCTATCCATCTTCACTTCAGTTAGTATATAAAATTCACAGCTTTTCAATAAAAAAAACTTAAATTATTGGTATTTTACTTTGCATTATTGATCACATGTCTAGGAATTACTTATGTGTGGCATATTGCTTTATTTTTCCTTGCAGTTCTTTAGGGCTGTCTATCTTTCTTTAACTGTTATCCATTGTTGTAGACCTATTGCAAAGGGACATATATTCAGTTAGTAATAATATATATATATAATATCCTCTGAAGTTCATATTTGTTGCGCCTCTGTAAATAATGTTATTTATCTAATGAACCTGAATTAGATTACACAATCTAACTGCATACTAATGTAACATGCCTTTTCTTCACTTTACAGTCAGTCCATCTTTGCCTCCTTTAATCACAACCGACTACACTAATTTCATCATCATCATCCATGTGCATCATCATTATGTTGCACTCATGAAGCAGTATTCATATTACATACACCTTGGTCTCTGTGGCTAAGGGCTTGCGAATGCGGTTTGTGAGCCCGTATACCCAGGTTCGAATCACAGCGGTGTTGGTTTTTTTGAAAAAAGGTATAGGAGCCGGTCGTTCAGAAAGCAATGGCAAACTACTGAACGTAACACTTGCCTAGTACATCAATAGCAGCTGAAAATGCTGGTGTTGACTGCAGCGTCCCATAAGGGATACACAACAAAATTTATTTATATTTCTAATGCCGGTCTCTCTGGCTGAGGGGTTACACCACTTTCTCCATAATCCCATTTATCACGCAGAGTCTCGTAGCGGGCGAGAACTGGAAGCGGTTCTACCCCCGTTGGTGACTTGCAGGATAACTGAGCTGGTCGCTCAGAAAGCAATGGCAAACTACTGAGCGTAATCTTGCCAAGAAATCAACAGACAGCTGAAAGATGCTGCTGTTGACAGCGATGTCCTGTAAAAAGGATATGCGAATTAAAAAAAAAAATATTTCTAATAGAAACATTCTTTAAACACTTTTAGATCAGTACCTCACCCCCTCCTACTCCAGCTCTGTGGCAAAAGGGTTACTAATGCAATTCGCAATCCAGCATACCATGTTCGAAACACAGCTGTGGGCGATTTGGAAGCAGGCCGCTTTGCATTGGTTTCTCATTCAAAGGTATGAGTGTTGCTCGTTCAGAAAGCAATGGCAAACTGCTCAGCGTAACCTTGCCAAGAAATCACAAACAGCCAAAAACTGCTAGGGTTGACTTTGACGTCCTGGAAAGAATATGCGACTAACTCCTACTGCACAGCTATCTATGTTATAGTAAAATAAGCTATTCAAAGCCTCAATTCTATTTATCTATTTCTATTTATGTTATAGTAAAATAAGCTATTCAAAGCCTCAGTCCTATTTATCTATTTCTATGTATGTTATAGTAAAATAAGCTATTCAAAGCCTCAGTCCTATTTATCTATTTCTATGTATGTTATAGTAAAATAAGCTCTTCAAAGCTTCATTCCTGTTTATGTTATAGTAAAATAAGCTATTCAAAGCCTCAGTCCTATTTATCGCACATAATCTCAAGTTCATCTATCACCTGGTTCACCATGTTCTTATTAGAGCGATTGTGTATTTGTATGCATGTCCACCTTTCACGCTTTGATTCCATATTGTTTCCATTCTTCTGTTATTCCTTTTTTAATTGCTGATGTAATGCAATGTTGAGAACTATATGTATTTTAAAAATTACTTTCTTTGATTTTCCTTGCTTCTTTGCTGGCTTTATCTTTTTTAATGTCATTTGGCAGTAATTACATTTGCCATCTACAGTAACTAAACTGACTACCTTACAAGTTTGCTTTGTATTATTTCTAAGCAAGTGGTCACCGTTATTAAATATCTTATTCGTCACCATACATAAGTACTTTTGATAAACTTGTGACATGCAGATCTGATATCCATTGATATTTAATTCAACCACTGAATATTTTTTAGAAATCTAATCATCGGTATGCTGTATTTATAGTAACTATAGTAACTATACATTTGGTAAATCTTACACCTTTTCTTTGTAATACTGTTAAGAAGTAATGTATGATTATGTTATTAATAGTATTACACATGGTCTCTACAATTCAGCCCTGGCTTTGTGCTATGGAGAGGTATAACTCCATCCCTGGTTCCCCACCATGAGTTGTAATTATTATGCTTGTCAACACGGCCAGGTGTCAGTATTAATAATATCACATTTAATACTCACAGCTCATTGATTATGTTGATACTGTTCTTGGTCATGATATTAAACATGTGATTACTACTAAAAAATACTGCAGGGCAAGAGAAAAAGGGCAAGTCATCAGAAAAACTTCATTACACAAACATGCAAGGATGCTGTGGCTACAGATTTATGCTGAACTGAAGAGAGTTGCTTAGAGTAGGAGACAGTGGTAGGACAATGATCAGACTGAATCACATGTGAAGAATCAACTATGTGATGTTGTGCTATGAACACAACTGGACCTGTGGGTAACGGAAACTTGGCAGCCCCATCTTGACAATAAACCCACCCATTATTCACAACTAATTCAGACTTTCTTGGCAAAACACAATATTCCTCTGGTTCGTCAGGCTCCCTAACTAATTCAGCAAGGCTCCATGCAATGTTTGGCTGTTACCCAAGTTGAAAATGTCTCTGAAAGGGACCCAGTTTGAGTCATGAGAATGCATTATGTGGAATGTGATGGATATGTCCTATTCGAAAAGAGGCTTTCCTTGAAATGCTTCCATGAATGGCAGAATCACTGGGAGAAGTGTGGAGAGTCCCAAGGTGAGTACTTTGAAGGGGATTAGGGCTTCGAACCTCCAGGTGAATAATTGTGTTTCCCAACAGAAAGTCTGACACTTTTTGAACATGTTGTACATTATGTTGTTGATGTAGCTTAGTTTTGTTTAGTCTTTCCTCTTCTACACTTAATTTTAGAGGTGCCTCAGGGCTTGTTTAGTCTGTCCTCTTCTATGCTTTAGTATCGAGGTACCTTACAACTGTGTGTATAGTTTCTCTTTTACTCTGTGGTGTAGAGACAACGTAGAGTCTTGTGTAGTATTTCTCTTCTATTCTGTGGTGTATAGGCAATTTACAGTCTTGTGTAGTTTGTTTTCTTTTACTCTGATGTATTATAATAAACTTTTGTTTAGTCTTTCCTTTTCTGCTCTTCAGAATAGATGTATCTTAATCTTATTTAGTCTTTTTTCTTACACTCTGATGTTGAGATACCATAAACTCTTGTTTATTCTTTCCACTTCCACTCTTAAGTTTAGATGTACCATGCAGTTTTGTTTATTCTTTTCTCTTGCACTCTGGGGTAGAGGTTCCATAGAGGCATCTTTAGTTTTCTTGATTAACTCTGTAATCTTTAGGTAGTCTAGTGGTTTTGGTCTGTTATAATGAGCTGACTGCACATGTTATTTTCATTTCATGAACCATGACCTGTTGGGTTTTTTCTGGGTTATGAACCTTGGGCTTCATTGATACTGTCACTGGCAGCTTGCTATCTTGACATAGGATAGATAGTTTGTTACATTATGCTTCAAAAACAAGGTATAATTACTACAACACATGACAGGGACCAGGGATGGAGTCATACCACTCCAAAGCATAAAGCCAGGGCTGAATTGTAGAGACCATGTGTTGCTCATACAGTAAGATCCCTCTCTTGGCCTGCCTAATTTACTCCAGAGGAAAGGTAACACCAATAAAACTGGAACAAGATAAGCTGCAGAAGCTGCCGGATCAGCAAAGCAATGCTCTAACTGTCCACCTGTCAGAGCTTTGATCCTAGACCAGTTGCTGACCAAGGCTTGGGGCCTGGTCTGCCCTGCCATTTAGCCTTTAGGCTGCATTTCCTTGCACTAGGATAAGCCTGCCGGTCTCTCTGGCCGAGGGGTTACAACACTTTCTCCGTAATCCCGTTTATCACGCACAGTCTCGTAGCGGGGCGAGAGCTGGAAGCGGTTCTACCCCCGCCGGCCGCTCAGAAAGCAATGGCAAACTACTGAGCGTAATCTTGCCAAGAAATCAACAGGCAGCTGAAAGATGCTGCTGTTGACAGCGATGTCCTGTAAAGGATATAGGAATTAAAAAAAAAAAAAAAAAAAGGATAAGCCTGGTACCTTTCTAATAGCACTCCTCTACCTGAAGCCGTTGGCACAGTGTGGGGTGTTGGGTTTGGTGTGCGCTGTCCAACATTCAGTGCTAACAGAAAGCATCTAGTACTGTCTAACAGTAGACGGTAGCTCAGTTACATCTGACTAAGACCTGACAGAATCATTGGTAATATTCAAGTATATAAAATAGAGCGTTTGGCATATGCAACTACAACATCTAGCAAAAGAATGGAGATTGAAACTGTGACAGAAGCCTGCTGATGGTTGGAGGGCAGCTCAGCCAGACATGTTATGTTCACAATGGATGCACAAAGTATACTTTTGAAAGTGGAAACTGGGATTTTCCAAGTGGAGTGGCTAGCATCGCTCAACAGGACAGAGAACTAGTCTTGCAGTGAATACCAGGCCACTGTGGTTGCCCTGGAAATTAAAAGACAGGCACATTTGATAAAGATTGGAGGAAATCTTGAGCAGTCCTAACCATCTCAGAGCTTTAGTTAAAGAAGAACTATAATAAAACAATCTATGAGAATAATTTTGAGGAAGGAAAACAAAACCTACATATCAGAACATGGCAGCATAAATGAGCATGGCAGAAATACAGACCAAAATCTTCAGATTTAGAAATGGATTGGGGACTCAGAACAAACCTCTAGCAAATGGATCTTACTGACTCTGCCTTCATGCAAATGTGTAGCACTCAAGCAAACCCCAAAGCAAGTCCTACAAGGCTGCCCTGACTTTGCTGAACTGAGGGGGAACATCTGGCCAACTTGGCCCTTCAAGAAAAACTCTGGGGGACCAGTGAAGACCTCAAACCAACCATCCTGTTTATAATACATGCCAGAATAAACATATAGCAAACGTTGATCGCAGAAGAAGAAGAAGAAGAGGAAGAAGAAGAAGAAGAAGAAGAAGAAGAAGAAGAAGAAGAAGAAGAAGAAGAAGAAAAAGAAGAAAAAGAAGAAAAAGAAGAAGTATTCAAGTATCCAACAGATTCACCATTGCACAACACATAGTACGGCTGTGAAGTCATTAAGCAAGATCAGTATATAATCTCCACTTACCATAGATGTTTTCACTTTCAGACAATGCAACTCTCTAGAGAGGTCCACCCACGATGTGCTCCTCTACAACCTCTGTGAGGTTTGTCTGACTGATAACAGAGAATAATTAGGAAGTATACCAGAAACCTTTGTCAGATAATCATGATTTGACATTTTACTTGCAAATCTGAGACCACACGAATCATGGAGCCTCCTTATAATATTCAAGGTAGTATGTTCTGTGTGTGTGTGTTCACACACAGTCAAACACACTCACCCACCCACACATATCATCATCATGTACCATGACAATAAAAATGAGCCATCTTGGTTCGATACCTCACACATCACCAGATTCCTGGTTCAGGTCCTGAGCTGACTGCCCCATGTGGCTAAGCCATCTATATATTTATTACTGTATTTTCCCATCAAGTTTGCCAGTTTTCACAAAGTTTTTAAGTCTATTTCTCCTCATAACATGTCAACAAATCTTCACTGTCTCTGTCTAATTTCTCTAATCAGTTTGTGGTTTTTAATTCGACTCTTGAAGAACTGCCTCATTTGTGTGTCTTTCCATCCGTAAATTTCTTTTATGTTTCCTCAGCAATGAAACTTCTGCTGCCATCAAGGTGTTTCATCTCAGATTGTTTGCATTTTGTCCTAATTTCACGTGCACTCAACAATGTAGTTTTATATATTTTTATATATATATATATATATATATATATATATATATATATATATATATATATATATATATATATATATATATATATATATATATATATAGCACTTAATAGTGACGGGCATGCTAAAGAAGCTACTAACAAACTGTGCTGGTAATATGAGCACAGTCAGATGTGGGTTCGATGACTGGGCTTATCACTTACCAAAGTGAGGGAAAGGTTGACCACCTATTCCCCTTGCTCTCAGGTCTGCAAAATGTGATGGCACTATCATATCACAGATCTGTAGCAGGAAACTGCTTCTGAACTAGGACAGTATAGTGTACAGCACACAAATTGATACATACTGTTGGGGGTGGTGAGATGTGGAGAAGAATGGTGACCCACACCAAACATCAAGGCAAATGATGATGATTTCTGTGTGTGAGTTGCTTCCATTTTATTGTGCTTGTTTGATAAGAAGTGCAGGAGAGCTAAATGGTTAACTTTTAAGGATCTTAAGCATTTTCTCAAGTTTTGAGCACAATGTTTATCTGACTTTAAAATTCACAAACTATTTAAGTATAAGCTGTAGATGGGGTTAAGGATGCAGTTTGTAATTCCACATGCAGTCTTTGAAACACCGCTGTGGGTGATTTGACACAGCTGTGGGTGATTTGACACTGCTGTGGGTGATTTGACACAGCTATGGGTGATTTGACACAGCTGTGGGTGATTTGACAGCAGACCCGCCTTGTGTTGATTCTTTACAAAACGGTATTTGTGCAGGTCTTTCACGAAGCATTGGCAAACTACTGAACGTAAACTTGTAAGGAGATCATAAACAGCAAAAAAAAAAAAAATTCTTGGGGGTGACAGTGATGACCTGTTAAAAGATATGTAACTAACTTTTTAAATTTAAATATAAAGTGAAATTGTATTACTATTTTACTGTAAATATTAATGAAGGAGTTATTAAAGAAAAGCTACACCCATGATAATAGGAAAGGAAAACATGGATATGACCATCCACAAACACTGACCACCAGCATGAATACTACATCAGCCCTCAGATCTGGACTCTGGACTTCTCTCTGTTAGACCATGGAACACCATTGGGCAAGGTGAAATACCTGCCTACCCCCCATGCAGGGCAACATGGCAGCTTGCGCAAGTAGCCAGGTTGCCAGCAGCTGGCAGGTTCTTATTGGTTTATGTTTTCTTCTTTTTTGTTTTTCATTTGCTGGCTTTGAACTCAAGCATAGTCTACACAACATGCTACCACTTCTTGAACATTCATTCAATAGCATGTCCTTTGCAGAACCTTACCCTCATAACAACCTTCTGGAAAACCTCTCGATCATAAGCAAGATATCCTGCGTCTGATACACCTATATGGAGATCAACTGCTACATCCTGCACCCATCTTCTCTTTGGCCTTCCTCTTCCCAGGCATATACCCCCCTCCCCCTTCCCCATTATTGTTCTCTCCAAACTTTCGTGACATTTCAAGTGACCAAAATATTTTGATTTTCTTTGTTTTATCGTCTCTAATAGCCAACCTTCTTCAATATTCAGCTTTTGTAGTATGGATGCATTTGTTCTTTTCTTTATCCAAGATATTCTTAGAATTTGTCTATAACATTTATATTCAAAGGCATTTCTGCGCTGTTCAGCTTGTTTAGTAAGTGTCCAGGTCTCACAGGTGTATGTTAGTTAGTTAGTTAGTCGACAGATCATCCTCATTGCACATCGAACCATTCAGTCCATAAGTGCTCGGATCCCCTCCTCAGCAAATCCCGCAGCGTGTAGCGGCTAACGACGCCAGTTCTGTGTTGGTTTATCAATCTTCTTTGGCTTCCTGCGTAGTGTTCTTGTTTGGCCACACCTCTTTTAATTTGCTGCTCTCGCAGTCTGGCCATTGTTGTAGATTCACAGTCATCACTTGGTTCTCGCAAAAGTCTTACTTCTCGTAGAGCATTCAGAATGTCGGCCTGGTCCATGGCGCGTCCGCCCTCCACAGTAGCCTCACCTGCGAGCTTGTCAGCCCGCTCATTTCCTTGTACTCCCGCATGCCCTGGCACGAAGATGAAACTAATCTTTGCCAGTCGAGACCGCTCCAGAGGCAGCAACCATTCTCTTCGGATCGACCCCTCCTCTATCCTCTTGATCATGTTCATTGAGTCGCTAAGGAAACAAGCCCTAGTGAATGTCTGTGTCTCGAGCCATGTTATTGATTTACTTAGTGCCATGACTTCCATGGTCAGGCTACTTGTGGTTTCAGTAAAAGCACCAGAGTCCTCCTTCACAATTCTCCCTCCGGCCCGAGCTGTAAAGGCCCATGAGCTTCTCACATGTCGGACGACCGACCCATCTGTGTAGATGACCGCGTCACCGTCTAGCGAATTCTCGAAAATCAACGCTTGTACTTCAGCCTCAACAGCAGCCGGATTTTCTTGTCTGCATTTTCTGTCAAGTTGGATGCAAACTGAAAAGGATGTGCAGAAGTCTGTTAGCACTTGCACCCACTCCTCGCCAGGTTCTAAGTCCTCAAGTGAACACACCTGTTGAAGAATGTCTTCGGCTTGACCCATCTACGACCATCCTCTTTTTAACCTGCTGCCCTTCACCTTCCTAATTTCACTATGCAGTGGATGTTGTGTGTTTGCGTTAATTCTGAGGTAGGCGCGTGCCCTGCAATCTTGTATTCTCTCTTCAATGGTTGGAAACCCAAGAAGGTAGCGCATCGCCCTGCATGCTGTATCTCTTGTACATCCAAGAATAATGCGCATAGCTTCATTCTGTATCCTTTCCATCCGTTCTATCTGCTTATGGCTGAGAGTCAGGATTGCCATTGCATACTCCAAAACAGACATGACCAACCCCTCGTACAGAAGACATAGATGGCGCTGCTCACAGTTTGCTGCCGCCATCACCCGCATCGCTGCCAAACCCCGCTTGGCCTTTGTTATCACCTGGTCTATGTGCACATTATAAGCAAGGCTTCGATCAAACCGTATCCCCAGGTAATTCATTGCCTGCTTTCTTTCCACCATCTCTGAACACAGCATTACAGTTGGTGTTGGAGTGTTGACAATATGATTATTCAACGAGAACCAAGTCACTGTTGCCTTTGTTGGGTTGACCATTGCCCCAGCTTCATCACACCAAGTACTTATGCGATTGAGTTCGGTTTGTAGTTCCACAGCAACCTCCTCTCTATCCTTCCCCTGACGATACACTAAAACATCATCGGCATATGACAATGTCCTGCCAGGTCCAGTGATCTGCTCACTGGTGATTCTCACTGTGTAGGCGTTGAACAGTACCGGAGATAATGGTGATCCCTGTGGTAGGCCAGGATATATTGTTGTTGGTTCCGAAGTCCAACTGCCACATCTAAAAACTACTTTCCGTTGGAAGAGGGCTGCAGCGATCCAACTAAGGAGGAATGGACTTATGTTTAGTTCGAGAAGCTGAAACATTAAAAAATCCAGTGGTACTCTGTTGTATGCGTCCTCAAGATCAATCGCTGCAGCAACGGTTTCAGTGCCTGAGTGGAAACCTTCATAGACATCCTGGGCAAAGACTGCTGCATTGGTCCAGGTTTCCCTTTTTGGACGGTACCCACCCAGGGTGGGTGGGAAAACACTTTGCCTCTCTAGTTGGCTTGATATTTTCTTGGCAATTACCTTCTCCAGCAGCTTGCCTATTGTATTCTGCATGGTTATAATTCGATATCCCTGAATTTTTTTGTGGTCTTTGTCAGGCTTCAGCAAGGGAATCAGATAGCTGTGTAACCATTCCTCCTTGATGCACCCCCTATACTGTTGTTGTACATGTCTGCTAGTTTCTCTAGCTCATTGTCGGTACACCTATTAATGTCATCGTATCTTATGCCATCAGGACCTGGAGCACTGTTTTTTGATCGTCGAAGCACAGCCTTGATTTCTTTCACTGTCACTGTGTCTTCATCCGAAGTGTCCTGGGCCTTGCATCTGTCTGAGGTGACCTCCTTGGCCAGATTTCGGCCTCCCATGTCTGTCTGGTTGCTTTGCTCAAGGTAGAGTTCAAAGAGGGCTTTGCCCTTGTCCTCGTCAGTCCTCTGCCAGATGAGGTCAGCACCTTGGAAGTCAGAAATGCTCTTATTCTTGACTACACCACTCATGCTTTTATGTAGTCGCCAGAACAATTTCAGTGACTTGTCTGTGCTTACTCTTTGACACACCTCTGCCCATTTTTCGCTTTTAACAACCTTGACCAGTTTTTTGAAGTAGCTTACTTTTGTGTGCATCTCTCTTTCTAAGTGCAAGCAGGGACTAGGATGACCAGCTCTGTTCTTCTTGGCATTTTGCCATCTCCTTACAGCACTACGCTTATCCACCCAAGCCTTCTCCACCTCGAAACTCCACCACGGTGGCTGCTCCCAGCTTTTTTTCCTGCCCTGAAACGTTCTGCGCTTGTCACGTCTTATTTTACTCACCACATCTTGCCGTGTACTGTCATACTGGAACGTCTTTACCTTTAGCTTGTGCTGCCTGGTTCTGCCTTTCTCCACCAGTATGCTGCACGGGTGGTGGTCGCTGCCATGGTGTCCTAGGACACCCCATCTACACACTGTAGTGAGTGAAGGTGAAACTAGCGCCAGATCAATAGCACTGTCCTCATCGCCCGGACGGTTTGCTGTTCTGGTGACACAGCCACTGTTGATACAAACCAGGTCGATGGTTTCCAGTGCAGTCTCGAGCTCCTCCCCCTGTGTATTGGATGAAGTGTTTCCCCATGATCTGCCTTTAGCGTTGAAATCACCACAGAAAATAACATTTCTCTCGTGGCCTAATATGCCACTTAAGCACTGCCACTTCTGGGCGTCCACACTGGCATTGCGGGCATAAACATTAACCACCACGAATGGTAAACTGGAATGAACTCTCAACGCCTGTATTTGTATATCGTCACTGTCCCAACTGGACATGTCTAGCTCTGACGCCACCATGCTGTCGCGAACGAGAATCGCCATTCCCAGATGTCGTCTGTTGTAGAAACATTTGAAGCCGGCAATCTGGAGTAGCTGATCGCCCAGTCTCGTCTCCTGGAGTGCTACAATGTCGTTCCTGTAAACTAGGGTTTCTAAAATAGAGCCCCGTTGTTTTACACTGGCACAGTTCCAATATAGAATACAGGTGTATGTTGCAATAGGAAAGTTTCATGCTCTTAAAAATCTAATTTTTGTAGTCTTATCTGTCCCACTCCACAATTTATTCAGTTATTTTAGTCTTTGAAAAGCAATCGATATTAGTCTTTTAATTTCTTTCATTATGTCACCATTGTTGGTAAGCAATGACCCAAGATATTCAAAATTTTCCACCACCTCCAATTTTTCCTCATTAACATATATTTCTTTCTCCATAGTAGTTTTATCTGTATGCATTATCTTTGTTTTTGCTATGTTAAGATATAAGTTATGATTTTCACTGTTCAGTTGAATTGAGTCCATTTATACTTCTTAGTTCTATGCTATCAATGCCAAACCTGGACAATGACAGAAAAAGAGAAAAGAAAAATCACAAGAACAGAAATGAGGTTCCTGAGAAGAATACTCAACGTCTCAAGAAGAGATTAGATCAGAAATGAAGAAATCAGGACTACAGTGGGGGTTAAAGCAGCACTAGATTTTATTAGAAAGCAGCAAGTCAAATGGTTTGGCCATGCAAGTTGGTTACCAGTCAACAGCATACCACAACAAGCAATGATGTACAGACCAGATGGAAACAGAGGAAGAGGCGACCATGTAAACATTGGACGGAGGGAATAGCAGAGTCCATGGGAATGTCGATATATGAAGCCCATAATCAGGCACACTCACGATGTTTATACTTCACCTCGACACCGCAAGGTACAAGAGGAACATGATGAGATGAGATGAGAATTGGATTGAGGTTATTAGGTTTTCTATACCATTCTGTGTTGTGGATAGCAATACTTTACTTCTTGCACACTGGGCTTATTTTTGTGTTTGGATTAGCTTTAGTTAGTTAGTCGACAGATCATCCTCATTGCACATCGAACCATTCAGTCCATAAGTGCTCGGATCCCCTCCTCAGCAAATCCTGCAGCGTATAGCGGCTAACGACGCCAGTTCTGTGTTGGTTTATCAATCTTCTTTGGCTTCCTGCGTAGTGTTCTTGTTTGGCCACCCCTCTTTTAATTTGCTGCTCTCGCAGTCTGGCCATTGTTGTAGATTCACAGTCATCACTTGATTCTCGCAAAAGTCTTACTTCTCGTAGAGCATTCAGAATGTCAGCCTGGTCCATGGCGCGTCCGCCCTCCACCGTAGCTTCACCTGCGAGCTTGTCAGCCCGCTCATTTCCTTGTACTCCCGCATGCCCTGGCACGAAGATGAAACTAATCTTTGCCAGCCGAGACCGCTCCAGAGGCAGCAACCATTCTCTTCGAATCGACCCCTCCTCTATCCTCTTGATCATGTTCATTGAGTCGCTAAGGAAACAAGCCCTAGTGAATGTCTGTGTCTCGAGCCATGTTATTGCTTTACTTACTGCCATGACTTCCATGGTCAGGCTACTTGTGGTTTCAGTGAAAGCACCAGAGTCCTCCTTCACAATTCTCCCTCCGGCCCAAGCTGTAAAGGCCCATGCGCTTCTCACATGTCGGACGACCGACCCATCTGTGTAGATGACCGCGTCACCGTCTAGCGAATTCTCGAAAATCAACGCTTGTACTTCACCCTCCACAGCAGCCGGATTTTCTTGTCTGCATTTTCTATCTAGTTGGATGCAAACTGAAAAGGATGTGCAGAAGTCTGTTGGCACTTGCACCCACTCCTCGCCAGGTTCTATAAGTCCTCAAGTGAACACATCTGTTGGATTAGCTTTCCCTATTACTAGTGTCCATCGCCTTCAGGCAAGCCCATTCCATATTCTGAGTTACTTGTAATTTACATCCCCCAAGTCAAGGACAAGAAGTCAGTATTTTAGTCCAGCTGACCTGTGTAGTGAGCCCACTACCTCGACATTAACACACCAGAAGTTTAAAACGGAGCGCTTGTATCCATTCAGCGATGCTAACCTCCATTGCACATAACAATGAACATTTCTTTATCAACACAACCAACACACTCATGCTTAAACAGCACATGTAACAGTGAACATTTCTCAATCCACCTGGGTCTCTTCTTGATTTTAATTTTCTGTTTACAGATTCTCGGAGAGGAGAAGTTGATTTTAAAGTAAGTGACTTTTAGTGATATTTATGTGTTATTAACCATTTCTTTATTAAGTAATCATTATTTTATATTAAGAAGAACACAGACCTGAATCTGGAGTCTGGTGATCATGTGAAATGGCGAAACATGCTTGTTGACATAATACATGATAACGACTTTTATCCCAGACATTTATGATATTCACTAACACTGACAAGGAACACTGTCATTGTCATTGCTAGGTGTAACACTGTATTGTATTTGATTCTAACTGATCCAACTTACCAGTTACAACGACATCATTGCAGAGACTCAAACAAAAGGTGATATGATGATTAAATAGCTTTATTCACTTAGATGATTGCAGTCGGTGTTGAACATGCATGCTGACATGGCAGTGTTGTACAGTTGAGATACCCACACTGCATAAACAAACATTCAAGACATGGAGTATCAACATATGTCCCCGGGCTGACTACCAGATATCCATAAGAGTAGCAGCCCCTGGATGTGTCTGCAAAACTAGCAGACCTGAACTCACAAACTCATTTTTTTAGCTCATTCTCGGTCGAGCAACAAACTTAACCATTACTTAACTCATTCTCTACCTGGCAGCTCATGACACCATAGCTTAACTTATTCTTTACCAAGCAACTCATGTGCACCACTGCTTAACTCATTCTGTGCTAAGCAACTCACATGCACCATCACATAATTCACTCTCTATCTAGCAACTCATGTACACCATCACGTTACTCATTCTGTACCAAACAACTCACATAAACCATCACGTAACTCATTCTGTACCAAGCAACTCATGTACACCATCAAGTTACTCATTCTGTATCAAACAACTCACATAAACCATCACGTAACTCATTCTGTACCAAGCAACTCATGTACACCATCACTTTACTCATTCTGTACCAAACAACTCACATATACCATCACGTAACTCATTCTGTACCAAGCAACTCATGTACACTATCACGTAACTCATTTTGTACCAAGCAACTCATGTACACCATCACTTAACTGATTTAGTTTTAAATAAAAAGTAAGTTAGGACCAAACATGGTACACAATCAGACAAAGAAGTATTATAATGTAAATTTCCCTTCACTGAGTATTGAAATTTCAGAAGATTCTGTGAAACGAAACAAATAACACAGTGACCCTAGTATGGCGCTATATCATCCATCTGTCCAAATGGAGGTCACATGTGGTGATATAGTATCCTTATCCTTATCCTGAATCACTTAACTGATTCTCTACCATGCAGCTTGCTAAGTTCTGTACTGGACAGACCACTAGATGAAATGAAGTGTGTACAATCATTATATTACCAGCCATCTTAGAACTCATGGCTCTAAACTTTTAACCCCACTGGATGAAATTAATGGTTATCATCATTCCTAATGGACAAATACCACGAGAGTTAATAGCAGCTGCCATTTTTAGAAGAATGTTTACCAGGAGGTCTGCTATTTTCAGTTTGTATTAACCCTTTATATGCCAGGCAGTTATCTTAAAATATCAACATTCAGATTAAAACAAATGTTAAAGTAATAATAGACAGGGACCCTGGGAGTTGTGAGTGACGGGGAGGGGCCCTATGGCAACACAGTGGTTATATGCCAGCTCCGAGGTCATGTGTTTGAATCCCCATTGAGTTGGAGATTGTGTTCTTTGACCTGGGCTCCCTGGTTGACTCCGCCTAAAATGAGTACCAGGAAATTTTGTGAGAAGTAAAGGCGGCTGGCTTGACATTGATCACATCACCCATTGAGTGTTGATTGGTCTTAAAGTATGGGGCTTGCTCCATATACTGAATACAGCTCCTGGCATGAAATGGGGTCCTTTACTTGCTGTCTTATTGACTGGAGGTTTTATAAAGTTAGTTGCATGTTCTTTACAAGATGTTGCAGTCAATCTCAGCATTCATTGGCTGTTTGTGATTTATAGTAACTGTTTAATAAATGAGTTAAATAGCAGAAACATTTAATGCAACAGCTAGCACAGAATGGGTTAAAGTGATAACTGCCTGACATTGAACTTGTGTAAATCATGAGAATATTAATTGATTCAGTGGTGAAGGATAATAAATCACCATTTAGACAGAAGGACGAAATATTACCATACTATTGTTATTGTGTTATTTGTTTTGTTTCGTGGTATCTTCCGCAATTTCAATGCTCAGTGAATGGAAATTTACATTATAATGCTTGTTCATTTGATTGTGTACCGTGTTTGGTCCAAACCTTTTTTCTTTTATTTGACACTGAATTGGTTAAATAACAACAATAGTTTGATGATAACACGCTGGTCTAGACAACAACTTCACCTGTTAGAGAACAGGAACCTTCTAGATTCATAATCATTGGCTTGGAGAGAACATGGAAGGCATGGTTCCTGGAAGATGAAGCAGGGATCGACCAGCATGAAGGGGAACAAAGGACATTGAGGACACCTTAGACAACAGGGTGCATGTGGTGGGAGAGGTGGCCAGAGATAGAGAGACTTTTCCACGCACAGTGATGGGAGTGACATTTTGCAAAGGATATATACTTGATGAAAAGTGAGTTTCTAGATATTGGATTGTATGATCACTTAACCACATGGATTTGATTACACACGTGCGCAGTCCACCACAAGGAAACAGATGAGTAGCTTTTATACATATATTTTTACTTGCTTACACACCTGTCCAGTCCATCATAAGGAAACAGATGAGTACCTTTTATACATATATTTTCACTTGATTACACACCTGTCCAGTCCAGAACAAGGAAATGGATGAGTACCTTTTATACATATATTTTCACTTAATTACACACATGTCCATTCCACCACAAGGAAACAAATTAGTAGCTTTTATACATATATTTTCACTTGATTACAAACATGTTCAATCCACAACTAGGAAACACAAATACCTTTTACACATTTATTTTCACTTGATTACACACATGTCCAGTCCATCATAAGGAAACAGATTTGTAGCTTTTACACATATATTTTTGTGTAGAGTTTCTCATGTAGTTGTATCAGTGTGTGTGTTTGGTTAGTATGCTGAGGAAAGGCTTTGGCTGCCACGTCCATTTTGTTGTTTGTGATTGTGTTCTAGTAATGCTTACCATATTTTGATGATGCTTATCACTTTTAAGTACTTTACCTTCCCGCCCCTTTGCTGTATATGTTCTACTTTGTCCTTACCTATACAGGCGTACAAGCGTAGATGGTACATCTTGATCATATTCAGCACCTATGCCTTCACACAATCAGCTGTCTGGAACACCTGGGGGCCTATATCAACAACCAGTGAACATGCCTTTAACTGGGGGAATGCCACAATTGCCTGGTTGAGCAACTGGGGCCCAGTCTCTTATATCCTGACGGGACTTTTATTCCCTTGGCTGCTACAAGTGAAAGGTAACATCATTTAATTTTAAAATAGGAGAAGAAAGGTAAAGTACTTGATTCCATGATATATTTTCTAGTCAAAGCAATGATATGGTCAGTTTCATCATCAGCATCATGTGCCATTCCGACTAGCGTGGTCTGTCATGTTTCGCTATCACCAGAGTCATGCATCAGTTATGTATTCTTATCTCAACCATGCCACGTGTGCAGGCCTTCTAAATATTTACTTCTCAGCTTTCCCCTTGTTTTTTTCCCTCAATCTTGCCAGTTGTCACCAAATTCTCTAGTTTTCTTTTCATAACATGACCCAAAAATTTTGACTGCCTACATCTAAATTCTCTAATAAGTTTATGGTTTTCATCTGTTTCTTGTCTGACTTACTTATTGGTTTTTTGTCTGTCCATGGTATTCTTTGTATTTTCCTCTGCCATTAGATGTTTTTCAGAACTAACTAACTAACTTGTCTGCTCATTGCCAGTGTATGAGACTTAGGACTGACAATCTGTGAATACTTTTAATTTTCTTCATAAGTAATTATCAAGCAATGTATATAGATATGGTCGCATGCTTGAATCCAGTTTTAAGTCAAGCATGCGACTAAACTTAAGTTGTGTTTGCGATAGGCAGACCCACCACTTTCTAATGGAATAGTTAGTGCATGTTATTTTATTTCCTCTTAAATAAAACACAAACTGGTATGTTCCCCATGAAGTGGCTTGCATCATTCAAATAGATGAAGGTCAAGAGCACATCATGGATTTTCTACCTAGGGCAAGCTTGTGTAGGAGAAAATGAACAGGCTTGTAGACCGGCTGCTGCCACTGCTTTAAGCAGTGAGCTATATTATGACAGGCTGGTGTGAAGAAGACTCTCTGGGATCAAGTGGAAAGTGCAGCAAATTAGAGGACCTACTTAACCCTTTACAAGGCATAGCGTCCGTTACCGGCCGATCTCTAAATACGAGCGTAGCGTCCGATTCCGGCCAATACTATTATGCATTGTAAAAACGCGATCTCTCGGCTTTCCGACACTTCCGTCGGCTACTTTCACTTTCGCCGATAGCTTGACAACGTGGCCGCCATTTGTAAACGCGCTACAATGACTTTGAACAGACTTTTATGGACTTGTTTTGATAGTTTTTGGGAGTTTTACGCTGTTTTTTCAAAATGGATTTCGGCGATTCTTCAAGTGATAGCCGAGATTTCGCTCTGTTCAATTTAAATGACATTAAAAGGCACGAAGTTGATTATTAATCGGAGCTAGATATCAGTGCTTGCATTAGCAGTCGTGAGTCAGACTTTAAAGAAAGTGATTATGATTCTGAAAATGTGTTTGTAAATTGCCGTATTGATGACGGAAAATCACAAACAACATGCCGTAATTTCGTAAATATTTGTGTTCATATATGGATTACCGGCAACAATCATGTGAGTAACATATTCTGCATGCTTTTCCCTTCATTGTGTTGTTTATTTAACTAAAATCGGTTGACTAACACCTTATTTGTGATGTTTTTACTAACGCGACCCGAAATTTTTACAGAACCTGAAAAAATCTTCCCCGTTCAGGGCTACAAAATGGACAAGCGTCTGCCCTGTAAAGGGTTAAGGAAAGGCTGATGTGAGGGTAAGCCCAGGGTCTGGACAACACACAACGTGTAGAGGAAAAGGACATTCGATCAGGCTACCACTGGTGCCGTCAGCACGGGAACGCTCTGTTGGCTACTGAACAGTGGGACGGAGCACGTGAAGGACTCCTCAGTGCAATAATGTTAGTTCTTGATTTTATATTTTATTTTTTCATTCCCCCAGATAGCCTGAGCACTTATTTTAGTATGAAAGTCTAATTAACAATTAGCAATCGGTGTCTTGATTGGATTTATTTTACATCACCACAACCTTCGGAGCCCGAGTCAGACAACTTGACCACTTCGCCACGGAGACTCCCTTAATAATACACTATGTATTATTTAATAATATATATTTTACATCTACTAATGATAGACTAATAATATCTAACATTACACTATGATATTACACTTTGATATTACACTACAATATTACACTATTATATTACACTTTATTTAACTGATAATTCAGGATGTGACTGTTTGCAGCTTATTTTCATTCCAGGGCTGAAATGGGCCACTCTGTTTAGCATGTTTTGTGTTGCTGTTGGAACAGCCTGCAGGGTCATCACCTCGGAGCCACAGACAGCAACAATGTGAGTTGTTTCATTAAAATACTAATGGATGTAACTGTGGAACTGGTAAAGTGACAGCTAAAGGTTTGCTGTAGGAGTGCCCAACATATGCACAACAGATAAATTCCTTTTCTCCTACACCCACTCCATTTGAGGACAAACTGTATGGAGTTGTCAACAAGATCGAGTTGACTGCTTTCTTTAATTATGTTCAGGTTGACATATGAAGGTGTGTGAAGAAGAAGAATTGATGGGCAGAATATGACACAGAAGACGGTGGACAGACATGATCACCAACACCACACGGCATGGACTATAAGAAGATTGGCAGTACATGAGACAGAAGGCTGTGCACAGACTGATCACCAACTCCACACGGCCTGGACTATAATAAGATTGGCAGTACGTGAAGCAGAAGGCTGTGGACAGACATGATCATCAATGCCACGCGACACATACTATAAGAAGATTAGCAGTACACTAGGCAGAAGGCTGTGTACAGACGTGACCACAATTCCACATGACATGGCCTACAAGAAGATTGGCAGTACACGAGACAGAAGGCTGTGGACAGACATGATCACCAACACCACACGACATGGACTATAAAAAGATTGACAGTACACAAAACAGAAGTCTGTGGACAGACATGATTACCAATGCCACATGACGCGGACTATAAGAAGATTGGCAGTACACGAGACAGAAGGCTGTGTACAGACATGATCACCAAAGCCACACGGCATGGACTATAAGAAGGGGTTTAGCTTAGTGCATGATGAGGTAAATTGTTTGTTGTCAAAGATTGCCATGATCATGTCTGCCAGTCTTATGAATGTCAAACCAGAAGCAAATGTGGCAGGTTGCCTGTAATTACTTAAGTTTGTTGTTGAATAATGTTCATAAAAGCTCTATGGTTTCACCATCACATGTGTAAAGACAATGCAGGTCTCTGTAGTGACAGAATAGTGATGTTTCTAGAATGTTTCCTTTCTTGTATTCAGTCTTAGACATGAAACATTAACAATGAAACATACTGCAACAAATTTGCAACAAGTTTAGTTTAGTCGAAGGATCAACATCACGGCACACAGGTGTAACCCATAAGTGCTCTGTACTACTCCTAACTCAAGCCTGAGTCCGGAGAATCTCAGCTCAGTGCACAAAATCTGTAGCACCGGTGAGGATCCTGAAATACTTTGCGTAGATTTGTAACTCAAAATTTTGCCAGAGCCGCGCCGTTAGGCTACTCTTTTTCGATTTCCAACTGCCAAGGGATTTTGTGTGTGCACACAATACACACGGTCGTCCGATCTCACTTCCCAGAGACCAGGGGAAATTTTGTTACTAGACGTCCACGTGAAAAAATCCCCGACCTCACCGAGGCTTGAATTTGGGTCATCCAGCACTCGAGGCGGACACCATACCTCGAGGCCACTCAACCCCTCCCTCTCCTCCTAATTTGCAATAAAGTAATCTCATCCAATGGAGGTCAGTAAGGCTGAATGAATAAGAGCACTCGCTCTTAAACTTCCAGTGTGCTGATGCCAAGGTAGCAGGTTCAACCCCAGTATTGATCAGTTGGACTGAAATGTTTACTTCTCTTCCTTGACTTGGGGATGTAAATTACAAGTACATCAGAAGTTGGAGTGGGTTCTCTTTATGGAGAGGGACACTGGTAACAGGCAAAGCTACTTTACACACAAAATTCAGTCCAGTGCACTAGAAGTAGTAGCACGTGTATGGACTAAGTTTGAGTTCAAATGGAGCATTCACACACAAAAAAGAAAGAACCTCATCCAATCATTACCCAGTCATCACCCAATCATCACCCAGTCATCACACAATCATCACCCAATCATCACCATTGCGTAACAGATGATTGGATAGCTTCACTTTTATCACGGTTTGCCAATAAGTCTCTCGGTCTCTTGCCATTTCTGTGGCACAGTGGCCAGGTTTTCTGCAATATCCTGTGTTCATCTTTGTGCTGGTTGACCCCAGTCTGTTCTTCTAGGAAACATACCTACCATCATTGTTCTTTGCAAGCCGTTGTGGCATTTAACATGGCCAGTTTTCTTCTTTATTCAGATCTAGTAGAATTTCATTGTTTTTCTTCTTCTAATCCACGTTACATTTCCCTTACAGGACGTTGCAGTCAACACCAGCATTTTTCAGCTGCTGTTGATGTACGAGGCAAGATTACGCTCAGTAGTTTGCCATTGCTTTCTGAGCGACCGGTTCACATATCCCTGTAAGTTACCAGCGCAAAATTTTGAGTTACAAATCTACCCAAAGTATTTTAGGATCCTCGCCGGTGCTAGAGAGTTTGTGCACTGAGCTGAGATTCTCTGGACTCAGGCTTGAATTAGGAGTAGAACGGAGCACTTATGGGTTACACCCGTGTGCCGTGATGTTGATTCTTCAACTAAACTAAACTAAACTTGTTGCAAATTTGTTGCAGTATGTTGCCGGTCTCCCTGGCGTAGGGGTTAACGTCTTTCTCCATAATCCCGTATATTCTCATGAGTAATGCAACTGTGCGAGAATTGGCAGCGGTTCGCACTGCACTGGTAACTTACAGGAGTATGTGAGCCAGTCACTGAGAAAGCAATGACAATTTACTGACCGTAATCTTGTTAGTACATCAACAGCAGCTGAAAAATGCTGGTGTTGACTGCAACATCCTGTAAGGGATATGCAACATAAAAAAGAAAAAGAAATCCACAATGTTCTAAGAACTTCTCTGTAACATTTAAGCTCAAAAACCCCAATTTTCTTCTTCTAATCCTTGATAGTCTAAGAACTTTTCTGTAACATTTAAGCTCAAAGACCTCAATTTTCTCTTGCAAATCCATGATATTCTGAGAACGTTTCTGTAACATTTAAGCTCAAAAACCTCAGTTCTCTTCTTCTTCTAATCCATGATATTCTAAAAACTTTTCTGTAACATTTAAGCTCAAAAACCTCAATTTTCATTTGCTAATCCATGATATTCTAAGAACATTTCTGAAACATTTAAGCTCAAAAACCTCAATTTTCTTTTGCTAATCCATGATGACTGTTGCTCTTCAAAGACTAAAACAACTGAATAAATTATGGAGTGGGACAGATAGAACTACAAAAATTAGATTTTTAAGAGCATGCATCTTTCCCATTGCAACATACGCCTGTGAGATCTGGACACTTACTAAACAAGCTGAACAGCGCATAAATGCCTTTGAATATAGATGTTATAGACAAGTTCTAAGAATATCTTTGGTTGAAGAGCTGAATATTGAAGAAATGTTGGCTTTTAAAGATGATAAAACAAAGAAAATTAAAATATTTTTGTCACTTGAAACGTCATGAAAGTTTGAAGATAACAATAATGGAGGGGTATATGCCTGGGAAGAGAGGAAAAGGAAGGCCAAAGAGAAGATGGGTGCAGGATGTGGCAGATGATCTCCAAATGGGTGTATTGGACATGGGACATCTTGCTTATGATCGAGAGGTGTTCCAGAAGGTTGTTATGAGAGCACGGTTCTGCAAAGGACATGCCACACTGAATGAATAAATGAATGAATCCATGATATTCTAAGAACGTTTCTGTAACATTTAAGCTCAAAAAACCTCAATTGTCTTTTGCTAATCCATGATATTCTAAGAACGTTTTTGTAACATTTAAGCTCAAAAACCTCAATTTTCTTCTTTAGTGATTGTGAGTGGGATCATAACTAACATCGATATGTTGCCACAACTTATCCGATTGTCTGTTGTGAATTTGAATGTAAAGATTGCCAGTGATGTAATTCCTAGTGATTGTCATCATCTGCTAGTGGATATGAAATTGTGTCCATAACAACCTATCCATTTATCAAAAGGTTGAAGACTTTCTAGCCATATCATCCTGTATATTTGGCTAAATGTACCTGTCTTTGCCTTTCCTTGCTTCCCTTATGGCTCTAGGTGACACATTGCCAGATTTTGAGAGTGGTGAAGTTTTATGTTTTAGACAATGAGACGCCATGTGTTGTTTGGTAACCCTCTTTTTCTGTTCTCTCGTCTGTTCCATCCAGACTTATACATGTGGGACAGTTTATAAACGGGGTTGGCGGACCCATTTCTACAGGGGCTATTCCTGCTATGTCGGCAATTTGGTTCCTTCCTGCAGAGAGAGTTACAGCAACAGCATTGAGCAACAGCATCAACACGTTTGGTACTGCTGTTGCTTTCATCTTAGGTGATGTTAATGTCCTCATAAAAATATATTGCATTGTATTGTGTTGTATTGCCTAGTATTGTATTGTATTGTGTTGTATTGTATTGTATTGTGTCGTGTCATGTTGTGCTGTGTTGTATTGTACTGTATTGTATTGCATTGTATTGTACTGTACTGTACTGTGCTATATTGTATTTCATTTATCAATATAATTTTCCATTCAGCATTTTTATGTTATCATTATGATATATAGTATCTATTGTTATTTCATATCCATTCATTCATCATGTGCCATACCGATAAGCGTGGGCGGTCATGTTTTGTCATCTCATTCGATCACCAGAGTCGTGGATCAGCTCCCCTGTCTCGACCATGCCACGTGATCCAGGTATTTACTTCTTGGTCTTTCCCTTGGTCTCTTCCCTTCGATCTTGCCAGTTGTCACCAAGTTCTCCAAGTCATTTCTTCTCATAACATGCCCAACAAATTTTGACTGTCTATGTCTAATGTCTTTAATCAGTTTACGATCTTCATTTGTTTCTTGAAGGACTTGTTCATTGGTTTTTCTGTCTGTCCATGGTGTTCTTTGCATTTTCCTCAGAAACCACATTTCCACAGCCATCAGATGTTTTTCAGCTTTACTGCTCATTGTCCATGCTGCACATCCATACAAACGTACAGGTTCTATGTAGCACTTCAACACTCTTTTTCTCGTTTCAATTGATATCTTTTTATTGGTCAGTATGTTTTTTATCTTGCAAAAGGCTACCTTTGCCATGGCAATTCTTGTTCTAATCGCTTCAAGGCATCTCCCATCAGATGTTATGGCTGTTCCGAAATAACTGTACCGATTAACTTGCTTAAGAATATGCCCATTTACTCGTATATCACATTGTGGTATTTCCTTCTTCCCAGTGACGACCATAATCTGTGTTTTCTTACTATTCAATTCTAACACTAGTTGCTCACTGTGTGCAGCAACCACATCTACTAAATGTCGCAGGTCCTGTTCTTTGTCTGCAGGATTGTCTGCAATCAAGACTGTATCATCTGCATATCTAATGTTATTGATGTATAGTCCCCAAATGTTGATTCTATCCATATCTTCTATATTCCTGAAAATATTTTTTACTGTACAGGGGAAAAATATCTGGAGACATTACTCATCCCTGTCTCACACCTCTTTTAATAGGCTGATATTGACCTACATCATTATCAATTCTGATGGCAGCTTGTTGTTTCCAATATATGTTTCTTTACAAGTCTAACGTCTTTCCCATCAATTTGTAGATCTTCAAGCATCCTTATCATGTCAACATGTCTCACTTTATCAAAAACCTTTGTGTAGTCAATAAAGCAAAGATATAGATCTTTGTTTACTTCTATAAAACGTTCAATTACTGTTCTCAGTATATACACAGCATTTACTGTACCCTTGCCTTCTACAAACTCACACTGTTCTTCTCCTATTTCGGGTTGTATTTTCTTCCTAACTCTTTGCATGATAATTCTCAGCAAAATCTTCATGATGTGGCTTATTATACTAATTTTTCGCTGATTTCTTCTGGATTGCAATAAATACAGAATTACATAATTCATGAGGTATATCTCCAATATCATATACTGCGTTCAGCAGTCTGGTGACTTGGTCTATTCCATATTCTTCTAAGGCATTGAAAATTTCTAATGTGATGTTATCTGTACCCAGGGTCTTGCCGGTTTTCATATGGTTAAGAGCATTCTGAACTTCCATTTTCGAAATTGATGGTCCTTCATTATTATTCCGCTGATCATATTGTTCTTCTCTTGTATCATCATAAAGGTCATTCACATAATCTGACCATGCATGTAAAATCTGTTCTTTTTATATTATGATTTTGCCATCTTTGGTTTTTAGGCAACCCGTTGATGTGTGTGTTCTTTTGTTAATGATGTCATTAATTCTTTTGTGCATTAATTTGGTATTCCGGGTGTTGTGTTGGTTTTCAATTTCCTTGCAGTTTTCCTCAAGCCATGTTTCTTTTGCTTCTTTGCATAGCTTCCTAATTTTCCTGTGAATCTCTTCATATTTGTCCTTGTTATTTTTGTGATTTCTTCTTATTTAAGATGAATAAGTTTTAAGATGTCTTCCGTCATCCATTTCTTGCGTCCCATTATCTTCATTTTTTGGGATGGTTATTTCTGCAGCTTGGTTGACTGATTTATTTAATATTTCCCATTGGTCGTTGACATCTTGAAATAATATTTCCATATCGGACAATGCATCAAATCTGTTCTTTACCTCTACATTGAATTTATCTTTTATCTCCTCACTCTTCAGTGCCCGTAGATCAAATTTTGTGTTTCTTGGTGTATATTTGACTTTCTTTAATTTTATATGTATATTGCTTAAGATTAATCTATGGTCGCTGTAGCAGTCTGCACTTGGTATAGTTTGTACAACTTTTAAGGCATTTCAAAATCTTCTATTAATGAGAATGTATTCAATCTGATTTCTGATCTTATGATCAGGACTCCTCCATGTCCATAATCTCCTTGGGTGCTGTTTATACCAGGTGTTCCCAATAATCACATCATGCTCTTTTGCCCACTATGCAAGTCTGCAATCACTTTCATTCTGTTCTCATAGTCCATACTTGCCTACTATACATCCGTCCTGTTGATTTCCAACTTTGGCATTCCAGTCACCCATTATGATATTTACTTCAGAATTCTTATATTTCTTGAGGGCATTCTCTAAATCATTATAAAATTCACAATGCTGTCATCAATACTGTCTGCTGTTGGTGCATAAACTTGTATGATGTTGACATCAAAAGGTCTTCCACTCAACTTCACTAGTAACTCTCTGTCTGATGCAGTCCAATATCCTTTGATCGATGTTGATCTCTCTGTATCCATTATAATTGCTACTCCTCGCTGTTGTTTCTCTCCACCAGAATAGATTATTCTATATTTCTCAGATGTTATAATGCCCATTCCTGTCCACCTGGTCTCACATATACCTAACAGGTTAATATTTAGTCTTCTCATTTAATTCTTAATGTCATCAAATTTTCCATCCCCACTCATAGTTCTTACATTCTAAGTTTCTGCTTTCAGTGATGATAATCTTTTGCACTCAGTCGCTTGCTGATGGTCTGGAGTCACCTGGTGCACATGACTACCCCTACTGGGCGAGGCTGTTCCTATAGAGCACCCATTTATGTCGTTTCTCTGATTATCGATGAGATTGCAATACATGATATTCTTGGCATCTGTAAAGAAGATAGTTTGCCATTGCTTTCCTTCCTAGCAGTGACCATACTGGTCGATGACCGTAACCATTGTCTCTCAAAAAAGAGATCCTCTGCCTATCGTCGTGAAGCTGAAGACCATAACCTGTAACTATCTGTTGGCTGCTCTTCAACTTCATCCACCACCTGTACCCATGGCTTCAAGTAACCCTGATTGGGGGGGGGGTGCTAAACAGGTACTCTACCTTGCCCAAGGGTGTCCCTAGGCTAGCGGAGGGAAGGAGGCACCTTACCTCTCCTTTGATAGGGAATACCCCTACCCCGCCACCCTTTTCATATAATGTACATTTATTTATGTCTTTCAAACATTTATGATATTCATTTTCTGCTTTTCTGCAAAAGACAGGGTGCAGATATTCAAACCTGTGGTGAAGCTCCACCAATACTTGCTCCGCAAGTTGAATATGCCATACATTAGATGAACAAACGGAGCAAACAACATTCCAGACAATATGTTTAAGGAAATTGAGGCCTTGGGAGATGTTTCGATCAAAATAATAATACAATTTCTAAATGACATTTACAATAGTGGGTACATTCCTAATGATCTATTAACATTCATATTTGTAGTGTTGCCAGGGAATCAGCTGCTTTACAATGTGAAGATCTTCACACATTAATGTCTTAGAAGACAAAGCTGTGACAAAGCTGTTACGGATAATAGTTTTGAGAAGAGTAAGAAACAAGATCATGCCAGAAATTAGTGATAAGCAGTGTGTATTTTTTTTTAGAGAAAGGGCCCAAATGCCATGTACCTTATTAATACACTATTAGGAACAGCTGCTTCATAGACTACACAAAAGCACTTGACTGTGAAACTTGGGGAAATAATCAAACTTCTAAACAATTAAACATTGATGGCATAGATCAGCAAATAATACAGAACGTATATTGGCAGCAAATGGCAGTTATAAGAATTAACTACTTAGGAACATTTCAGTGCATAAAGAAGGCTGATTTGTGTCCTTATAAAGTGAATATATAATGATATCTGTAGAAAATGTGCCATGGATTGTAATTGGTCGTCATAATGTAACTAACTTACATTATACTGATGATGCCATTTTGATAGCAATAAGTCAGAAGGAACTATAGAAATAATGGTGGATACAATGGTTGCAGAAAAGTATGAAATGGGTCTCAGCTTGAATGAAAGAAAGAAAGAAGTAATAGTAATATGAAAGAAACAGATTGTGCCTAAATTTACAATTAAAGTCAGTGGTGTTTGGGGCAAGTACAAAATTCAAGAATCTGGTCACATGGATGTGCCTAAATGTGCAATTAAAGTAAATGACGTTATTTTGGGGCAAGTGCAGTAATTCAAGAATCTAGTCATATGGATGTGTCTAAATGTGCAATTAAAGTAAATGACGTTATTTTGGGGCAAGTGCAGAAATTCAGATATCTGAGCACATGGATAACTTCAAATGGAAGATGCATCAAAAAGGAACAGAATAGGATAAGCAAATATTGCATTCTACCAAATGAAGAAAATTTTGTACAACAAGTCCTTGTCCTGCGAATCCTGGACTATTAGTCTGGCTGTGAATCCTGGAAAATTAGTAAACAGTGAAAAAATCCCTAGAAGCCTTGGAGATGTGGTTTTATAGAAGAATGCTGAACATTCATTGGACAGCCAAAATGAGCAATCTGGACATTTTGAAGAAAGCTAAGTCGCAAAGACAACTTATCACAAACATCAGAAAGAACCGGTCATAATTTGTTGGCCACATTATGAGAAGACAAAAGATGAAATGTGTTGTGACAACTGGAAAGATTTGTGGAAAGAGAGATAGAGAAAGACAGCATGAAAATATTCTTGACAGTCGTGTCTTGGCACAGAAGGGAGTCTACTAACAAATCGATCCATGCCGTAGGAGATCACAATCTGTGGAGAGGCATGATCTCCCATGCCAGCCGGCAAGGCACTGGATGATAATTCAAAGTCGGTGAGCGGCATGCACTTTAGAATGTACTGGCGACAATTTGCTGATAGTAATGCTTATGAAAATGGCTTTGTTTCTCCTATTAGGTCCAGCTCTTGTACCAGAATTTCACGCAAACAAAACCACACTTCCGCACAAACATTTCCTGTAAGTATACTTGTTACAATGACATCTCTACAATATTTATGTAAATAAGAGAAGTGCCTAACGGTGTGTGGTGAAGGTTGGTGGAGAGTGTTTGGTGCAGGAGAGCCTAGCATATGATACTACAAAATCTAGTCTGGGAATGGAGGTGGAGACAGTCACATTGGTGTTCCGCTGGCTGGAGGACAAACAGATCACGCATGTCGTGATTGTAACAAACTCACGAAGTATGATGAGAAAGGTGAAGACAGGCTACTTTGGGAAAAGTGACAGACTTCAATTCGACAATCAAAAATATAGAGCATCTGGTCAATTTTGTCCACAGTTCATGCTAGTGTGATGGGAAACATACAGGCGGACATATTGTCTGCGTTTACACCGCTCAGTTGAGTATTGGTGCATTATAAGGGAGATGTGGTCAGAACCCTTTGGGATTTTGATTGTAGTGCAGAGGAATAGATAATCACAGCTTGGAGAGAATGGTGCTGCAGGCAGTGATCTGGCCGACATTCAAATCTCTGAGGAAAGGCCAGACGGACACATAATCAGACTGCTACTGGTACCATTCCACTGACACAAGCATGGTCAAGCCCAGTGTGGCTTCAATGTCCTGTGTCCATCTTCCAGCTGGTTCCAGCCTCTTCTTCTAGAAACGATGTCTTCCATCACTGTCATTTGTAAACCACTATGAGGTTTAATGTGGCAAAAGCATTGCAATTTCATGTGGAGTGCATTTACATCTGCCTTACACATTGTTTGTGTTGTGAACTGCATGTTCGGAAAAATGACGGCCGCCGGTTGCTGAACTAGCTGGGTTTGCAGAAATGTGTGGCTGCTGGTTTTCTAGTGACTGCTGCTTGTATTTTTCATGGTGGACTTTTGTGTTGGCATTCTGGTAGCGGCATAATGCATAGTATACTTGTTGAGCTGTTGGTTTGTCGAGACTCCTGTCTGTTCCACTTTTCACACGGGGCAATGAGGAACATTTTGTGTGATATCACTGGCATAGGAATGGAACATTATGGGGAAACCCTTTGCCATGAAGTTGGAACCGCGACTAACTAACCAACCAACCAACCAACCAACCAACCAACCAACTAACTAACTAACTAACTAAAATTGCAGTTTCTGAATCAAGATTCTGTTTATGAACCACTTTGATGTTCAAATCTTGTAGAATGCTTTTGATAATTTAATATATTTACAATGATTTCTTTTAAGCAAACTATACACACATTTGTTGTATTGTAGCATATATATAATAAGTTCAAATTTTTTCTAGCATTTCTTGCACAGTAAATAAATGGTCTCTATATAAAGATTTATTGTATGTTTAGTAACAAATTAGGAAGAGCTTAGAAGAAACAGAGATTTGTTCCTAAGACGAATGTTGTGAATTCCTTGGACTGCCAGAGTAACTAACAACAATTGCCTGGAAGAGGCTATGACACTAGAACATTATATACAACAATAAGAAAGAGCCGAAAAAACTTCTTTGGTCATGTGACGAGAAGAGAGGCATTGGAGAACATCGTGACAACTGGAAAGATCTTTTGGAAAAGAGGCAGAGACAGGCCAAGAGGGGAAATGATGCAGGATGGACTGAGACTGTGGCAGGCAAGAATACCATCAGCAGAGTTGCTCCAGAAGACCAAGGACTGAGATCTGTGGAGAGACATAAATGCCTACGCCAGGACACATAATATTCATGGAAATATTCTGAAGTACAAGAACATAATCACTAGTCAAAATAAATGTTGCTGCTTTAATACCTTCATCAGCACAAATTTACACTAATACAACTACATTTTATAAACTACAATATTACTATAATCCCTGCATAGTCTGGAAAAGCCATGTTTCATCATCATCATCATGTTCCATGCAGATAATCACAGGTGATCAAGATTCACCAACTGACTCGATCACCAAAGTCTTGAATCAGATCTGCGTTCTTGTCCCAGTTCCTACCAATCAAGGCTGCAGCTATAGAGCACCCATATTTGCCGGTTATCTGAAATTGTGTGAGTTGTTGAGTTATAATGTACCAGAGATGTACAATAGTGTTTCCCCTCACCATCTGCTGGTTTGTCTACAGTTCACCTCCACTAACCTTTGTCTTCAGAGATGACACCTGTAAGGCAGCTTGGGGGAGTGGCTATGGCATGTCTTACCCCAGATGATAATATCACAATTATTAATTTATTTTATAGAGTGAGCCCCTCAGAACTAATTTACCTCCTCTCAGTGTCCACCAACTGTGTTGGTGCATGGTCACTTATTTGGTGTACGTAATATTGAGTGCACAAGAATCCACGGCTAAAAGCTATAAGTAGTGTGTCACTTTTAATTGTTTTTCTTGGTTGTAGTTGTTATTTTTTTGCTTTTGTGTGCTGATGAAGGCTTTCTTGCTGCAGCATCCATGTTTACATATTTAATAATTGTAGTATGGTTTACATATATTTTTTTTTCAGATTTCAGAATTTGTATTTTGAATCTAGTACACTTGCACAGGACAATAAAACACGTAAGTTTTCACATATATGCATTCATAACTAACATAGTCATCATCATCATCATCATCATCATCATCATCATATCATCATCATCATCATTATCATCATGTGCCATGTAAAGGGAAGAAGAATTTCATGTTTCTCCACATATCTCGGTCCTTGGTATACTGGATCAATTATTTTGATGGGTTTCCTTGATGCAACCATTTTAGATCATCTAACATAATTTCTTGTGGTCTGCTTCTTGTAACAGATGGGATTGAGTATAAGGGATTTGTAGCTTGTCGTCCCGGGAGGAACGTGGAATGAACAAGCACACCTTATTACTTCTTCTTCCTTGGAATTCTTGACTGACTTCTGTCTACACTCCTCCCTTCTGTCTTCCCTTCCATATATCTATCCCTTTCTCTCTCTCTCTTATTCCTTCATCACATACTCTGACAACAGTTTCCTTCAACAATTAATAAAATATTTATTAAAAAATAAAACTATGTCTGGTGTATGGATGGACTGTGTATATGTAGATGGTATTATCTTCTATTGTGGGTGCAGGAATGAACTCAGAATGTCTAGTCTCTGTATCACCTCTCGCCCAGTTTCACGGCCAAATCACATGACAGCAAACATATAACAGGACAGGTCTCACCCTGGATGTTCCGTATGCTTGAGTCTGGAGGTAAATCCGTTATTGAACGAAAAAAAACTTCCACTGGATCACCGTAAAGTAATAATATTCCAGTAAGTCTATGACTTCGCCAGAGTCTGCTTCACAAAGTTAATAATCCAACACCGGAAAAAATCACATCACCACAGTCCTGCATATTGTCTCTATCGACTAACAATGTTCTGACTTGTCTATTGTTTCTTCACTATGAGTCTACAGTGTAAACGTATGTAGTTTTATTTGGCTTTGCTTTCCGCAAGATTATCTTCCTTTTTCATTGTTACTTTGGTTATCTGGATATCCTTTGCTTCTTTTTCAAAGTTCATTTAAGGCTATATTTTATTTTGTCTCCCTATTTGACCCTGTCTATGTTCTTCCTTGGTTTATTGAGGTATTTGATCTCCCCCCCCCCCCCCCCCCCAAATGAAATGCCTTGAGTTTATCAACAAAGCTTTTTCTGTACACAAGACGTATGTGTCTATCTTCTCTGATATGTCAGGATGAGAATTGGAACCTGTGAGATGTATAGTAAATCAAGTGATATGATTCTGCCACTTAATACTACTTATGTAAGTGCCCTTCTCCAGCCGTAATGAAAAGGCTTCCGAAGTAAACACTAACATAAGACATATGAATTCACCAAAGTCTAAACTATTCACTAATAGAAAGCAATGGTAAACGCTATGCACCAACATCTATTTCCCTATGCTAATATTACGCTAATATTATAATACCTTATATACTCTATCGGACTCCCTGAATTGAAATACACTAGCGAATAACACACTAATATCCCATCTTCGTTCAACAATCAGGGATGTGTATTTCTTTCCACCTACAGGAGGCATAGAGATTTCTGCCCAGTTTGGGAACACATACTGAAACAGAAAACCCAGTTTCTACTATTTATATTGGGCCTCCCGTTCTTCCGTTCTTCACGTAGTATCCCATAGGCCCTCCTATGTTGTACTGGCGATCTCTGGTCTTCGCCTGGACTGGTAACCTTTTTCTCAATGGCTGCCATCACCATAAAGTGTGAAGCTTTGCTCTCGGATCTCTCATATTTCTTAATGAGATGCCTAGGGAGATCTTTCCATTCTCCCCCGATCCTGATTCCGTAGGTATTCTTGGACACAACCTTTTCCACAGGATAAGGTCCTTTCCATCCTACTTGGAGTATATTAGTCTCGGCTGGACCCCATACTTCCACTTGGTCTTCCACTTTAAGAGCTATTTTACTCTTAGTCCACTTGTTGGGTGGTGCTTTCTGGCACTCTGAACAAGATTTCACCCACCGGCGTACATCACCGGTCATTCCTGGCCAGCAATAATGGCTGGAAATTTGCTGCAAGGTCTCTCTGACACCCATATGTCGATTCTCGCCTATGATGTGTCCACTCTGAAGAATGTGAGGACGGTGGGTCTCTGGAACCACCCACTGCTCGTGCAGGTTGTCTCCCCTCCCAGCTCTCCGATAGAGTAGTCGATTCTTCAGAAAGTACTGTCCCCATTCTGGTGGCTCAGCACTTCTTTGCAGCTTCCTGTAGCAAGGATGCAACGTAGTATCCTTCCTCTGGGCAGTATGCAATTCCCCTAGCACTGAGTTGTCGCATAGTGTCTCTGCCTCTTTTTCCTTCCCTTGAGATCCACTGGCTACTGTTCCCTGGTGGGCTGGCTTTTTGGGCATCCCCAAAAAGACATATTTCGTGCCAATGATCATGGAAAATAAGGAGTCAGATAATACAGCAGCTGGAATAATGCCCGTGACGTACCTGGATTTAATCTCCACCTTGGCGATTGGCAGCGTCATGGTAACAGCACTCCTCATTGCCGGCTGTATCTCTATGGTCTCCCCTGTAAGTTGGTCTGGGATTACCAGGCTGGCATCTATCACAGCTTCCCCATCCAAACCTGAATCGTAGAGACAAGCCACCTGCTGGCCATTGACTTCAATCAGTTCAACCACAGGTGGTCTCTCTTGGTCCTGAGTGTGTCCCACTTCCTCGACCTTTTTCTTGCATCTGCAGTCCCCAGTATTATGTGTTTTCGACCTGCAGTGTGTGCACCATTTTCCCTTCCAAACTTTCCATGTGCATTCTTTGTTCAGCGTTTCTTCCCCGACCTCAGCCTTATCTGTGATCACCTTCCGATGAATCACTTGGCATGCCGCGAAGTGATAACTTTTCGGTTTCGATCTGCAGTCCTTTGTGTTATGAGAGGGCACCTTGCAGATTGAACACCACTTTTCGGACCACGGTCGTTTAGCTGGAGAATTTGAGGTGTTCTGGTTTCCTTCCTTCACCTTCTCTGAACTCTCTTCTGTGTGCTTTATATAAGGTTCCACTTTTTCTCCTTCCCAGTTCTTAGGTTTCTTTTTCTCTTGTTTCTCCTGACCTTTGGTGGTGGGTATATTGGTTTCTTTAGCTTCCCCATGGACTTCTACGAATCTTTCCGCTAGCTTATTCACAACATCCAGCCGTTCTGCCCCTTGTTCTCCTAAAAATGTCTTCAGTGGTTCTGACATTTGCTGTCGCATCTGGTCGACCACCATGAGCTCTTCCAAACTGTCATAGTCCCGATTGAACTCTGCCAAGTCCATCCATTTCTGGAGATATGCTTTCAGTCTCAGACTGTAGGCGGCGAATAGCTCTCCCGGCTCTCGTCTAGACGATCTAAACTTCTTCTAATACGTTTGTGCTGTGACTTCATAATGCTTCATCAAAGCGGCATTTAATTCCTCGTAATGATTTTCATGTCCTGGTGGTAGGCGTGTGTAGACCTCGTACCCCGAACCACGTAATGCCTGGGATAATTTAAGAGCCCATCGGCTTCTATCCAATCCCATAGCGACTGCCATGGCCTCGAACCGATCCAAAACCTGGTATATCTTCTCTTTACTTTCATCAAAGACCACCAAGGGAAACTTCATGGCATGGTAACCATGTCCAATCATGTGGGTTGCCCCAGGTGAAGATGAACTTCCTTCTGCTGCATCTATTTCACCCTTAGTTTGGGTCTTCAGTTCTAGCTCTTGCATGCGGTATTCATGTTCCCGTATCTTGTTGGCCTCTTCTGCTTCCATCTGGGCTTTTCGATCTTCTCGTTCTGCTTGACAAATTTCCCTCTCTCTCTCCTGTACGTAATCCGTTAGGGCCGAACCAGATAACCCAATTTCTTCCCCGTTGGCCCTAAGTTCTGCTGTGCTTAGTTTAGGAGTGGCCATATTAAAAGAAGATAAGTCCGCAGGTTGGGTAAAGAGACCCTAAGGCAGGAAGTACGTACTACTTATCTCACTTAAATATATATATGTTAATATCTATATGTTATATATGACATCACACAGTACCCCACAACTACTCTCACAACCTCATGAGAAGATATAGGATAAAGACTTATGTAGACGTGTGAAAGTGTGAACAGGTAAGTACTGTGTTTGAACACCTATCCACAATTATCCTGTCTGGATCTTTCTCACTGTACGGTCCACAACATTAAAGTACTGGCACCATATATCCCCTGGACAGGCTTTCATTAAAAGTCATCATTATCTATACTTACAGGTATATCCCAATATGTAGGTATCAATATACATGTACCCTGCTATGCAGTTACCTTTTAATGTACCTATATGCAGGTACCTCGCTGGGGATGGTACCACTAAGCATTGGCTGCTAACCCGCTATGCTCCACCATTTAATGTAGCTTGTCGTCCCGGGAGGAACGTGGAATGAACAAGCACACCTTATTACTTCTTCTTCCTTGGGATTCTTGACTGACTTCTGTCTACGCTCCTCCCTTCTGTCTTCCCTTCCATATATCTATCCCTTTCTCTCTCTCTCTCTCTTATTCCTTCATCACATACTCCGACAACAGTTTCCTTCAACAATTAATAAAATATTTATTAAAAAATAAAACTATGTCTGGTGTATGGATGGACTGTGTATATGTAGATGGTATTATCTTCTATTGTGGGTGCAGGAATGAACTCAGAATGTCTAGTCTCTGTATCACCTGTCGCCCAGTTTCACGGCCAAATCACATGACAGCAAACATATAACAGGACAGGTCTCACCCTGGATGTTCTGTATGCTTGAGTCCAGAGGTAAATCCGTTATTGAATGGAAAAAAACTTCCACTGGATCACCGTAAAGTAATAATATTCCAGTAAGTCTATGACTTCGCCAGAGTCTGCTTCACAAAGTTAATAATCCAACACCGGAAAAAACCTCATCACCACAGTCCTGCATATTGTCTCTATCGACTAACAATGTTCTGACTTGTCTATTGTTTCTTCACTATGAGTCTACAGTGTAAACGTATGTAGTTTTATTTGGCTTTGCTTTCTGCAAGATTATCTTCCTTTTTCATTGTTACTTTGGTTATCTGGATATCCTTTGCTTCTTTTTCAAAGTTCATTTAAGGCTATATTTTATTTCGTCTCCCTATTTGACCCTGTCTATGTTCTTCCTTGGTTTATTGAGGTATTTGATCTCCCCCCCCCCCCCCCCAAATGAAATGCCTTGAGTTTATCAACAAAGCTTTTTCTGTACACAAGACGTATGTGTCTATCTTCTCTGATATGTCAGGATGAGAATTGGAACCTGTGAGATGTATAGTAAATCAAGTGATATGATTCTGCCACTTAATACTACTTATGTAAGTGCCCTTCTCCAGCCGTAATGAAAAGGCTTCCGAAGTAAACACTAACATAAGACATATGAATTCACCAAAGTCTAAACTATTCACTAATAGAAAGCAATGGTAAACGCTATGCACCAACATCTATTTCCCTATGCTAATATTACGCTAATATTATAATACCTTATATACTCTATCGGACTCCCTGAATTGAAATACACTAGCGAATAACACACTAATATCCCATCTTCGTTCAACAATCAGGGATGTGTATTTCTTTCCACCTACAGGAGGCATAGAGATTTCTGCCCAGTTTGGGAACACATACTAAAACAGAAAACCCAGTTTCTACTATTTATATTGGGCCTCCCGTTCTTCCGTTATTGTTTAATGTTCATACCTCAACACTCGTCTCTTGGCGTATCCTGTACATCAAAAGGCGGTGAAATCACGTAGTGGCTAGTTGCTCGTTTCCCTGGGTTCCCCTTTCGCTAATACTTCAAAGCGTCCGAACCGTTGATCGCCTTTCTCCGTTCATTTTCCACAACGCGATCTCCCCGTTTCCCGTGTCCGTCCGATCAGATCATCAGGCAATGACCTCTGCGAACACCTGTATCCTATTTTTATATCCGTCGGTCAATGATCTTTAATTTATCCTCCTCTCAGACTGAAGTACACGATTATTAACCCTCCTCCTACATTGTAATTACTCTTACTAGTTTATCAGGGAATCATTAACTCACAGTATCCTGTGACAGGATTAGTGTACCAGATCAGTATGCCACATAGTTCCCCAAACCAACAGACCAGTGTTTTCAGGTCGGGTCGAAGCTCTAGTAACAAATGCAAAACTGAGTAGAAGAGTAAGGAGGTCAACTAAGTTGATTACGTTTGGTTGGTAGAAATAAACAAATATGTATGTGGGAAACACAGTGGAGCGTGAGTCCTGAGCATTCTTCTAACAATCTTGTCACAAAAATGACAGGTTCCAGAAGCACATTTTGAAGGTGGAACATTCTTCCAGAAGGAGTTGCATAAACCACATTCTGTCCCAATGGGCATTTAAGGCACAGGGGTTGTTTTAGGGAGAATAGTGGGTATTATTGAGCTGGACTATTGTTGATGACCAGAGAAGTCTATGGAATATAGGTAAAAATAAGCAGTTTAGCTGGAAATCTAATTGCGATGAAAGGTTCCAAAACCAGCCCTAGAACATACCCAATTACGAGCTGCATCTGTAACCCCTTCACCACAGAGAATAGTATGAATGATTAATTTTAAAAAAACAACAACAAACAAAAACTACAGGACCACTTTCCACACTTGTGACATAAGCATCATCATCATATGTTTTGCTGTAAATACGGGTGACTGTGTAAGAAGGCGAAATGTGACTGCCATTTATTTTACTGACCACAAGGCTCTGGGTTTGACTGAACCTCATTAACACAGGTAAAGCAAAGTTAAATCTGGGAAGGGTAACCCGGTCAACAAATGCCAGCAGATGTTGGATGTATCTGCCGAAAGGCGCAAATATCGCAGTTCTGCTGTAATCAGGCACAACACAATCACGTCCGAAAAGACACTCCGAATAAACGCAGCAGAAGAAGAAGAAACAAAGTTAGTCTCTTTTGTATGCTTAAAGTGCATTAAGCTTATGTTCTAAGACTTATATTTTTATATACCAATTGGCACTGTGTCTCCCAGTTTGTTGTTACTATGTTTCTATTTCATTTCTATTTGTAGTTGCTACCAAGGCCATGGAAAGGGAACAAATCATGCAATATATGTATTATGGTATGTATACTTTATATGTGATATATGTATTATGGTATGTATACTTTATATTGTTACTGTTCTGTTACAAATATGTCACTGTCATTTATTATATTACCATTAATACTATGTTACTGATAAATCATTGAAAATTATGTTCCTGGAATGTTATGTGTTAAGAAGAAGAGGAAGAAGCAGCAAAAGAGGAAGAGGGGGAGGAGCTGAAGAAGATATAAATGGACAGAAATTATCAAAATGTGATCAGGAGGTCACCATGGCTGAATGGGTAAGAGCACTTGCTCTTACACCTCAGGTGTGCTGATGGCGAGGTAGTGGGTTTAGCTCCCACGTCAGTCAGTTGGACTAAAATACTGACTTCTTGTCCTTGACTTGGGGATGTAAATTACAAGTTCCTCAGACGTGAGCGTGGGTTTCCCTGATGGCAAAGGATACTAGTAATAGGGAAAGCTAATCCACACGCAAAAATCAGTCCAGTGCACTAGAAGTAGTAGCAGTAGCACATGTATGGACTACGCTTGAGTAATTTGGGAGAAAACTAATAAAAAATATGGTTAGGATACAGCCTTGCAGAAGGATGGGGATGGAAACAGTCATAGTTCCATTACCATCAACCTTTACTGGAGAGGTGACACTACATGAAGATGATGATGAACCTTAGTAATATGGACGTTTTGATTCATTGAAGTTAATTAGTTGCATATCTTTTACAAAGCGTCACAGTCAATCCTAGCATATTTTGACTGTGATTTCTTGGCAAGTTTACGTTTAGTACAATGTCAAGGTCAAACAGTCTTGACTCATTCATCATCATGTAGGAGGTCGCTGACAGAACGTCGCTCTCATCACAGCCAACTGGAAAGACACTTGATCCCTTGACAATGTCCCTGCACCATGCCCAAGATGTCTGCAATGTTCTGTGTGTGTTACTTGACCCCTGCCTCTTCTCCAGAAACCATGTCTTTCATCGCTGTTCTTTCCAAACCACTAATTATTTCAGTTTCTGAGACATAATGTTGTTTATGATGTAGGTTTCTTCAATGTTCATCTCATCTTGTTCCTTTTGTACCTTGCAGTGTCGAGGTGAAGCATAAACAACAGGATAGTGCCTGTTTATGGGCTTCACACATTGAGATTGAATGTTCAATGTTCAGATTGTGTAAAATGTTGACATTTTTCTTCTTCTTGATCCTTGATATTCTAAAAAACTGTTCTGTAACGTTTAAGTTCAGAAGCCCTGATTTTCTTCTTTAGTAATTACAAAACAGTCCATAATTCACATTGGTAAGAATGTTGTGAATTTCTTGGACTGCCAGAGTAACTAACAACGATTGCTTGAAGAGGTTAACGAAATTACAACATTATATACAACAATAAGAAAGAGACAAACAGCTTTCTTTGGTCAAGTTATAAGAAGAGAGGCATTGGAGAACATAGTGACAACTGGAAAGATCAAGGGGAAGAGAGGGAGAGGCAGACCAAGATACAAGATGCTGGATGGATTGAAATGATGGCATGGAGGAATATCATCAGCAGAGTTGATCCAGAACACCAAAGACCAAGATCTGTGGAGAGTCATGAACGCCTACGCTAGCTGGCAGGGCACTTGATGATTATGATGATGTTGCCACTGGAAAGATGCGTCTTTTAAAAATGTTACAGTAATTTGTTTGCTGTAGTTATGCCATTGGCCTCCAATACTTTAATTTTCAATAATGATAACAGATACCTGTAATTGTTACAGAACTGATCATTTCATTTGTGTTCTTTCAACTAATAGTAATGTAAACACAGAAGCCACAAACAATATATTGCACGATTTATTGCCTGGCATATTTCACTGCTTCTTGTCAGGTGCAGAGTTGTTAATCATATGAGGTGAATAATACTTCAGTTGAAACAGTTAAAAACACATAGGCACAGGTATTGTTGAAATGTGGAGTCTCTGTGGTGAAGTGGTTAAGCTGTTTGGCTGGGGCTCCGAAAGTTGTGGGTTTGATTCCGGGCCGCGTCCTTCAGTTCACGAGTGCTTTTTTTTTCGGAGACTCCTGAGGGTCGTTGCTGGAGCTATGGGGTTTGTGCTTTATGCAACGCTTTCCGCACTGCAGAAAGAGACTGGGCTATATGGGATAAAAACCCGGTTCAATGAAGTCAACCCTGTAGACTTTTTAGTGACTTTTTTTTATTGTTCATATGTGTAACATCTGTTATAACCACAGTAATTTCAATGTTATATAGTATTTGAAATTAATTTGGGGGATAAAAGATGTTCCACAATTGAACAGTGCCTGTGACTATGTGTTTTAATTGTTTCAGCTAAAGTATTATTCATTTATTCACTTCATATGTTACATAACTCTGCAGTATGCACCTGACGAGATGCAGCGAAATATACCAGGCAATAAATCGTGCAACATATTCTTTGTGTCTTCTCTGTTTGAATTCACTAAGGGAATACATTGTTTTAATAATTTTTTCATTGCAGTCTGTGGCTGGTCCTGTTTTCTCTTTGTGGTGATCCTGTGCTACTTTCCGTCAAAACCACCAATACCTCCCTGTTTGTCAGCTACAGTGGAACGCCAGCACTACTGGGCAGATATCTGGTCTCTAAGAAAGTAAATCATCAGAGATTTCATTATTTCCTTTTTCTGTTAATTGTTATTTATCTATTTCATGCCCAGAAGGTTAAGTAACAGATGCTCGAGAGGGGAAATAACCATATTGACCCCAAGCCACTCTGACCCCATAGCCCCAGTCCACTCTGACCCCGAGACAACTCTGACCCCAGATCACTCTGACCCCATACCCCCAGAACACTATAGCCCCATACCCCCAGACCACTCTGTCCCCCAGACCACTCTGACCCCATACCCTCAGACCACTCTGACGGCCAGACCACTCTGGCCCCATACCCTCAGACCACTATGACCCCCCAGTCCACTCGGACCCCATACCCCCAGACCACTCTGACCCATAGACCACTCTGACCCCAGACCCCCAGACCACTCTGACCTCGAGACCACTCTGACCCCATACCCTCAGACCACTCTGACCCCCAGACCACTCTGACCCCAGACCCCCAGACCACTCTGACCTCGAGACCACTCTGACCCCATACCCTCAGACCACTCTGACCCCCAGACCACTCTGACCTCGAGACTACTCTGACCCCATACCCTCAGACCACTCTGGCCCCATACCCCCAGACCACTCTGACCTCCAGACCACTCTGACCCCCAGACAACTCTAACCCCCAGACTACTCTGACCCCATACCCCCAGACACTGACCCCATACCACCAAGCCACTCTGGCCTGATACCCCAATCCACTCTGACCCCATACCCCCAGTCCACTCTGACGCCATACACCCAAACCACTCTGACCCCCGGACCACTCTGGCCACATATCCCCAGACCACTCTGACCCCATACCCACAGACCACTCTGACCCCATACCCCCAGACCACTCTGACATCAAAACCACTGACCCAATACCCACAGACCATTCTGACCCCATACCCCCAGACCACTCTGGCCCCTTATCCCCAGACCACTCTGGCCCCATACCCACAGACCACTCTGACCCCATACCCCCAGACCACTCTGACATCAAAACCACTGACCCAATACCCACAGACCACTCTGGCCACATATCCCCAGACCACTCTGACCCCATAACCACAGACCACTCTGACCCCATACCCCCAGACCACTCTGACATCAAAACCACTGACCCAATACCCACAGACCACTCTGACCCCATACCCCCAGACCACTCTGACCCCATATCCCCAGACCACTCTGACATCAAAACCACTGACCCAATACCCACAGACCACTCTGGCCACATATCCCCAGACCACTCTGACCCCATACGCACAGACCACTCTGACCCCATACCCCCAGACCACTCTGACACGAAAACCACTCTGACCCTATACCCCCAGACCACTCTTGCCCCATACCCCCAAATCACTCTGACCCCCAGACCACTCTGACCCTATACCTCCAGACCACTCTGACCCCAGACCACTCTGACCCCATACCACTCTGACCTCATACCCCCAAACCACTCTGACCCCCAGACCACTCTGACCCCCAAACCACTCTGACCCCCAAACCACTCTGACCCCCAGACCACTCTGACCCCATATCCCCAGACCAATCTGAACCCATATCCCCAGACCAATCAGAACCCATATCCCCAGAACACTCTGAACCCATATCCCCAGACCACTCTGACCCAATACCTCAAGCCACTCTGACCCCATACCTCAAGCTACTCTGACCTCATACCCCCAGACCACTCTGACCCCCAGACCACTCTGACACCAAAACCACTATGACCCCATACCCACATACCACTCTGACCCCATACCCCCAGACCACTGATCCCATACCCCAAAGCCACTCTGACCCCATACCCCAGACCACGCTGACCCCATACCCCCAGACCACTCTGACTCCATACCCCCAGGCCACTCTGGCCCCCAGACCACTCTGACCACATACCCCCCAGACTACTCTGATCCCCATATCTGCAGACCACTCTGATCCCATACCCCAAACCACTCTGGCCCAATACCTCAAGCCACTCTGACCCCATACCTCAAGCCACTTTGACCCTATACCCCAAGCTACTCTGTCCCCATACCCCCAGACCACTCTGACCCCATACTCCCAGACCACTCTGACCCCCAGACCACTCTGGTCCCATACCCCCAGACCACTCTGACCCCATACCCCAGATCACTCTGACCCCATACCCTCAGACCACTCTGGCCCCATACCCCAGACCACTCTGGCCCAACACCCCCAGACCATTCTGACCCCATACCCCCAGACCACTCTGACTCCATACCCCCAGGCCACTCTTACAACCAGACCACTCTGACCACCAGACCACTCTGACCCCATACCACTCTGGCCCCATACCCCCATACCACTCTGACCCCATACCACTCTGACCCCATACCACTCGGACCCCCAGACCACTCTGACTCCATACCCCTGGACCACTCTCTGACCCTATATTTCAATGCCATTCCAAAAGCATACTTCCAAGCGACTCTATCCATGATACCCCCAAGCCACTCTGACCCCATACCTCTAAGCCACTCTGACCCCATACCTACAAGTTATTCTGACCCTGTTCTTGCACACTAATACGATGTCCATCAAACCACTCTAATTACACACTGATACTATACCCACCAAACCACTCTAATTGTATACCTCCAGTCCACTATTACCCCATACCTCCAAGCTACTATGATCCCTTACCAACAAGTCATTCTGACCCTATTCTTGCACTCTGATATGATACCCATCAAACCACTCTAATTGCACACTGATATGATACCCATCAAACCACTCTAATTGCATACCTCCAGTCCATTCTGACCTCATACCTCCAAGCCACTCTGATCCCATATTTCCAAATCTTTCCAATAATATAACCCCATACCTCCAAGCGACTCCAACTCTCATTAACATTACATTTAAGAATGAGATTTAACAAAAGTAGTTCTTTGTTATTGCTTTAGAACATTGATATTCCTTTACAAGAATGTGAAACAATTTAGAAAAACAGAACTGTGATAACAAGTTCACAAATACTGGAAAGTTCTGTGTCCTGTGCCTCTGTGGATGCAAATGATGGACAATGTGTATGAAATAGTGAAGAAACTGGAGTTGGTAGTGCTGGCTGAGAAGAATGTTAAGGGTTTCATGGACAGAGAAGATTGTTGAGAATATTGTGGACTGAGAAGTGTGTTGAGAATATTGTGGACAGAGAAGAATGTTGAGAATATTGTGGACAGTAAAGAATGTTGAGAACATCATGGATAGAGAAGAATGTTGAGCATATTGTGGACAGAGAAGAATGTTGAGAATATCATGGACAGAGAAGAATGTTGAGCATATTGTGGACAGAAGAATGTTGAGAATATCATGGACAGAGAAGAATGTTGAGAATATCATGGACAGAGAAGAATGTTGAGCATATTGTGGACAGAGAAGAATGTTGAGCATATTGTGGACAGAGAAGAATGTTGAGAATATCATGGACAGAGAAGAATGTTGAGCATATTGTGGACAGAGAAGAATGTTGAGAATATCATGGACAGAGAAGAATGTTGAGAATATCATGGACAGAGAAGAATGTTGAGAATATTGTGGACAGAGAAGAATGTTGAGAATATTGTGGACAGTAAAGAATGTTGAGAACATCATGGACAGAGAGGAATGTTGAGAATATCGTGTACAGAGAAAAATGTTGAGAATATTGTGGACAGAGAAGAATATTGAGAATATCAAGGATAGAGAAGAAATATTGAGAATATCGGACAGAGAAGAATGTTAAAAACATCATGGACAAAGAAGAATGTTGAGAATATCATGGACAGAGAAGAAAACTAATGCTGAGGCATTGAGAGCTCTGGGTGTAACATGAACACTCATCAAGACTGTAGTTACAAGACAAATGAAATGTTGGGGTCATGTCAACAGAAGAGTGGGAACAGAGAAATTACGAGGGTAAGTTAATAAGTAAGTCACAAATGGCTGTAGAAAAATAACCAAATATGATAACAACTTGAAACCAGTTTATTTTTATACATACATTGTCCTTTTATTTCTCAATATAATTTCCACCAACATTGAATCACTTATCCCATCGTTTTATTAGTCCTCCCAAACTGGCTGCATAGAACTACATGCTCTGTTTTGTAAACCACGTTTTCACTTCACATTCAACTTATGCATCACTCGCGAAATGTCTCCCGCCAAGGTGGGTTTTCAGTAGACTTAGCCCCCCTAGCGATTTCCCGTAAAGCGATGCATAGCTGGGTAGAAAACGTTACAAGGGCGAGTCAATAGGTAAGTCACACAGTTCTGTGGGATGGCCGGTAAATGAAAACAAAGCATGCAATTCTATGCAGTTGGTTTCGGAGGACTGATAAAACATTGGGATTGTCAGAGTCTACCGAAGTGCAGTGATGCAGTGACATCGTTACGCCCGCCAGGTGACTTAGTCCCCCAGCAGGGATGACGTAACTTCGTTACGCCGCCAGGCGAGTAGTAGTCACCTGCCTGCAAGGTTGCTGGCTGATGAGACGGCCAGCGGTCAGGCAAGGACGCACGCATGTCTCGTGAAGCCACCTCAGGTGGGGAGGCAAGTTGCGAGCTATAGGCAAACAGCTCTGGGACGTCGACTGGACCGGACGCATGATGAGAGAAAGGCGTTGTGTGGTTTCTGTGCCTGAAAGTCGAGTGTCTGGACATCTTGAGAGATAGACTATGAGCTGTATTGTGGATGTAAGTGTATTGAAGTATCAAGTATATCTTGTTGTGATCATCGTACTGTGTATGATCTGTAAATAAATCCATTGAACGTTGTGTCGTTGAGTCTTGAGTCAAATCACGTTGTACTTGTACTGTCTCACATGTGTTAGGTTAGCGAGCCAAGTTTAAGACCCTGACATGTGTGGACGTGGTGGCATTCGTCCGGCTTTGAAATGAACGTGTTTATGTGATTAACGGTTAAAACTAGAGTTTGTGAACTTATAATTTGTGTCAAACTTGATTGTACATGTAAATGTGATCGTGGAAGGCTCATTTTGATTTATTACTACATTGTTTAAACATGGAGACTAGTTGTGAACGTACAGTGCATACATAATGTTTGATCTTGTAAACGTGTAAAACATTCGTGATTGTTAAATTTGTCACCATTTTGACCTTGTCGACATTGTGATCTTGTCGCCATTGTGACCTTGTCGCCATCTTGTAAACTTGATGTCTATGTCCTTACTGAATGTCATCTTGATGTAAGTGATGTGTCATCAATGTTGTAGAGTGTTGAGATATATGTAGATTGTCTTTGTGAATTCAGTTGTGGAACGCAAAAAGTTTTGGAAAGAAAGTGACTTGTGTTTTGGAAAAAAAAAATTGTTGGTGACTGACAAAATTACGACATACAATTACACTCAACGCCATACAAACCTACTCAATACTTAGTGACAAGCAGGCACACACCATCAAATAGACGCTAATTTATTTTCTCCAAAAACAAAGCAGGTTTTCCGTACCATCTGAAACCGTGCGCGTAGAGGTCATTTGTGTTTCGAAGTAGCGACCCTACAGTTCCTAGCCCGATTTCCAACCGTTCTTCACCGCATCCAGGGCACTTGAGTATATTTTTCTTTTCATTTACTTTAAGGATGCAATTTTAGGCACGTATTGTCAAAAGAACACAAATTGTAAATTGTTTATTGTACTAACCACTTATAACTATTTGTGTGGCTGGTATTTCATTGACATTTTCCATCATGTCTTCATTAAATGATTTCATCGATATGGGGTTAAAATTGAAGTTAACAGGCGATGAGTTAACAAAATGGAGTGAGAAGAAATACTCTGAATACCACGAGCGTGAAGAAAGAGCAGCTGAAAGGGCATCAAAGCAAGCAGAGGCAGAAGCCGCAAAAAAACAAGCCGAATTAGAGATAGAATTAAAGAAGGCAGAAATAGCAGCTCAGAGTAAGAGAGAAGAACTGGAGGTACAGTTGAAGATGAAACAACTTGATACTGAGACTGCTATCAACAAAGAGTATAAGAAATCTGAGAGACTGGAGAAAGAAAACCAGTACAAGAAATATCAAGGTATTGTACGTAATTATACCTCAGGTGACTGCATCGCAGCCTTTACTCAAAATTTTGAAACTTTAATGGAACATTACCAGGTTCCACTGTCTGAATGGAATATTGTTTATATGAGGAGTTTATCAGGGGAGCCTCTTAAAGTCATTGAGACCATCCCCAAAGACCTCAGGAAAGACTACCATTATCTTAAATCAAAGATTATGGCACATTTTATGTTCGATGAAGCAGGTTACAGAGAACAATTCAGCAAGTTGAGCCCAAAACCGACTCAAACGTTCTCTGATTACCTCTGCTTAGTCCGAGATATATTTACCAAATGGACTTCAGCAGCTAAAATTGACAAAAATTATCAAAGATTAGAAGATCTGATCATTAGAGATAAAGTCATTTCATCCATTCCATCAGCATTTTCAAAATTTTTGCAGGAGAATGAATGCACTAGTGTAGATGAGATTGAGAGACGTGGTTCGGCATATTACACAGCAAACAAACATTGCTTTGCCAGTGAAGCTACTGACATAAATTTTGTAGCAGCGGCTAACTATGACAAACCCTATAGTAGGCAGAAACCTCATAGACCTACATCTGAGAAGTATAATCACTGTAATTATTGTAAATACTCTCACCATCAAAGCGAGATGTGCGACAAGAACCCCGCATATAATACTTATCTACAAAACATGGTAAACAGACAAGATAAGGAGCGTAGATCCTTCAGAAATTTGCGTAAATGTTTCCTCTGTAAGGCGTACGGACACTATCGCCATGATTGTAAAGGTAGGCAAATGACCAACAAAGCAAATGCCGCCTTGTTTGACAGTTCATCGTCAGATGAAGAACAATCAGAGAAACATCCTGTGAACTCAGCACAGGCTTTTGACATGTTTAACGTAAATAAATGTACTGTTTGTAACACCTTTTATGAAGATGGCGTGTTAACATGCGGCCACTCCATTCCTATTGCCAATGAAGAAGCTAATTTGGTAGTAGATTCTAAAGGCAGGATAAACATCCATCACGGATACGTGAATGGCAAGTCTGCTACAGTCCTTCGAGACACGGGCAGTTCACTTATTGGTCTGAAGAGAACGTTCATAATGCCTACAGACTATACAGGCAGGCACATAACATGCAGAACATTCTCAGGCAATATTGAGAAGTACCCACTAGCATGGGCATATATTGAAACACCTTTCCTCACTGGGAAAGTAAAGTGCGCTGCATTAATAAACCCAGTGTGTGATGTAATAATTGGAAATTTGCCAGAGGTGAATGATAAACCTCATGACATAACATCTCTGTGTATTGATGATAGCATAACATCACCATCCAATGTCATCATTGATAATGTTACACCACCTATTGAATGTATGGTAGCTAATGCAGCACTAAGATCTCATGACATCATTGATAACATTGTTTCATCACCATCTGATATCATTGAATGTGTGAACGCAGTAACCAGATCTACTGCTAGAGTGCAAGATGAAAGTAATCAAACTGAGGCTATACAAATGCTTAGCCCAGTATCACTACCTACTAACACCATGAAGGAAATGTTTGTAACAGCTCAAAAGGCTGACCCTTCATTGTTAAAATATTTTAATCTGATCGGCCAAAAGCCAAAGGTAACCAAGAATGCAAAATGGTATTTTGCTGTGAAAAATAATGTCCTCACTAGGTATTATACCAGAGGTGACAACACAACAGAGCAAACTGTTTTGCCAACTAATTATCGTAGGCAAGCCTTACATCTTGCCCATGATATACCTCTTGCAGGGCATATGGCATACGCTAAGACCAGATCAAGATTATTAACACAGTTTCATTGGCCCAAATTTTGCAATGACATTAAAGAATATTGCAGAAGTTGTGACACCTGCCAGAAACTGGTAAAAAAAGGTAAACACCCACAGGCAAAGTTACAAGTCACTGACTTAGCCAGTCGACCTTTTGAAAAATTATCTGTCTACATAGTGGGCCCTCTCAATCATACAACAACTAGAGGGAATAAATATATTCTAACTGCCATTGATCAATGTAGCCGCTGGCCGGAAGCTATTCCGCTAAAGAACATAACTGCCAATGATATAATGGAAGTTTTCTTCCATATTTTCTCTCGGATAGGATTTCCAGACTCTATCCAATCAGATAGGGGCACTCAGTTTATCACCGCATCTACCCAAGCTTTCACCAAAATGTTGGGAGTGAAGCAATGTTTCAATTCCCCGTACCATCCTCACTCTAGTGGAATTATAGAAAAGTTTAACGGCGACTTAAAGCACATGCTTGCAAAAGTCACGCAAGAACACCCTAATAACTGGGATGTATATCTACCAGCTATTCTTTTTGCTTATCGCGTGGTACCACATTCTAGTACCGGTTTCTCTCCTTTTGAACTTATCTATGGTGCCAAACCACGTGGCCCATTGACTATTTATCACCAAATGTTAACTGACTCTACTCCAGTACTTAAACCCATATCATCATACGTATATGTTACATCATTGCGTGAAAGAATCATCAAATCTTGTATAATTGCAAAGAATGCACTAAAATTATCTGGTTCTACTTATAGACAGTATGCTGACAAAGGAAACAGAACAATAACGTTGACACCTGGACAGGACGTTCTTCTTCTATTACCTAGTGACCGACACTTATTGACTGATTCTTGGCAGGGACCTTTTAAAGTGACGAGACAGATTTCACCTGTAGACTACGAGATCCAAATAAAAGACAAACATAAAATATTTCACATAAATATGCTAAGACCATACTACAACAGAGACAACGAACAAGACGATACGACAGCTTGTACAGTGATAATAGATCACGAAGATGACGAGGCTAGTGACGAAATTCCAACACCTGCATTAGACACAACAGATTGCTTGAAGGAGATTAAGATCAATCCAAAGTTAACTCAAGCAGAAACAGACAGTTGCAAACAGCTAATACAACAGTACAACACCATCTTCTCCAACAACCCAGGACAAACAGAATTAGTACAGCATCACATCACACTCACGTCAAACACACCCATAAGATGCAGACCATACACCATTCCATTACATTACAAAGAACACCTACATCAGGAGATCATCAACCTAGAAAAGAATAACATTATAAGACGATCCCAATCAGACTTCTCATCTCCAATAGTCATTGTACGCAAAAAGGACAACACAATAAGACCCTGTATCGACTATCGAAAGCTCAATAAGATAACTCTTCTAGATCTTGAGCCGATGGCAAACTCTGACGATCTACTGACAGAACTGACAGACGCTAGGTTCTTTAGGAAGGTAGACATGACTAAAGGTTACTGGCAAATAGCAGTAGACGAACAGAGCAGACATCTGACAGCATTTGCCACACCTTGGGGACTGTACGAATGGTGCAAACTTCCATTTGGGCTAGTCAATGCCCCAGCCACATTCGTACGTATGACACGACTTCTTCTAGTAGATATACCTAACATAATTTGCTATATTGATGACATCTGTGTTCACACAGAGACGATGACAGAACACATAAAGACATTAGAACAGACATTTGAACGCATCAGACAGCACGGACTGACGGTAAAGCCTGCAAAAGTAGACATAGCCTACCATGAAATATCCTTCTTGGGGTACAAAATATCCAATGGCTTTGTCACGACAGACGATAACATTGTGTCCAAGATACTAAAACTCTCACTTCCGACTACGAAAAAGCAAGTCAGAAGTTTGTTAGGACTGATAAATTATTACCGGCAGTTCATTCCTGATTTTTCCGAACTAACCGAAGTATTTACTAACTTACTAACAAAAGATAAACCGGAGAAAATTGTAAGCAATGAATGCCTAAAATTTGCATTCCGTAAAGTATTATCTTGTTTTTCTGATAATAGCTTACACAATCCCATCCTGAAATTGCCCAATCTCCATTTACCTTTCAGATTGCTTACAGATGCGAGCTCCGTGGCGATTGGGGCAGTCTTGTTGCAAGAGCACAATAACATCCTTCACCCCGTGTACTTCGTATCCAGGAAACTGAAACCCAGAGAGCGGGCTTGGTCAATACCTCAGTTGGAAGCCCTAGCTTTAGTGGTGGGTATTACAAAATTGTCTAGATTCCTTCTAGGACGCCATTTCATCGTGGAATCTGACAGCAGTTCATTGCGATTTATAAATTCTGGTGTACCTTCAAACCAGATGGTAGTGCGCTGGTCTCTTAAGCTCCAAGATTACAGCTTCGAGGTTCGACATATCCCAGGCAGAACCAACACGATTGCCGATCTGTTGTCCCGTTGTCCGACCGACCCAGTAAGAAATGTCTGAGTGCAGTGTGTAAAATACACTCAGATCAACACAGCCATCTATCAGTGAATAATTTTTCCATTCACAAAAGCTGTGTAATGTCTACAATGTGATAGGGGTTACTCCCAAAGTATATAATGTTCTTATTTTATTACTTAATGTAGTGATTGTCGTGTATAATTGTGTAGTGTGTGGTAGAAAGCGAACTTTATTAATTGTATATATTGCGTAACAAGATCAGTGCCACATTCGCTCAAAACTTACCGTAAGCGAACTATCCAATGTGACAGTGGCATCTCCGTGTGGAACTTTCCAGAGATATTTTAAATCCGTGTGTGAAAGTATGACCTAAACATTGACAGCTACACCACTGCAGTCGAGCGAAATCTAGAAGGTTTTTACAATGAAACATCCAACACATGAACGAATAGAACATTGTACTTTCCGTAACTACACCAAACCGGAACAAGTGTGTTCTACAAGTTGTAACATCAGCTGTTTAGTGTTCGTGTGTACTTCCGGATTAGTTAGAAATTTAGAGCAAAATTAGCAGACGACAAATAAAAGTTTAAAAAGCTATGACGATTCTAAAATCTTTAGGAATCAACAAAGTTGAATACACGAATTGTGTGTTTATATATTTATGTAGTGTAATCTTAGAATCATATCTTGATTAATGTATTCATACTACCGACTTTTTCTCGTTAGGATGAAGAAACGTCAAGCGATGACGCTAAGAAATAAAATAATTATTGTAAAATATTATATGTCATAAATGTTGAAATTATTCCCCTTTCATTTAGTTGCTATTACATCAGTACACAAAGGGCCATAATTTGAAATGTATACTGTAATGTGTTGTAGAAAAATGGCCATGTTGTTGCCAGATTGTTAACACACCAGGTAGGCATCTACTGGGCATGGCAGAGTGTTGCCGACATTGCAGACCAACACAAGAGCTCCTGGCCAAATGAGGTCAGGGTTTGAGCGTTTAATGTGACTTATGTAAAAGCCGCATTTCGGTCTAGCTAGATGGTTTTTGTTTCAGAAACCATATTATTACTTTTTTTTCAAAGGCTGCGAGGTAGATGCGTGAAGCTGGTACTACCGATCTGACTGGGTCAATAATGCAATTGAGGTAATCAGCCATCGAGATGATGAAACCTGACAAGTGTTAAAGGTTGAACACCACATGTCGTTGAATACAACGTCCAGTTCTTATATGTTTCTATGGCAGATGTGTATGTCTATGTATTATGATACCAATGTATATAACAACAGAAGGGTTGACTCTGACAAGGTTAAAATATTAACCCAGTATGTACATATATTAGACATGAAAGATGACATCTTTCATGAAGTTGCCGGGGGAGCGTGTCAGAGTCTACCGAAGTGCAGTGATGCAGTGACATCGTTACGCCCGCCAGGTGACTTAGTCCCCAGCAGGGATGACGTAACTTCATTACGCCGCCAGGCGAGTAGTAGTCACCTGCCTGCAAGGTTGCTGGCTGACGAGACGGCCAGCGGTCAGGCAAGGACGCACGCATGTCTCGTGAAGCCACCTCAGGTGGGGAGGCAAGTTGCGAGCTATAGGCAGACAGCTCTGGGACGTCGACTGGACCGGACGCATGATGAGAGAAAGGCGTTGTGTGGTTTCTGTGCCTGAAAGTCGAGTGTCTGGACATCTTGAGAGATAGACTATGAGCTGTATTGTGGATGTAAGTGTATTGAAGTATCAAGTATATCTTGTTGTGATCATCGTACTGTGTATGATCTGTAAATAAATCCATTGAACGTTGTGTCGTTGAGTCTTGAGTCAAATCATGTTGTACTTGTACTGTCTCACATGTGTTAGGTTAGCGAGCCAAGTTTAAGACCCTGACAGGGATAAATGCATCAATGTTGGCGGAAGTTATGTTGAGAAATAAAGGGACAATGTATGTATAAAAATAAACTGGTTTCAAGTTGTTATAATAGTTATTTTTCTACAGCCATTTGTGACTTACTTATTAACTTACCCTCGTAGCATTATATAGAAAAATACTAGGTCAGAGAGGTGGAGGAAGACAGAGAAAGATCTATATAGACAGCTTCACAAGCTGGGCAGCAGTTAATATTATATTCAAGGGGGCCGACTGTCCATGGTGAAGTGATTAAGGCATTTGCCTGCTTCTCAGAAAGTTGGTGTTTTTTATTTTTTGTAACTCTGTCCTGTTCTCGACTGAAGTTTCTTGCCCTTGGTAACCCCTTGGGGATTGGAGCACACTTCAGCTTTAAAAAAAAGTCTCAAATGTCGAGAGAATTGACTTCATTGCACTGGCTCGGTCTCTTTCTGTAGGAAGCCGAAAGTATCGCACAAACCATGAACTCCATAGCTCCAGTGACGACCCCCCAGGAGTCTCTGAGAAATATGCACTCGTGAACCGAAAGATGTAGCCCGGAATCGCAAGCAGAAGGCTTGACCACTTCACCACGGAGACTCCCAAACAGAGGTCGAGGACTACACAATGCTATTGGCAGCTGGTTAACTGCTCTGTGGTGAGAGACTGAGCCATATGGGATCAAATTTAGTGCAGTATATTCAATCATCTTGCTTTTTTAACAAAAAATGTAACTGAATATTAGAAGCAACACTGGAGGTTATCATGGCTGAATGGATAAGAATGCATGTTCTTTAACATCCGGTGTGCTGATGCCGAGGTAAGGGGTTCAACCCCTAGACTGGACAGTTAGACTACAATTTTGACTTCTCATCTTTGATTTGGGGATGTAAATTACAAGTACCCCGAAGCCAGAGTGGGTTTACCTGATGACAAGGGTCACTGGTATTAGGTAAAGCTAATCCACTTGCAAAATTCAATCCAGTACTACTAGAAGTAGTGTGTATAGACTACGCTTGAGTTCAAAGCAAGCGAGAGAGAGAGAGAGAGCGCGCGCGCGCACGCACGCACACACACACACACACACACACACACACACACACACACACACACACACACACACACACACACACACACAAAAGCAATACCATTTTTAAGTGAAAATCAAATCAGAGAGGATTGGAGAGTCGGCCTCACCCTAGAGGAAGTGCCTGAGGAAGAGGATAAAAGCACTCTGTCCTATTCAGTTATCATGAAATCATCCACACGTTAGCTACATATGTAATAGAAGTCACCACCTTGTATTGTTATAAGCAGCTGTGTCTGTTTGCTCCCAGATTCACTAGAGAAGACTAAACAATGTATCTTCTCACACAGGAAAGGATATTTCATATTCGCCACCCAGCTGTTTGGAATATCTGCTGGGGTGTTTGGTGGTTGGATCAGTGTGCTCAACCTAAACCTCAGTACTATATCTGTCGGCGAGGTGAGTTATTTCAGTATTATTACACCATCATCGTGTGCCATGCTGGTAAGTGTGAGCGGTCATGTTTCACCATCTCACACGATTACCAGAGTCGTGGATCAGCTCTGTATTCTTGTCCTGACCATGCCATGTGGTCAAGCCATCCATATATTTACTTCTCTGCCTTCCCCTTGTTCTTTTCTACCGCGATCTTGCCAGTTTTCATCAAGTTCTCTAGTTTATTGCTTCACATAACATTCCCCGAAAAATGTGATTGTTTCTGCCTAATTTCTCTAATAAGTTTGTGGTTTTCATTTGCCAGCTTTCTTCCAGCACACAAGCGGAGGAGCTCTAGGATGTATTTGAAATCATCAACCTTGGTTACATCAACAGTAATTTCATCAGAATAGGAAGCCAAGCAGGAGTTGAGGACAGTTATACTGACCTGGCGCTGGTATTTTTCCTCCGTTCACTGCAGTATGCAGATGGGGCATTCTGGGATACCACGGCAGTAACCATCATTCCTGCGGCATATTGATATCAGGTCATAGTCAAATGTGACTGAGTTACTGTATAACAGTAGATGATACTGCCTACTTTCTGTAGAATGTTTGGCGGCACTCACCAAACCCGACACCCCACATTGTGTCATCGGCTTCAAGCAGAGGAGCGCAACTAGGATGGTACAAGATTTATTCTAGTGTGAGGAAATGCACCCTGAAGACTCAATGGTATGGCAATCCAGGCCCTAAGCCTTGGTTGGCAACTGGTCTAGGATCAAAGCTGCAGCAGGTGGGCAATTAGAGCACTGTTTTGCTGATCCAGCAGCTTTTGTGGCTTGCCTTTATCCAGATGTATTAGTGTTACCTTAACTCAGTATTAAACTAGGCAGGCCGAGAGAGGAATCCTGATGCTAGTGGGGTTAAGAAAGAAAATACACACAATCTGCTGCCATATTTGACACATATTTAAACCTTACAACTGATATGTTGTTTCTTTGATATAGTGCTGTTTTCTTGTACCAAACACCAGTAACTTGATCATCTTCATATGTCAGCAAGGCAGTTAAGGAAATATTAAACCTAAATACCAATTAAACTGAATAGAGACATAACCAAAATTGTAATGACTAACTAAATCAAATAGAGACATGGCAAAAATGGCTAACTGTTCAGATCATAATAAATATAATTTGAATAATGAAGACACAAACAATAGATTGTACAATTTATTGCTTGGCATATTTCACAGCATCTTGTCAGGTACATACTGCAGAACATGGCGGATAGGCATTTGATCCATTAAGACCTCTGGAGTGTTTACGCTTGTGGCTATGGTTTGCATTTGCATTTTCTTCATGTTGGACTGGTTGTGCATAGTTCCATTGCCCTGCTACTGAATGAGTGCGTGGCGCGACACTGTGAGCTATGAATTTCGTGTGGAATGCTTTTACACCTGTCTTTGGTTGTTTGTAGCATGAACTGCATGTTCGGAACGATTGCGGCGGTAGTTGCTGAATTGACTGGTTTGCCTTTTCAGTTCATGAATGCATTTTTCAGGATACTCCTGGGAGTCGTCTCTGGAGCTACAGAGTTCATGCTGTGTGCTGCGCTTTCGGCGGGTCGCCCTGTGGAAAGAGACCGAGCCATATGGGATAAAACCTGGATCAATGAAGTCTTTCTGGTGACTGCCGATTCTGATGATGATGAACTGTATTTTTTGTGTTGGCATTCTGACGGCATCATTATGTACAGTGGACCTGTGCGGGCTGTTGGCTTGCCGAGACTCCTGTTTTTTTCCACTTTTCACATTGGGCAGTGAAGAGCATTTTGTGTGATATTCACAGGCACAGGAATGGAGCATAATGGGGACCACCTGTTGCTGTGAAGTTGTAACCGCGACTAACTAACTAACTAGGTGCATACTGCAGAAATCAGACAACATAAACTAAAGTCATGAGATAAATCCTTCAAGCTGAAATATACAACACACATATTCATATAGTAATTTCTGTTGTCTACCATAGTAATTTTAAACTGACTAACTTTGCACAAAGTTGGTTTTAATAAATAAATGGCAATTGCCTCTGCCAGTTTTAATATTTTGTGTATATATATATATATTCATTGGCACCTTGCCGTCTTGACAGACGATAGTTTGTGCTTTAAAAAGGCATAATAACTTTTAACTATGGCGGTAGCGAGTGTGACTGATAAGGCCAATTTGCGCTGTAAATGTCTGTTCACAGTGGGTGCATCTGAACACGTGGTCATTTCCACCATCATGCACCATCTTACGTCTCAAACGCTTGGTGTGTGACTTTTCTGCAATAATTTTCTCCTTTGACTTTATTCCATTTCTGATATTTGCCCTCCATGCAACACGTTCAGCGGCGACTTGCTCCCAATGTGCATTATCAATGCCTGTATCAATCATGTCCCGCTTACACACATCTTTGTATCGTAGTAGAGGCCGACCCTGAGATCTCTTACCCATCTGTAATTCACCAAAAAAGATATCCTTTGGTATTCTACCATCATCCATCCTCCTAAGATGTCCTATCCATCTAAGTCTACGAAGACTGAGCATGGAATAAATTGTCACACAACCTGATCTTTCCAATACTTCAGTATTTGTGATTTTGTCTTGCCACTTAATACCAAGAATTCTTCGCAAACACCGCATATGAAAGCTGTTTAAATTGTTCTCTTGGTGTGAGTAAGTTGTCCAGGTTTCACTGCCATAGAGAAGAGTACTAAGGACACAGGCTCGATAGACAAGGACTTTTGTTTTGGCAGTAAGCTTCCTGTTCTCCCAGACTCTTTTTCTTAACCTGTTCATTGTTGTTGCTGCCTTACCAATCCGGATGTTGATTTCCTGATCTAGGGATAATTTGCTATTAACCACTGATCCTAGATATGTAAAATGGTCTACTATCTCTAGTTCAGCGTCGTCAATAAAGATTGATGGTACCCCATGTGCACCTTGTGACATAATCTGTGTCTTCTTTTTGCTAATTGTTAAACCAAATTCAGAACAAGCATTGGAGAATGCAGATAGTAGACATTGCAATTCTTCCTCAGAGTGGGTCGTAACTGCAGCATCATCTGCAAAAAGCAACTCTCTGATCAGTACCCTCCTAATTTTGTGTTACTCTATGACATGTATTTGTTCATGCAGCTTTTATCTGTATCTATTTAGGACACTGCTGGCTGGATAGGATTTTATTCAACTGTTGCTGGATGTGTTGGGTCCCTGCTTGTTGGGAGGTATCATTGTTTAGTGAATATGTGTATTTGTAGATTTATTTAATGTCTCATATTGAGATACAAGGGAAACTGTTATTTTGCCGGAAAATTTTCACATATATTAACTCACTCTGGAGAATTTAACTCTGTCCTATCCTTGACATGTAACAACAGATGATGGCTGGAGTGAAACAGAAATTTAAAAAAAAATAGGAATGGCCAAAAATGCTTTTAACAACATGAAATCAGTGTTAACATCCATCTAGAGAGATTAACAACTCATTAAAAATGTGAATTATCAAATGTTATGTATATTCAACACTACTATAAGCCTGGGCAATGAACAAGCAATTAGAAAGAGAATAGGACTCTTGGAGAAGTGGGTATGCAGAAGAAAATTATTATATCGGAAACAAAAACAACAACAAAACACCAATCAAATACAGAGATTTATGAAAACTAGGAATGAAAAGAGAGTTGATGAAAGAAACACAAAAACAGCAAGTGAAATGTTTCTGCACATTAAAAGATATTAAAAACACTTATAAAAACCATATTGGAGGGTAGGGTAGAAGGCAAGTGAGCAAGAGGTAGACAACGATAAAAGTGGGATGATAATATCAAGAGATGGACAAACAGCAGAATGACAGAATATACAATCAAGGCAAGTGTTGGAGATTCACTGTGGCCAACCTTCATTATGGAGATGGCACCCGATTGATTGATGCCACATGAGGTGAATTTCTCTGTTCCACTTATTGTCTTCTGCTGCTCTTGATCCCCCATTCTAGCACAGTGCCTCAAACAGTCTGCACCAAGCCATCATATCTTTTGCTATCTCCTCTACTTCATTCCATATCCTCCCTGTATTATTCACCTCAATCTCCAGTTATCTTCTCCATGTCCTCGTAGGTCTGCCTCTTATCCATGTGCCCTGTCAGCTCCAGGGTAGGGCTTTCAGTTACACAAACACTAGGGTTGCTCAGTATATGTCCTATTCAGCACCAGCTGGATTTCCCTTACTTCTTGATTCACTTCGTTCTGTCAGGATATCTCCCTATGCTTCTCCTAAGCGATTCTGTTAAATCATTTTTGTCCTTCTATTCTGTGCAGTTACCATTTAATAAATGTTTGTAGTTTATTAATAATTGTTGTTGTCATTCTCCATTATTTTAAATCCATACAGCATTATTTTATTTGACATTAGAGTTAAATATTCTTAGTTTGCCATAAAGTTTAATTTCATTTGACTCTCACAAATTTACTACTGTTATGAAACCTCCTCTTACATTTGTTTATTCTTATGTTAGTATATCACACCTGATCTGTTGATCATTTGTGTACTGGTTGATATGGCTGGCCAATTTGTAGCATTTATCTCCCTTTTTTGCTAGTTCAGTTTGCCAGGTTGCATTACATATCTAACAATATCACACAGTATGTTAGCAGATTTCTGTCTTTGCAGATTTGCTGGTCCATTTGTGCGTTACATCAAGGTGATTATACTTGTTATGTATGCCTTGGCCACAGCAGCTTTAACAGTCTTTGCTCTGATGCTCATCAAGATTATACCACCATCAATAGGTAGGTTCATGCCTCTGCATCTCTCATATTTGCCAGGTTTCACTGTGTTTTTATGTTTTATCTGCAATTTGCAAGATTGTTACTTATTTTGGTTTATGCCTGGATATGCGGGATGGAGTTTTATATTTATACATTACATGTTTTTGTTTGTATTTTAAATGATCATCATTATGTGCTATACCAATAAGCAAGGGCTGTCATGTTTAACCATCTCACATGATCACCAGAGTGTCATGGATCAGCTCTGTATTCTTGTCTCATCTATGCCATGTGGCCAAGCCATTTAAATATTTACTTCTCTACCTTTCCCTTCTGTTCCCCCCAATCTTGCCAGTTGTCACGAAGTTCTCTAGTTTATTTCTTCTCATAACATGCCCACAAGATGTTGACTGTCTTCGTCTATTTTGTCTACTCAGTTTATGGTTTTAATTTCTTCATGTAGGAGGACAATCATCACCCAATGATGAATCTTCTCATATATTATTAATATCTAAAAATAGCTTCATTGTATTAGGAAAAAAGATTAGGAACATTACACATCCCTGTTTCATACCTCTCTTAATAGGCTATATAGACCTACTTCTTTATCAATCCTTATGGCAGCTTGTTGTTTCCAATATATGTTTTTTACAAGTCTTAGGTCTTTCCCATCAATTTGTAGATCTGCATTTTAAATGCAAACAGTTTTCATAATACACTAACCACTTCCACCCCAATCTTATTCACACAATAGAAGTATCATTGCAACTGACCAGTTAAGCTTCCTACATTGAGTTTTAAAATATCTAAATCAATTCATTTTTGTTTCATAATTTTGTATCCCAAGACATGTAGTAGTGACGATTACTGATATATTCACTGGAGAATGTATATGTTAAAATCTCAGCAAGAAAACACACCTTAAAATTCACTAAAAATGATTACATTTATTTGCCAAATGAAATTGTTAATTCTCAATTCAAACTTGTGTAACAGAAATTAATAAATTTATGAATCATTTTAGTTACTTCATCAAGAGATACTGCAAAATGTCACTGTCAAAACTGTCATTACTGCTTAATGTACTTTGCGGTGTAGGGCAAGGGAGTGGGGGGTGTCCTTGAGCCTGAGGAATTAAGGCCACCTAGCTAGTGTAGTTTCCACGAACAGTGAAGGTTGCCGTTTTCTTTTTTTTTCCAATAGACAACATCCAACACCTTACCTAGGATTCACACCCGGATATTGCACATGGGACCCCAGCTTACTAGCCACTCAGCCAGATGCTCTTTACTCTGTCAGATGCTCCTTTAATCCAGATGCTCTTCTAAATGAATTTGTAATGACAATCCCAATTATCATTTTTACCATTGCCTTCATTCCCAAGGGATTAGGGGAGGAGACTGTTAACAATGAAATTCCTAAAGCCTGTGGTGAAAACACGACCAAACTAGACCTAAAGTCCTTCATGAAAACACTACCAAACTAGACCTAAAGTCCGTGGTGAAAAACACTACCAAACTAGACCTAAAGTCCTTCATGAAAACACTACCAAATTATACCTAAAGTCCTTCATGAAAACCTACAAAACTAGACCTAAAGTCCTTCATGAAAACACTACAAACTAGACCTAAAGTCTGTGGTGAGCACCTACCAAACTAGACCTAAAGTCTGTGGTGAAAACACTACCAAACTAGACCTAAAGTCCTTCATAAAAACACTACCAAATTATACCTAAAGTCCTTCATGGAAACATTACCAAACTAGACCTAAAGTCCTTCATGAAAACACTACCAAACTAGACCTAAAGTCCTTCATGAAAACACTACCAAACTAGACCTAAAGTCCTTCATGAAAACACTACACAACTAGACCTAAAGTCTGTGGTGAAAACACAACCAAACTAATAGAGATAGAGATGAAGAGAAAGATGAACAGAGAGAGAAAGATGAAGATAGAGAGATGACGTGAGAAATATCAAGATAGAGAGATGAGAGGTAGAGATTAAGAGAGAGGGAGAGAAGAGACACAGAGAGAGAGAGAGAGATGTAGAAAGAAAGAGAACAAGAGAGAGATGAAGAGAGAAAGAGATAATGTATGAATATGAGTGAATGTTTGTTAGTGTTTACCAACCAAGCAACTAACCAACCTACCAACCAACCTATCAACCAAACAGCCAACCAATCTACCAAACAACCAACCAACCCACCATCCTATCAACCAACCTACAACTAACCAACCATCCTAACTACCAACCTACCAATGTACCTACCTACCTACCTACCAAACATCCAACCAACCTATCTACCAACCAACCCAACTACCTACCTACCAACCCACCCACTTACCAACCAATGACACTGCAAATGTGATTATAAAATTAATTTGATATAAAAAATAATGGCAGTCTAGAGATAACCATGTTCAAAATTCTTGCAGTTGGGCTGTACGTAACCATCGTTGCAGCTAGTACCGCCATCAACATCGCTGTGCCACTGTTCTTTGAGCTGGCCTGTGAACTAGCTTACCCCACCAGTGAGGGATCTGCCAATGGTGTCTTAACCCTGGTTAGCAATTTCTGGGCCTTGGTTTTCCTGACTGTTTTTTCCATTCCTCGAGTTGGTAAGTCAATGGCTCACATATAGAAGCAATGCCTCAGCACAACTGATTGATGATTGGTTTGTCGTTATTATTACAAAATTAAAACCATTACTAAATTATAATTGTTTCAGAATCATACTTGATACAAAATTATAATTGTTATGGAATTAAAATTTTTACAGAATTATAAAAGTTAAAGGTAACTCCATGGTAGCTTCTTTTCTCAGTCTTGTCTCTCTCCTCAATTCCTCCTCAGTGCCTAGATATGACTCTATATATATCTTTGCAGCCAAGTCGCCTTCTTCATACCCCATTGACAGTTTAAAGATCTGCCCTCCTGAAAGCTCCCAGTGGAAGCCAGCTCCTCCTCTTGGCTATATCTATTAAGGGCTCTATCTATCGATATGTCGGGGAATTATGAAACCGCATTTTTCACTATCCTTTATGCCACAGGTATATGGTGTAATTTTAATGACTGGGGTTTTTGAATATATTGCCGTTCCAAGTTTTGTATTCACTCTTTGTGAACTCATGCTACATAAAAGATAAATTTAAAACTTGGAACAGCAATTTATAACAAAAACCCACAGTCATTAAAAATACACCCTGTATAATCATAGCACACGCTTAATAGAAGCCAGCTCCTCCTCTGAGCTATACCTATTAAGGGCTCCAGGCATATGACCACTTGACTAGCAGGTAATCATACTGACCACTTCGCTACCATGCTACATAAGATTGAGGGGTCATTCTTAATTGTCCATGAAGGTCACATCTAATGACTTGGAGGGTCATATGTGACTGCAGATCAGAGATTGGGGATTTTTGATTTATTAGTTTCAAAATGATCATATTAGTTAGTTGCATATTCATTACAGAACATTGTGATCAACCCCAGCATTTTTTACTGTGATTTCTTGACAAATTTACGTTCAGTATTTTTCCATTGCTTTCTGAATGACTGGCACTCATACAATTTTAGGAAAACAACCGCAAGGCGGTCAGCTGCCAAATTGGCCGCAGCTGTGTTTCGAACGTGATATGCAGGGTTGTGAATTGTGTCCGTAATCCCTTCACCACAGAGCTGGTCATCATAGTGTGCAGTGCCGATAAGCATTGGCAGTCATGGTTTGTCATGTCACAGTGCCAGTAAGCATTGGCTGTCATGGTTTGTCATGTCACCGTGCTGGTAAGCATCGGCTGTCATGGTTTGTCATGTCACTGTGCCGGTAAGCATTGGCTGTCATTGTATGTCATGTCACCGTGCCGGTAAGCATTGGCCGTCATGGTTTGTCATGTCACCATGCCGGTAAGCATTGGCTGTCATGGTTTGTCATGTCATCGTGCCAATAAGTATTGGCAGTCATGGTTTGTCATGTCACCATGCCGGTAAGCATTGGCTGTCATTGTATGTCATGTCACCGTGCCGGTAAGCATTGGCCGTCATGGTTTGTCATGTCACCATGCCGGTAAGCATTGGCTGTCATGGTTTGTCATGTCACTGTGCCGGTAAGCATCGGCTGTCATGGTTTGTCATGTCACCGTGCCGGTAAGCATTGGCTGTCATGGTTTGTCATGTCACCATGCCGATAAGCATTGGCTGTCATGGTATGTCATGTCACATGATCAGTCTTGGATCAGGTTTGTGTTCTTGTCCTCAGTATACCTTGTGGACAAGCCATCCAGGTTTTTAACACTTTGCTTTACCTCTTCTCTTTTCCCATAAATGTTGCCTGTTGTCACTAAACTTTCTAACATTTTTCTCCTCATAAACGCGCCTACAAATCTTGACTACTTCTAATTTATCTCATCAATTTACAGTTTTGATTCATGTCTTCAAGGGCTGTCTCACTTTATTAATTTACAAGATTTAAAAATATCTAGTGTGATGATTTGATTCATCATGATTTCTTATATAGAGCTGCAGCAGCAAATTACCTAGACACCTGCCATCCTGATAGTCAGGGGTTCGATTCTCATTAGAGTGGATTTGAACGTTTTTAACATTGACCTGGTGTCCTTGATCAACACGGCTCATAATGGGTACCAGGATATGTCTTGGGTAGTTAAGGAAGCTGGCATAACCACATTACCCATGAGACCCTATTGGTCTATAAAAGTATGAGTCTAATCTCATCCCGTTCTTATGCCTTAGTGTAGTCACTGGAGTCTTCTCTGTGATTATATGTTGTGTTTTGTGTATGTATTTGTTTGTTGATGAAGGCTTGTCACAGCAACGTCCTGTATTTTTTATAACTCTGTTCTGTAAAACTGCATTATTTTGTTATTGTACAGGGTGTATTTTTAATGGCTGTGCAGTTTTTGAAAATATTGCCATTTCAAGTTGCATTATGTTGCATGAACTCCACAGTAGGTAAATACAAAACTTGGAACGGCAATATTTTCAAAAACTGCACAGTCATTAAAAATACAGCCTGTATATTGTTAACACATCTGTAGTGCACCTTAAGGTGTGTCAAAGGGATCTTTATTTTACGTTTCTTACTTAATATCTTATTCAGGTACCATGTGGATGAACTGGGCTGTGATTGGAGCCACTGCTGTCTGCATCCCTCTGCTTCTTATTCTGAAAGGAAGATTCAACCGCTTGGACGTTGACACTGTGAGCCACTCAAAGAGCTATGTAGAACAAGTAGTTGTGGTTCCGGATGAATACACAGAGCGTGAATACACAGAGCATGATTCATTACTTGCGCATCAAGAGATTTCTTCTGAACCAAAGCTCAGAAGCCTGTCTGGCAATCCGGTGCAATATGGAACTTATTCTGGGATTAGAAATCAGCCTAGAACTTCACATGCAGAGCTGCATGTGAATACATCAGAGATAAATGGGTTCACAAATCCTATACTAGTTGATCATACGCATTTGCAGTCTACTCCAGCCTTGACTCCACAAGACTATGGAATTCAGAATCCTGTGCCTATTGATATTTCAAATGGTAATCTAGACATACATACAGAGTATGGAATTCAAAATCCTGTGCCTATTGATATTTCACATGGTAATGTAGACATAAATACAGATTTTGGAATTCAGAATGGAAGTGGTATTAACTCTGTTAATACTTCATATAAAAGTCAAGATCTTACTGATCGATAAAAACATAGAATTCAAAATTCCACAATTCAAGATGTTGCCTTGCTTTCAAATACTGACTAAAGAATATGGGATGGAAAGTTCTTTACTTGGAAATTAATTCTAAGCATACTGTACACCACTTGAGGTAGCTACAAATCTTCCCAAATTGACCAGTCCACTTAAAGTGGCTCCAGTAGTTGAAACTCTGAAGATACATATTAAGTAAATTACGAGGAGAAGTAATTAGGAACTGGAATTTTATGAATAATGTTTGTTTTTTTTACAATAATGCAAACCATAAATTGTGTGTGTTATTTCTAAGCATAGCCCCTCCCCCACCCCTATTTTCCACCCCACCTTCCCAGTCTGGCAACACAATTGTTCCGTTAGCTTGTTGATGCCTTCTAGAAAATTGTCTTTGAGTGTAGCCTTAAACCAGTTTGCACCACCTCCAATTACCTCATCATCCGCTAACCTATGTACCCCACACACGTTCTTTCAAGGGTCCAAACATGTGAAAGTCCAATGGTTCAATCTCTGGACTATGCTGGATGTCTCAAGACCTCACATTTCAGAGCATGTACTTATGAGCAGTCGTATAAGGGTGGGCATTGTCATGCAGCAACAAGTTCTTTTGAGAAACGTCTCCAGCGTTTCAATCCCATCACAGGCTTTAGTTTGCTCACTGCATTGTCAGGCAGCAAAAAGTCCTTTTGAGAAACATCTCCAGCTTTTCGATTCCATCAAAGGCTTTGATTTTCTCACTAGCATGTCACTGTATTGAACACTAGTCACAGCTTTACCCCTTTCCTGGGAATGTACCAATATAATGCTCTGGTTATGCCAAAACATGGTCATAATGACTTTCCAACTTTCAGGTCTTCCTCTGTGTGATTCATCAGTGACATTTAGCCGCTAATTTAACAAACTTTCACCCTCTAACCCCCAAAAAAATGAATATACTTTCTTGTTCTTCCATAGTTCAAGTCAATAATTGGGCAGCCATTTTTTTATCCCCACTGCACATGTGCAAACTGCTAGATCCTCATGGCCTCTATGTGGGGTATTGTTTAAGAGCCAGTTTGTGTACTGAAATAAGATTTTCCTTTGTCCATACTCCTCCATGGACTTTATAATAAAATTCCTGTTGCTTAATGACTTCCCCTCGTGTATGGCTTGTTTTTCATTGCAGTATCTCTACAAGTCAAATCTGGCATAACCTGTGTGTTGGCATGTGGTGGAATTTTCAGTTATAAGTCAGTCTGAAGCAATGAGTTTCAAATGACTATTACGAGTTGATACAGTGTTTCCCCCAAAAATAAGACCTACCTCTATAATAAGCCCTAGCGCGATTTTTCAGGATGCTTTTAATATAAGACCTACTCCTAAAATAAGCCCTAGTTAAGTTCATCAGCTAGAATGAGAGACTTGTTGCCAAATGGCCTATCAGAGTACAGATGCCATCGGTGGGCACTTGATAATGAACGGATATGGTTCATAATTCAATATGTCACTCGTGTGAAACAAAGTTACCAATGCACTACGAGCAGGCTACATGGACAAGACATGGAAAGCACATTTAAGGAAAGATTTATTGCTGGACATGAGAGAATGGGGCCAATGGTTCTCCAGGAAATGGAATCGCAAGAAATTCAGGCTGGAATTTGGGATTTGGAGAGTTATGACGATGTTCCAGAAGAAGATGACATGACTGTATATGAATAAATGTAAAATTTTGTATCTGACAAAAAAAAAAAAGTTAAGACACCTCCCAAAAATAAGTCCTAGTGCATTTGTTTAAGCTATAGTTAATATAAGACCCAGTCTTATTTTCGGGGAAACACAGTAAGAAAGTGATCTGATAATGTTATGAATATGGTCGCATGATGGTAGGTCGACACAGCCTAAAATGTCTTGGGTAATAAAGGCACTCACTGAGTGCTATTTTGTCTATAAGAATGTGGGTCGAGCTCCATGTGCCCAATATTCGCCATAGCAATGTAAAAGAAACATTTACTTGACCTTACTAAGACCAGTCATCATGACCAGAAATGTCCTACCAAAATGAGTTTGTATGTGGGTAGTTTTTTACTATTAATGATGTTTGTTTCTGTGCCTTGAGAATCAACGAAATAACTGGGTTTAAATGCAAGTCACACAGTCATGTGACTGAGCTTAGACTATTTACCGTAATTGATAGCTGGAGGTGTAGAGCAAATAACTGACAACTGTCAGTGTATGACAAAGGTGTTGAATACATTATTGGAAGTGTTGACTAAATTACTGAAATTGTTGACTTTTTTTTTCTGCTCGTCCTTTACAGGACATTCCAGTCAACACCAGCATTTTTCAGCTGCTGTTGATGTCTTGGCAAGTTTTACATTCAGTAGTTTGCCATTGCTTTCTGAACGACTGGCTCCTTCGTAAGTAACCAACGCAACGTGATCTCATACAGAATTATGAACAACGTCCTTAACCCCTATGGCAGGGAGACTGGCAAGTGTTGACTAAATTGCTAAAATTGTTGAATAAATATGTGACTGTTTGATTAAGTGACTGGACTGTTTGACAAAATTACTGAAATTCTTGACTAATTAATTGTAATTGCTTACTAAATGATTGGACTATTTCACTAATTGACTGAAATTTTTGACTAAATTAATGAACCCGGTGTGTGTGTGTATATATAAATGCATGTACTTGTACACTTTGTTGTTAAACTAACATGACTGTCTTCGTTAGACCATCACAGCAATAGATATTTAACTGATTGAGTGTTGAAGGATAATATATCATCAAATGTGACCTTCCATTTGGACAGAAGGATGATATATCGTCATACTATGGTCATCATGTTATTTGTTTTATTTCGTGATATTTTCCACATTTTCAATGCTCAGTGAATGGAACAATACATTATAATACTTGTTCATTTGATTGTGTACCACGGTTGGTCCAATCCTACGTTTTGTTTGGCACTGAATCAGTTAAGTCACATTTTTTGTGTATTCATTATCACTGATAAGAAACATGTTAAAGATAAAAGGCTGTTAGGTGTCTCCTTCTAGAGTGTGTGACTCTGTGTTGTTGTCTATAGGGAGTTCACATTTGTTTTCTAAACTTACAGTAATTTAACACATTTTTATCAAATATAAATGAAAACAAAATGTCATATAAACATTAGCGGTCACAACCACTGAACTTCCATCTTTTTAAGAGTAACAGACGTGCTACATAGTAATTTAACACATGTTTTATCAAGGGTAAATAAAAACTAAATTTCATATAAACATTAGCCATCATGAACACTGAACTTCCATCTTTTAAGGGTAAATGCTACTAGTATTTATATATTTGACGTCTGATGATACAATTTTATTATGGAACATCCTTTGGATTGTGATAAATATTACAAGGTAGCCAAGTTTCAGCTTCTATACACATGTTGACCAGAATTTTTTGCGTTTTGATTGGTATACCAAACTATTCTGTTTATTTTACTGTGAGATGTTATCTAAGATAGCCATGTTTGTTACTTTCAATGGTTTATAACCACCCATATGCCATACATGTTCTTACATGTTTATGTATATACCAAACTTTTCTTTATTAATTATCTTTAGCACATTATTTTTATGTTGCCATATTTATTATTGTTTTAGTTTCTGGCCTCACTTTGGCCAGAATATTGCTGTGATTTCAGTAGTTAAGCTAACATTTATGAAACAGCAAAAATATTTTACTTGCCTCTTTTTCATTTCTTTCATAACCTGTCTTTTCATTCCCAGTTTTTCTAAACCTCTGAATTTGATTCTTTGTTTGTTTTTTGTTTTTTTCCATGTAATACGCCATATTTTTCTGTAAATCCACATCTTCAGGGCCTGTATTTGACTTTCTAATTGCTTGTTCCAAGTTTTTCTAGACCTATATTTTAGTGTTTTTGTTTTCATGAAATGTGACATATTTTTCTGTATTTCCACATCTCCAGGGTCTCTATTCAACATTCTAATTGCTTTTTCATTGTCTAGGTGCCATGTAGTAGTGTTACACATACATAACATTTGACATTTCTCATTTTTAATGTGTTTTTAATGTGTCTCTCTGATTTCATGTTGTTGAAAATAATTTTGGCCATTTCTATTCTTTTTTATCTTTTTTTTTTTTACTTCTGCCATCATCTATTATCTGGATCAGAAGTGCTAAAATAATAGCTGTCTCTTACAGAAGAGCTGTAGTAACCTAGCGGCTAGACACTTGCCAGCCATGGCAATAGTCAGGGGTTCGATCTGCATTGGGGTGGATTAAACTTTTAAACATTTTCCTGGGTTTCCATATCCAGCTAGCTAAAAATGTGATCCAGGAAATTTCTTGGGAAATAAAAGCGGCTGGAATGATACTGACTACATCACCCGCGAGTGCTGATTGGTCAAAAATCTTTGTGTAGCACAATATGCCCTATGCGCCTTGAGGCATGTAAAAGGGAAACAAAACTCTTCATACAAAAGAGACTTCACTAGTGATGATCAAGGCGTTGTGGAGTTAACACTCTGTATATCCAGACAATTAATATTTCACAGTAATAATTATCAGGATAAGGAACACAAAAATAAAAGCTGTCTGTGACAGAAGAGGGTTAAGTAGCAATGGACAAGGAGTGACAGAGTTAACTCTTTGTATCCTAGGCAATTGTTATTTTACGGTAATAAATATCTGTAGATAATAGCTGTCTGAGACAAAAAGAGGATTAAGAAGGCTAAGGAGCAAAAGAGTTAACTCTTTATATCCCAAAATGTTTAAAAATTGATGCCCAACTGGAGAAATAACCACAATGACAAATCACGAGTGCATGACTTTCAAAGAAGCTAAATACAGTGGAAGCCAGATTTCTTTAGTACACTCAGACCAAATGTAAGCTGTTAGTAAGTTAGTCGCGGTTCTAACTTCACGGTAAAGGGTCGCCCCATTATGCTCCATTCCTGTGCCAGTGAATATCACATAACATGCTCCTCATTGCCCCATGTGAAAAGTGGAACAGACAGGAGTCGCCAAAATGCCAACACAAAAGTCTGCGACGAAAAATATAGTTCATTGTTGATGGAAGTGGCAGTCACTAAAAAACCAGCAACCACACATTACTGCAAAAGGCAAAACAGGTTCAGTGACCGGCCGCCATTTTTCTGAACATGCAGTTCACGCTACAAACAACCGCAGACAGATCTAAAAGCACTCCACATGAAATTCACAGCTTGTAGTGTTTCTGTATGTTAAATGTAAAAAATATGAGAGAACACTATGGGATGCCTGGTATTCGAGGAAAAGAACCCATCACACACTCCACACGTTTGCGACCCATATGCAAATTAACATCACTAAAACAAAATCTATGTTATTAACAACCAGACAAAGACTTCAAACTCTATATTCACACAGATCACTTCAACTTCACATCGATAACATGCTAGTAGAAAGTGTAATTCAGCACAAAACATTAGGCCTCATCATTGATAGAAACCTAACCTTTAATCCTCATGTTCAAGCACTCACTAAACAAACAGAGAAAAAGGTCTACCAACTCGCCAAAATTAAAAATGTCCTTGATGAGGACACGCATCATTTTGGGCTGCACGAGAGACACCAGCTGTGTAGCAATGAGATACTTCCTTGACTTCCCGACAATGGAACACAGGATCAAGATCTGCAGAGCTCGTGCATATTTAAAAATAAGTGCAGATGAGCAGCACCCTCTGCATGACACTGTATTCAGAGAAAAGGGTGACAGGCTAAAGAGGGGCAAATCATGGATGGGTCGGGCGGAAGATGTCGTCGGACAGGTCTGCAGTCTTACCAGTATCAACCCCGGCAAGGAATGGGTGCCGGTGCCTCCAGCTTTTAAGTGTACCTTCTCCTGCATTATCACACTCGACAGACGGTGCAGAGAGCAGAACCCTGCCGCTGTCAATGCAGAGGTTAACTCGCTCATCTATGATCACTCAGATAGCCTCGAAGTGCTCGTCTATACAGATGGATCTGTTGTAAAGCAGCAGAGAAGTGCGTGGGCATTTACAGCCCGTTCAGCGGGCCGAACCGTTCAAGAATCCAGTGGTGCCCACTCTATGACCACGAGCAGCATGACGATGGAGGTGATGGCAGTTACACAGGCTTTCATATGGCTGGAATCACAGCATTATACCAACGTGTGTGTACTAAGTGATTCAATGAGCATGATTCAGAAGGTCGAAGCTGGATCTGTACGTAGACAGTGGACTGAGTCGCTGCGGAAGTCCGTTGTCCGCAAAGTCACCTTCATCTTCGTCCCGGGACATGCGGGAGTCGAGGGAAATGAACGAGCTGATAAATTGGCTGGCTCTGCACCCCCTGTAGATGGCCAGCCCATGGATCGTGCCGATGTTATTAACGCCCTTAAAGATATGGCGAGAACAGAGGATTTTGACGCCAGTGATTCCACATCGCTTTCCAGGATGAAAGACCTGGGAGTAAGAATCGGCACAGCCAGACGCGAGAGGTACATCGGGAAAACAAAGCGCCTCGTCAACCAACACAGAACTGGCACTATTAGCCACCGGACGCTGATGCATATGCTGGGGGGAGGATCTGAGCACCTATGGACATGTCCGGAGTGCAACGAAGATACCCCAACTGATAACTAACTAACTAACTAACAAGGAAACTATTCTATACTTCTCATATACAGACACATTTTGACTACTGCTCTACAATCTGGGACAGTTGTTCCAATTCAAGCACCAAGCGACTTTACTCACTCTAGAAATGGGCCATGAGTTTAGTTTATATCAAACATTTAACTGACAATCCTAGCATGCATAAACACCTTCAGTTACTACCACTCTGCAAACACCTGCTTTTCAATAAGGCCAAACTAATTCACAATATCCTACATCGGAATACCCCAAATTACCTTTGGCCATTGTTTAAATATAATGCTAGACACAGTAAACGACTAAATATATTACACATTCCAAAGCCTAGGATAGACTTATACAAAACAAGCTTAACGTATTCTGCAGGTCACCTGTGGAACAATTTCCCACAAGAAATCAAAGACATCATCAATACCTATACATATAATCGCAAATTATTCGGACACTATCTACCCCCTTAATAATAGAAATAATAATAATAATAAAACCCAGTGTAACAGCCAATCCCCTTCTGGTAGGCCAGTATATTCCACATAGCTAATAACAAGTACCACACCAGTCATTACTATTACTGAGTCGTGTAGTATTGATTTTTCATTATCCCTATGCATTTGTAATGCATATCTTTTATATTATTGATGTTTTCAGTTAGCCTTGAATGATGTGTGAATGAAATAATGTATGAAAGAGAGTGATAGAAGGGCAGAATGTCAGACGGGCCTGCGTGCCCAATTCTTAACCCTTTGAAAATAAAGTTTGTTTGTTTGTTTGGGATTGAAAGGGCTAAAGAATAAAGTAAATGACCCTTTTGGACCCTTTGAGGTTTATTGGATATATGGTGCTAGGTCTATGTTGTTATAGATCCATTGGCACTCACTTCCAGTCCCCAGCATGGCGGTTAGGCATTAAACCTCTACGGCCTCTGGAGTATTTATCTTTGTGGCTGCGGTTTGAATTTCGCATTTTCCTCATGTTGGACTGGTAGTATATGGTTCCGTTGCCCTGCTACTGAGTGAGTGCGTGGCGCGACTCTGTGAACTGTGATATTTGCGTGGAATGCTTTTACATATCCGCCTGTTTGTACAGTGATCTGCATGTTCAGAACAATGGCTCCCGGCTGTTGCTAAATTGACTGATTTGCCTTTTCGGTTCACGAGTGCATTTTTCAGGAGACTCCTGGGAGTCTACGCTAGAGCTACAAAGTTTGTGCTTAATACAATGCTTTTGGCGAGTCACCCTGCTGATAGAGACAGCACCATGTGAGAAAACCCGGGTCAATGAGGTCTTTCTGGTGACTGCCGATTCCATAGACGATGAACTGTGGTTTTCATGGAAGACTTTTGTGTTGGCATTCTGGTGGCGACATTATGCACAGTGTACCTATGCGGGCTGTTGGATTGCCGAGACTCCTGTCTGTTCCACTTCTCACATTGGACAGTGGGGAGCATTTTGTGTGATTTTCACTGGCACAGGAACGGAGCATAATGGGGACGACCCGTTGCCGTGAAGTTGGAACCTCGACTAACTAACTATAGCACACCGGCCGCCTTTACATTCCAGTACAACTCCTGATACTCATTTTAAGCTGCTTCTACTTGGGAGCTAAAAAACATGATCTTAATGGGATTCAAACACATAACCACAGGGTTGGCAGGCAAGCACTAATGTTGATCGCTGGCTTCATGGTCATAGCCCTGTATTTTTATAAACCAATCAGCACTCGATGGGGGAAATGGTCAATATTCTGTTGACCACTGTTTCTTCCCAGGACATTCTATGGTACCAGCTTTAATCTGGGTCAACCTGGGAGTTCAGGTCAGTGAAAAATACTCTTCTCAATGGGGATTTCAACACAAGGCCACTGGGCCAGCATGTTATCCCACTGTGGCTCCCAGTGACTAGAATAGGCGATATTACTACAGGGTGTTTGTAAAGTCTCACTACACTTTGTATGTAAATCATGATGTCATCAAAAATGTGCTCCACAGGCCAATGTGAAGCAATATGCAGTGAATGGCTGTTGTCTGCTGGAGTAATTCTTTGCACTCCAAACAGAATGGTGTTATCAATGGAAGAAAGAATTTTGATGACATCATGTACTTCATTTTTCAAATCTTTTCTACATATAAAGTGTAGAGAGACTTTACAAGCACCCTGTATAACAATTGTGTGACTCAAAGATTTAACTGAAGGATCTCAAAATAACTATTGTTATTGTCTTCTTTACATGATAGTTTCTAACCACTTGATGATAGTTTTTTTCTCTACTGTTCCATTTATTTGAAACATTTATAGAATTCCAGCCTATATTTTGTTTAACCTCATGAGTCAGATGTATGTTACACTTGTACTTTTATGTCACACTAATTATAAATATAAATTTAGCTTATAACTGCACATTTGCCATGCATTTATAGTACGTGTTTTTGTACATAAACAGTCATTTATTATTGTACCTTATATGTGTAAGGTAGAATTTTGTGGTAGCATTATTGAAAAACCATAGTTTCTAACCACATGGCCAGATTTTTGTTGGGTCTTTCATATTAATACCAAACATTCCTGGAAATCTGCAACTTCATTATTTATATTGCATATTTACTGTTCATGAATTGTGTTTTCATTTAATGTTTCCACACACACAAATGCTACCATTATTTACTTAAATAAGGCCAATGGGGCAATCCCAGGATGTGTTTAAAACAGGCATTTTCAAAGTAGTGAGTACCAAGTGAGTGGGTATGCCAATAAGCTATCAAGTAAGTGGGTATGCTACCAAGTAAATTAGTATGCTGCTAAGAAAGTAGTAGATATGCTAGCAAGTGAGTAGGTATGTTACCAAGTGATTGAGCATGCTACCAAGTGATTGGGCACATTAGCAAGTGAGTAGATATGCTATCGAGTGAGTGTATATGCTACCAAGAGAGTTGATATGCTACCAAGTGAGTAGATATTCTATCTAGAGAGTATATATGATACCAAGATTGTAGATATGTTATTTAGAGAGTAGATATGCTACCAAGAGAGTAGGTATGCTTCCTAATTAGTAGGTATACTACCAAGAGAGTATATATGGTACCAAGAAAGTAAATATGCTTCCTAGAAATTAGGTATGCTACCAAGAGAGTAGATATGCTTCCATGTGAGTAGATATTCTACCTAGAGAGTAGATATGCTACTAAGGTAGTATACATGCTAGAAAGAGAGTACACAAACTACCAAGACAGATGGCTTGCTGGCAAGAGAGTAGACATGCAGAGAAGAAAACTGATATGTTGCCCCATGAATATTCATGCTACCAAATGAGCAGGCACACTACCAAGAGAGCTGTTATGTAGTCTTTGTCACATTTGATCTTTAAGTGTCCTGCAGCAGTCATTATCTTTCCCGTTTGTGTTTTGTTTGTCTAAATAACTCAGCTGCATTTGTTCTGTTCCCAATACTAGTATATTATTTTATTCTGTCAAATGTTTATAGTGACAGAACACCCTCAATGTGAACAACGAATTGTAGAGGAAACATCACTGATTGAATGGCTTAGGTGCTTTAGCTATCTTTCCCCAAGAAAATGAAGCAATTGTTATAGCTGTGATAATAACTGTGCTGCCACTGAAGCATAAGAGAAACTTCTGGTAACATGAAATTATCATATTTATGAGGATACCAGTGCAAAACAATATGTGATACCATGGCAGACATTTTGTTATGATATATTTATTATGATACCAGCTTAGAAAATATCTTTATTATTTAAAGTATACAAAATAGATTTACAGTGACACAGTATAGAAAATGGATGACTACAGTATAAAAGTCAGTTGCATGATGATGTGGTAGATAGCAGAGTTTTTTGGCAATATCAGAATTGACACTATATTTATACAACACAAAACTCTTATGTGTTAAAAATACACTTTTATTTCCCATATGTAATTATACAATTATGTATCTTACTGATTAATTTGAGAAAAGAAAACAAACTTAATCAACAAAATACATATAAAGACACATATCTAATTATACTGAGACGTCACACAAACAGTGAATTGAGACAATAGATTTATTTATAATGGCATTCATACAGACAACGGATTTATGAGTGTTACTGGTTAATGACACCGTATAGATAACAGTTGCATTAATGACACTGTAGAGTCAACAGATGTATTAATGACACCAGTATAGGCAATAGATGTATTAATGACACCAGTATAGACAATATTATAATTTAAAATGCCACTGGTTTAGACCATAGATATGCAAGGATACCAGTACAGATTAATAATAATAACGCTTTTCAGACAGTAGAGGAACACGTTTTATTTTAAAGTCAACTCTGGCCAATGTAAAATATCACAGAAAATATGGCAAATATTTATACCAGTTACTCAAACTAGTGAAACATTCTAATTATTACTTGTATTAACAAATAAACAACTTAAAATCTGGCAAAAAAGTGAATAAGGCATGAAAGTGAGTGTATATGCATTTAAAATGATATAATAGAATTAAGTTATTGATAAAAAAAACAAAGACATTGTACAATCACAAAAAAGAACAGTATCCAGTGCCACCCATTGGGCGCTGGAGTGCCAACTATTCCTTCCCACGACGTTTGACGCAAAAGTGGAAGATGATGATGATTAGAAAATAATAGAAATAATAGCTCACTGAGTATGTAAATAGTTACTTAATCTTCCTTGTCTGTAGTGTTTTTTGTTTTTTCCTGTTCTTTCCCTGTGGTAAGGATTATCAACTCTTTTTGGTTTTGCTTATGATCCTTTTCATCTCATCTTCTCCTATGATCCCCGTTTCATCAACCCCTTAAGTAGCCATTAGATGGAAAGGGGTGCATTTTTATCTACAATACTTATTAATGTAAACTGTATTTTACAGAAGTAAAGTACTTTACCACACAAAAACAATGTATTACAATTACGAAACAAAATTAACGGCCTATAATGCCCCAACATCATACACTCACGCTGGGTTCCTCCACATTCCAAATACAGCACTTTTTATGTCTATGTGTATAGGGGGAGGAGGGTAAAGTCTACACATTGACACGTACAGCTGCTGGCAATGATGCCTAGTGATACTGGACATTTTTATTCAAATTTTATCAAACAAAACACTGAAATATAGCAAAACATTTTTTTTTGTTAAGTTTCATCTTGACCCATACATTTTTAAGTAGTCAGTGTTATGTGTAATACATTAATGAACAGGTGGCTCTTAAAATAATGAAAACTCAAATAATGTGTTATTTAATTTTGTGAAAATGCTGCAATGATACCTAGTCATATTGAATACAAGCTGAAATTCAGTGAATGAATGGCTAGTGCATATGCTACTGAGACTGTCTTTATGGTTTTAGTTCTTATTGTGTATTATAGTAGGGATTTAGAAGAAATAACTGTACTAGATTCAACAAACTAGAACAAATGGTGAGGTTCTGGAACTGAACAATTCACATTCAGAAGGAGTGAGTGCTATTGATGATCTACTGCTAGAACATTATATAGAACAATAAAAAGACAAACAGTTTTCTTTGGTCATGTGATGAGAAGAAATACATTGGAGAACATCGTGACAACTGGAAAAATCAAGGGGAAGAGAGGCAGAGGCAAGCCTAAATAAAATTATTCAGGATGGACTGAGACAGTGACATGGAGGAATATCATCAGCAGAGTTGATCCAGAACACTAAAGACCAAGATCTGTGGAGAGAAATGAACACCTACACCAGCTGGCAAGGCACTTGATGATGATGACAATAATTACTAAATTACTAAAGCACATTTCAAGAAGACCATAATGATGCCATTAAATGAGACATTGTGCAGGCAAAGAACTTTATTCTCAATTCATCATCATCATCAAGTGCCGTGCCGGCTGGCGTAGGCGTTCATGGCTCTCCACAGATCTCGGTCTTTGGTGTTCTGGATCAACTCTGCTGATGATATTCCTCCATGCCACCGTCTCAGTCCGTCCAGCATCATTTCTCTTGGTCTGCCTCTGCCTCTCTTCCCCTCGATCTTTCCAGTTGTCACGATGTTCTCCAATGCCTCTCTTCTCATCACATGACCAAAGAAAGATGTTTGTCTCTTTCTTATTGTTGTATATAGTGTTCTAGTTTCATTAGCCTCTTTCAGGCAATCGTTGTTAGTTACTCTGGCAGTCCAAGGAATTCGCAACATTCGTCTTAAAAACCACATCTCTGTTGCTTCTAAGTTCTTCCTAATTTGTTCATTTACATTCCAAGATTCGCTGCCATACAGCAAAACTGGTTCTATATAGCATTTTAGTACTCTCTTTCTTACATTCATTGATAGCGACTTATTGCATAAGATACTCTTCATTTTCTGAAATTCTGTCTTTGCCTGCCCTATTCTGCTCTTAATCTCTTTTGTACATCTTCCATCTGATGTTATAAGTGCCCCTAGGTATTTAAAATTATCCACTTGGTTGAGAATTTCCCCTTCTATTTCTATGTCACATTTTGGCGTCCCCATTTTCTTTGATATCACCATTGTTACTGTTTTCTTGATATTCAAGGACAGTCCTTTCTGTGAACTCTCTGTTACTACACTGTCCAACAATTGTTGTAGGTCTGTTGCATTATCCGCTACCAATACTGTGTCATCTGCATAGCGTATATTGTTTATATTATATCCTCCGATTAGTATTCCTGGCTTCTCTTTGATCTCTCTCATTATTACTTCGCTATACAGGGAGAAGAGATCGGGTGACAAGACACACCCCTGTCGTACTCCTAGCTTTATCTGTTCGTAACTACCCTCTTTATTTCCCATTTTAATTGCTGCTACTTGGTTCCAGTATATATTCTTTATTATTCTTAAATCTTTCCCATCAATGTTGATATCTTCCAACATTTTAATCAGCTCATCATGTTTTACTTTATCAAATGCCTTAGTATAATCTATGAAGCATAAATATATGTCTCTTTGTTTCTCTATTGATCTTTCTATTAGTGTTCGTAATATATATATTGCATTGTTTGTACCCTTTCCTTCCATAAAACCATACTGTTCTTCACTAATTTCCATTTTTATTGTCTTTCTTGTTCTTCTCATTATAATTCTGAGTAGAAGCTTAGTGACATTGTTTATGAGGTTAATTGTACGAAAATCTTCACAATCAATTGCTCCTGGTCTTTTTGGTACAGCTATAAATACAGATTTCAGCATATCACTGGGTAAATATCCACTACTGTAAATATCATTCAACATTTTGGTTAATATATCTACTCCAAATTCTCCCAACACTTCTAATTCTTCTATTGTGATTTCATCTGGCCCAGCTGTTTTTCCTTTCTTCATATGTTTCATAGCATCAGCGACTTCTTCTTTTAGAATAGGTGGGCCTTCTAAGTTACTTTCTTCTGTTAATTCTTCCCTTTCTCCATTATATAATTCTCTTATATACTCATTCCACCTCTTCATTATAGCACCTTCCTCCAATAAAGTCTGTCCTGTTTTTGATTTCAAACACCCTGTATTTATTCTTATTTTTCTTCCTGTGAGCTCGCTGATTTGTCTGTACATACTTTTTTGATCTTTAATGGAATTTAATTCAATTTTTCTGCATTGCTCATTTAACCAACTTTCTTTTGCCTTCACACATTTATCTCTTATTTCTTTATTTATCTTAGCATACTCTTGTTTGTCATTTTTATTCTGTTTCCTTTTGTCCATCAACCTTAAGATTTCTTCATTCATCCATTTTTTCTTAGCTTTTTGGCTTCTCTCCGGTAATATTTCTTTGCTAGTTTGATGAATGGAGTCCCTTAACATTTCCCATTGTTCATCTATACTCTGTATTATATTCTCAATTAATTTAGTGATATTCCTGCAGATGTAGTAGTGATGAAACAAAAACTATGGACTCTGATCCTAATCTCCATGAAAAATGCAAATTCACTAACTATATAAATAAAAAAAGTAGTATACCTCCACCAGCAGACCTATGATGATTACAACAGATAGAGAAAAAAAGAGCAAAAACTGTTCATTCCATCACTACTACAGCATTGTGAAAGACAGTTAATATTTTTCTTATTGTTCATTTATTGTTACAAATGAGATTTAGTAGCATTTTTATTTTACTTTGTACAACAACTCTGTGACTTTGTTATTAAACTATTAGAATACTTTGTTTATCCTTCGCTGTAATAATTTTTTTAGTAATCATTTATATTTCAGAATGTTCCCAGTTTTCATCTAGCTGGATAAAATGACAAGAATTTATATGTAATTATAACTACGAATACTGTGAATTCAAATAGTGTGACCACAAATTGGGATTTTTTATCCACACTAATCAAGACTGAAATCTATAGTGAACAAAATGTATAGAGACTGAATAAACTCACATTGAATGAAATTACACATTAATTATATTACTTGACATGTGGTTGTTTTGAATAAATTCACTTTGAAAAGTGCCATGAAATGTACTACTTCAAATGTAGTAGTTACATTTGATAAATGTATCATTTGTGGTTTGTTTTATGACAAATTCATGTTGAAAAGTGCCATTAAATTACTATTTGAAATATGGTAATTTGTAGATAAATTTACATTAAAATAATGTGATAAACATTACTTGAAAATGCATGAAGAAAAGAAGCTGTTGAAGAATCCTGTTTTTTTCCTGTCTGTCATGAGAGTGACATTCTACAAAGCATTTGCTACAAGTAAATGTATCACTTGAAGTGTAAAAGTTTTTACACAAGTCCAGTTAAAGTTATGTAGTAAATATATCATTTGTTGTATGCAAGTTTTGTAGACAAGTTCAGGTTAAAGTTATGTAGTAAATATATCATTTGTTGTATGCAAGTTTTGTAGACAAGTCCAGGTTAAAGTTATGTAGTAAATATATCATTTGTTGTATGCAAGTTTTGTAGACAAGTCCATGTTAAAGTTATGTAGTAAATGTATCACTTGTAGTATGCAAGTTTCTAGGCAAGTCCATGTTAAAGTTATGTAGTAAATATATCACTTAAGTTTTGTAGATAAGTCCAAATTAAAGTTATGTAGTAAATGTATCACTTGCAGTGTGGGTTTTTTTCTAGATAAATTAACATTACTCTAGTCAGTATATCATTTTAAGTGTGCAAGTTTCTAGATAAATCCACATTAAAGTTATGTAGTAAATATACCACATGATTTGTGTGTTTTTTTTCCTAGACTAATCTACATTAATATAGTAAGCATATAATTTGAAGTGTGGTTCTAGACCAATCCACATTAAAGTTATGCAGCAAATATATCAACCAGTGTTTGTGGCTTCTAGAAAGTGTGTTTCACAATTCCCTGTTGAAAATACCAAGTTGAGGTTTGGATTCAGATTTCTCCGCAATGTTTTAATAGTATGAGGTGTCGGCCATTCAGAAGAGAAAGGCAAACTACTGAAAGTGTCAACCTGTAGTTTGTTTATTCTCTGTCGCTATGGCAATAGTTAACTTTGCTGTTTTGATCATGATTCCTTTCAGGGCCTCAAATTCTCCCATGATACCCTTCAAGGCCTCATCTACACATTATTTGGCCATTGACTGGAAAAGTGTACATACAAGGGTAAGTTGATAAGTAAGTCACAAATGTCTGTAGAAAAATAACTAAATGGGATAACAACTTGAAACCAGTTTATTTTTATACACACATTGTCCCTTTATTTCTCAACATAATTTCCAGTTGGTAGGTTATGGAATGGGTGGATGATGTGTGCGTGTGGGTGGGGAGATTGTGAAGGTGGGGGATGTGTGGGTGGGTGATGGATGGGTGGATGCATGCATGTGTGCCTGGGTTTGTGGGTGGGAGGGTGGGGGATGTGTGTGGAGGGATGTGTAGTGGGTGGGAGATGTGTGTGTGTGGGTGGGGAGATGGTGTATGTGGGATGGGTGGATGGATGGGTGCATGTATGAGCCTGTGGGTATGTGTGTGGTTGGGTGGTGGAGGTGTGCGTGGGGGACACGTGAATGGATAGGGGATGGGTGGGTGGGGGATTTGTCTCATAACATGGTAACATGCATTGTTTATGTTTACAACATTCATTGGACAATGTTTTTTTCCTATGTGAATGCACTATGCACTGACGAACGAAAGATGAGTGATTGGAAGGGCCGAATGTAAGACAGGCCTGCATACCCGATTTCTTACCCTTTGAAAATAAAGATTGTTCGTTTGTTCCACCAACATTGAAGCACTTATCCCGTCATTTTATCAGTCCTCCTAAACTGGCTGCATAGAATTGCGTGCTGTTTTCAAAACCACGTTTTCACTTCACATTCAACTTCAGCGTCATTCGCGATATGTCACCCGCCAAGGTGGGTTTCCTCTTTATGCTGACAAATGTTTGTCCCGTAAAGTGGTGCATAGCTGGGTATAAAAAGTTACGGGGATAGTCAATAAGTAAGTCATACAGCTATGTGGGATGGCAGGTAAATAAGAACAGGGCACGCAGTTCTATGCAGCCGGTTTGGGAGGACTGATAAAACGATAGGACAAAGTGCATCAATGTTGGTGGAAATTATGTTGAGAAATAAAGGGACAATGTATGTATAAAAATAAACTGGTTTCAAGTTTTTATTATATTAAGTTATTTTTCTACAGCCATTTGTGACTTACTTATCAACTTACCCTCGTAATTATTGACAATGCTTAGTTATTAATCTAAACTGTATCTTATGAAAGCACTTTAGTGAACAAAAACAATGAATTTCATGCATATAAAACTGTACAATAACAAACACAATTGATGGCACACAATATCCAACAGAAGCATCAACATAATCTGGACAACAAACAATAGTAATATAATAAAATGATTAAAGTAAAGTAGTTATAGTAAAAATAATAATAGAGTCATGATCATTGATGTCTGCTGCAGACCAGTCGCTGGAAGACACAGGAGTAAAGGACATTTGGGATAGTTCAGAGACCATTAACTCATAATCACTGACACCTTGCCGTCTTGACAGATGATAGTTTGTTACACTGTGCTTCTAACAAGGCATAATACCTACAACCCCTAGGGGTAGCAAATGTTATACCTCTCCATAGCACAAAGCCAGGGTTGAATTGTTGAGACCATATGTTGCTCGTGAAGCATCCCTCTCTCGGCCTGCCTAGTTTACTCCACCAGAAAGGTAATGCCAATGCATCTGGAACAAGACAAGCTGCAGAAGCTGCCGGATCAGTAGAGAAATCCTCAAAGTATCTGCCTATTGCAACTTCAATCCTAAACCAGTCAGATGACATTCAGCGTTAACAGAAAGCAGGTAGTACCGTCTTCTGTTAAACGGTAGCTCAGTCATATCTGACACCAAGTCGTAATGCAAGCACTCAAAAACTGGCCTTTTCAAATCTCATTTTCGTATAGAATCATGATTGGTATAGTCATTTTAAGCTCCCTGCTTCAGATAGACTTCTAACAGACAATTCCTCCACAAGTCAACACACAGATTACCAGAGGTGACTTGTAGAAACAATCTACTGAAGACTAAAACAAAGCGGAAAGTTAAGAACAAAAGAACTAGAGGGTGTCAAAGCTGCAAATGGACAGATGCTCAGGAAACAGCATGAATGAAGACTTAGGACAGACATGCTGCTGGAGATCCATGACCACCAAACCACTCAGAAGATAACACTGAATGATGATGATGTTTTTTTTTCCTTATTTGCTTGCTTTTAACTTTAGGGTAGTCCACTCTGGACTGATCTGTGCATGTGAACTAGCTTTCCCTAGTACCAGTGTCCTTCATCATCAGGTGAACCCACTCCGACTTTTGAGGTACTTGTAATTTTCACCCTCAAGTCAAGGATGAGTCAATATTTTAGTCCAACTGACCCGTACAGGGGTTACACCCTCTACCTTGCCATCAGCTCACTAGAAGTTTAATGGCAAGCGATATTATCCATTCAGCTATGCTACCTCCATGATGGTGGTATTTCTATCGCTTTGTGGATTCCACAGGAAGTCCTTTCACGTTTCACTAGTTGGGTTCCTCATTGTGTGTCCTGTCACATTTCACTAGCTGGGTTCCTCATTGTGTGTCCTGTCACATTTCACTAGCTGGGTTCCTCATTGTGTGTCCTGTCACATTTCACTAGCTGGGTTCCTCATTGTGTGTTCTGTCATATTTCACTAGCTGGGTTCCTCATTGTGTGTCCTGTCCAGCATCATGGACTGGAATGTGTTGATTTCTATTAACTCCACACTGATTTTTTTGTCTCACCATTTCAGTCCTACTATCTCCCACCATTTCAGTCCTACTATGTCCCACCATTTCAGTCCTTCTGTTCAGTCCCACAATTTTAGTCTTATTCTGTCCCACCATTTCAGTCTAACTATGTCCCATCATTTCAGTCTAACTATGTCCCACGATTTCAGTCCTTCTGTTCAGTCCAACAATTTTTGTCCTATTCTGTCCCACCAACTTAGTCCTCCTATTTTGTCCTACCATTTTATTTCTTCTTTTCTGTCCCACTCTTCTAGACATTCTATTGTATCCCACCATTTCAGTCCTTCTGTTGTGTCCCACCATTTCAGTTCTTATATTCTGTCCCACTCTTCTAGACCTTCCATTGTGTCCCACTCTTCTAGATCTGCTATTGTGCCCCACTATTTCAGTCCTTCTATTCTGTCCTACTCTTCTAGACCTTCCATTGTGCCCCACTCTTCTAGACCTGCTATTGTGCCCCACTATTTCAGTCCTTCTATTCTGTCCTACTCTTCTAGACCTTCCATTTTGCCTCACTCTTCTAGACCTGCTATTGTGTCCCACCATTTCAGTCCTTCTATTCTGTTCCACTCTTCCACAAACTTCTATTGTGTCCCACCATTTTAGTCCTATTCTGTCCGAATCACCTAGACCAGGGGTGGGCAAACTACGGCCCGCAGGCCGCATGCGGCCCGCAACTGATTTTATGCGGCATTTAGAAATAAACATTTTTACTTCGTTTTGAAGTTATTTTGTTGAATTTTACATAAGTTCATGTACTGTTATGATTGTTTTAACATTTTTGATAAAATTTCTTTCTAATTATCTATTTTTGTAAACAGTCCTTGTCTTTCGTAATGTAATGCTTCTTCTTCTTCTTTCCTTCACCTTAAATATGTCTATAACTGCAATGTTGCCTCCTGTATGAATTTAATTGTCCTTTTTAGTTCACTCAGCAGTCTATAGAGTTTATCTTCCACTGTCATCTCTCTAGGCCAGAAGGTTTGCCAAGACATGTTGTAATTTGGGCAGTCTTTGAGTATGTGTTTTGCTGTCTGCAACGCCAATCCACATGTGCACATGGCTGATTCAACAATCTTGAATCTTGTATACGTGTGGTTGTGTAATCTATTGTGTCCTGCTCTGAGGCACAGAATAATGACTTGTTCTGGTCTGTCCATAACGTGGTAGTCGTCTTGGGCAGGTTTTGATGGCCTTCTGACTGATTTGATCATTCTTTTCTTTTGGTGGTATGTGACGGGCATATCAGGCTGTTCTTCTTTTGCTCCTTCCTTAGCCAATCGATCAGTTCTGTCGTTTCCGGGTACTCCACAGTGGGACTGTCTTCAGGGAGTACAATGTAAAAAGACACTATCAAACAAAACATTCCAAATTCGGATACAATTTAACAACCGAAGGGAGGGAAAGGAAATGCCTGGATTTGGTGAAAAATGTGTGGTAACAGCAGTCTGTTTTCACTAAACAGTCTTCAATTCAAGATGCTGCAACTGAAGCTAGTCTTGTGCTGTCACACAGAATTGTAAACCAGAACAATCCATTTTTTTTGATGGCGAGTTAATCAAGGAATGTTTGTTAGATGCAGCAAACATTATGTGTCCAGAACACACACACACACACAAACAGATTTGACAACATTAATTTATCAAGGAGAACTGTGGTCAGACATGTTGACAAGATAAGTGACAATTGGATGCATAAACTTCAAGATGCAAGAAAACAACGTTTGTGGGACTCTCTTGCATTGGATGAGAGTACCGATGTACATGATACTGCCCAATTATTGATATTTATACGTGGAATAAACACTTCTTTCAAACTCACTGAAGAGTTAATGAGTGTTGAGTCACTCAAAGACACAACCACAGGCCAGGATATATTCAATGCCGTTACTAACTGTATTGAAATAACTGGGTTGGTTTGGAACAAGATGGCAAGTGTTACAACTGGCGGAGCTTTTACTTTGACTGGAAAGAAATTAGGTCTGGTAAAGTTGATAAGTGATAAGATTAAAGCAGAATAGCCAGACCACACATAATTACCACTTCACTGTGTGATTCATCAAGAAAGTCTGTGTAAAACTGTTTTGAATATCATGCATGTTATTGACTCAGTTGTCAGTTTCATCAACCTCATCTGATCAAGAGGACTTAATCACAGACAGTTCAATGCATTACTTGACGATTTGGAAACTGAACATTCCGATGTCCTGTACAACATACGTGTTCGATGGCTGAGTCTCGGCAAGCTGTTGAGGCGAGTGTGGGACCTCAGAGAAGAAATAGTGATGTTCCTAGAGAATGGCATTGAATGTGACTTTAATACTAACATTGTCAATAAAGAGTGGAAGTTAGACTTTATATTTGCCATTGAAATAATGGAAAAAGTAGATGAACTGAATGTCAAACTTCAGGGCAATGGTGTGTTTGCACATGAATTTTATGTACATGTAAAATCATTTCAGGCAAAACTCTCACTGTTCTCCAGACAAGCAAGCGAAAAACAAAAGATTTCGTCACTTCCCTCTGCTTAAATAAGAAACCATGGATAGTTAAATGACTGAAAAGTGCAAAGCCCAATTAGATGCATTGATTAAAGAATTTGGATAGAGATTCCAATATTTCAAGAACTTAGAGCCACAGTTCAATATAATCAGTTCCCCTTTTAGTGCAGAAGCTGATACAGCCACAGAGGACATAGTTTGAGCTGCTTGACTTACAAGAGAAATTAAAGTCAGATGGTTTGCTAGATTTCTATGGATCTTTATCACAAGAATCATTTCCCAACGTTAAAAACGTTGCAGCTAAACTTTTATCATTGTGTGGATCAACATACATTTGTGAACAAGCATTCTCTTGCTTGAAGATCAACAAATCTATGAATAGGTCTTTATTGTCTGACTGCAACTTGCATGCTGTCATGCGAATTTCAACAAATAAACCTGCCCCAGATTTCAAGAATATTGTCAAACAGTGCATGCAATTACATACATCTCATTAGAAATCAACAATTATATTGACGATATAGTCGGGTTGTGTCTAAATTAAAGCCATTGATAGACAATAAAGAATATTTGTTATAATAATAAGTTGTAAAATCTTGTTAACAAATTAGTAAAAGTTTTTGTCCATATTGTCAAATATAATGTATAAGTGTATAAGTAAATAAATATATATATAAGTGTATAAATATATATATAAGTGTATAAGTAAAATAAAATTGCAATAATTAGTTATGTATACTGCTTAATCTTATATATAAAAAAGGAGCGTATCTCTGTATGTATTTATGTATCTCCGTATGTCCTTTATACGCTCGCGAACGGCCCATCCGATTGAGATGAAATTTTCTACACGCCTTCCTTTCATTCCAGAGATGCCAACTGTCGTAGTTTTTTTTTCTTCTTCCTCCTCCTCCCTCCTCCCTCCTCCCCCTCCCAAAATACGTACGTCCAGGAAATGGTCTTCTACATAGACACTTCTCTCTGAGGTCCGCGATAACATCGGGAACGAGAACTTATATGACTACTTATATAAATTAAATGAGATGCTTCACACCAGGAGCTGGGCGATGTCGGGCCGGGTCAGACAGACAGACAGACAGACAGACAGACAGATAGTCGGTAACGGGAACGGGAACTTATATGACTACTTATATGAATTAAATGAGATGCTCCCCACCAGGGTCTGGGCGAAGCCGGGCAGGGTCAGCTAGTAACCTATAAATAATTAATAATTTCTTCTTCTGATAGGTTGCTGTAAACAATATATATGTATATGTGTGTGTGTGTGTGTGTGCGCGCGCGCGCGCGCCTCCCCGCAATAGCTTTACATTTGTCAATGCGGCCCTCCGCACAAAAAGTTTGCCCACCCCTGACCTAGACCTTCTTTTCTGTCCAAATCACCTAGACTTTCCATTGTGTCCCACACTTCTAGACCTCCCATTGTGTCCCACTCTTCTACACCTTCCATTGTGTCCCATTCTTCTAGACTTTCCACTGTGTCCCACTCTTCTAGACCTTCTGTTGTGTCCTACCATTTCAGTCCTTCTATTCTGTACAGATGCCCATCAACATACTAAATGTTAAATGTATCCCTTAGATAATAACCTCTTGGTAAATTCACAGGACACATTTCAATTTTGGTCAAAACTAAAGCTCTATATATACAAATAGTGCATTCTCCCACCCCCATTCCCAACCGATTTTACATGCCTAATTAATTGTAACCTCCTGATCCAACGCTTTCAGAGCTAATTGATCAACCTCCAGTCTGTTCAGTTTTCCCTTTAGCATAGCAATCAGAGGAATGCACACAGTAGTTGACCCAATTGCTACCCAGTTCATCCACATGGTCCCTGAGGATGGTTTAAAACCAAACATGTGTAAACAAGTGATGGCAAGGGCAGACAACTTAGTTGGTTTAATGTAGAGTGTGAGGAAATGAACAGCTGATAGACAGGCTGCTGCAATTCTTTGGGCGGCGAGCTAGATTATGACAAGAATAATGTGGCCATGTTATGAGAAGACAAAAACTACATGTCGTGACAACCAGAAAGATCTGCGGAAAGAGAGATAAAGGAAGATAGCGGGAAAAGATTCTTGACAGCCTTGTGTCATGGCACGTATGGGAGTCAACACACAAATTGATCCACGCCATCAGAGATCGCAATTTGTGGAGAGGCATGATCACCCATACCAGCTGGCAAGGCACTGTATGATGATGATGATGAGTGTGATGACGGATCTCTGGTATCAAGTTGGGGGTTGTAGAAGTCAAACAAAGGACCCACATTTTGGGGCTGGTTTGGTGGGGGGGGGGGGGGGGAGAGAGAGCAGAGGATTTGGACAACAATCAAACCTGGAGAAAGATGCAAGTGGTCGGTCAATTCAATTCTTCCTACTGAAGAAGGGAGCAAAATACATGGGGGGATGTCCCGAGTGCAATGATGCCGATACTTGATTTCATATGTTATATATTTCATACAGCAACAACGACATATCACAACAGACAGGCTGTGAAAACAAGGGCAGACAACTCTGCGGCTTTGAGACAGCAACAATAACACATAATAACAAGCAGGTTATGCTATATACATGTGAGAACAGTTATGGCAAGGGTAGGCAATGCACTGGTTGTGAGATAGTAACAACGTGTAACACAAACCAGCATGCATTATCAATACACATGTAAGAACAAGTGATGGCATGGGTAGACAACTCAGTGGCTGCGAGATAATGAGTGATGGGTAATGATAAACAGATTGTATTGTCTTGGTATATTTCTGTTTATTTATGATTTGTTTGTATGTTTCATAAACAAGACAAATAATCATGTGCTATGGGAGAAACATGCCTGGATAACAAATTGTGATATCACAAAAAGCCATTACCCTCTTTGGAGAAATTAACCTTCCTATAACATATAACTTAACCTCACTATAACATATAACTTTACCTCGCTATAACATATAACTTTACCTCGCTATAACATATAACTTAACCTCTCTGTAGCATATAACTTAACCTTTCTGTAGCATATAACTTAAAACCTCACTATAGCATATAATTTAACCTTACTATAACGTATAACTTAATCTCACTATAACATGTAACAACCTCACTATAGCATATAACTAAACCTCACTATAACATATAACTAAACCTCACTATAGCATATAACTTAACCTCACTGTAACATATAAACTCACTATAACATATAACTTAACCTCATTATAGCATATAACTTAACCTCCCCATAACATATAACATAACCTCACAATAACATATAACTTAACCTGACTATAACATATATAACTTAACCTCACTATAACATATACAACTTAACCCCATTATAACATATAACAGCCTGACTATAACATATAACTTAACCTGATTATAACATATATAACTTAACCTCACTATAACATATAATGTAACCTCACTATAACATATAACTTAATCTCACTATAACATATAACGTAACCTCACTATAACATATACAACTTAACCCCATTATAACATATAACTTAGCCTTACTATAACATATAACTTAACCTTACTTTAACATATAAATCAATGTGGAGTGTACCATCCTTTTCATAATAATCTTAATCTCCAGTACCCCCCCCCCCCCCTCTCTCTCTCTCTCTCTCACACACACACACACACTCTCTCTCTCTCTGTCTCTCTCTCTCTCTCTCTCTCTCTCTCTCTCTCTCTCTCTCTCTCACTCACTTATCTCCGCAGTTGTATAGTCCACTAAAAATATTTTCTTGCATATCCTTTACAGGACGTCACGGTCAACCCTGGCATTATTTGTCCTGTTGTGAGATTTCTTGGCGAGTTTGCGTTCAGTGGTCTATCATTGCTTTCTGAGCAACCGACACTCATACCATTCTATGAGGACCAACGCAGGGCGGTCTGTATCCAGGTCGCCCGCAGCTGTGCTTCAAGCGTGGGATGGAGAATTGCAAACTGTGACACCTTCGCCACAGAGCACTAATCCCTATGTTACCTTTTGCTCACCCACCGGGTGGCTTAGCCCATCCCTGAGCTTCTGATGCTATTGAACTTTGGTCCACTGACCATACCAGTCCATACCATCCACTGATAGTCGTCTAACGTGTCGGTTGCTCAAGACACATTCAGCCAAACAAGGATACAGATACGAAAAGATATGAAGCCTTGTTACAAACCTTTGAGAACAACGTTTTAAGACGCATCTTTGGACCCATTAGGGATACACAAAGTGGAGAGTGGAAAAGAAGAAGTAACAAAGACATTTATGATCTGTTTAAGTCCCTGCTAATCACTGGTATCATGAAGGCTAATAGACTACAATGGCTGAGGCATATAGAAAGAATGGAAGATAGTAGGGAAACAAAACTCGCTTACACTCAGGAAATAAATGACCGTAGACCCCGAGGTAGACCAAGAAGGCGGTGGAGAGATAATACATGTACAGACCTGCAAGCACTTGGAATCAACGACTGGCAAGAGAAGGTCAACCAGAGAGACGAATGGAGACGGCTTGTATCTGCAGCAAAGAATCTCAATGGCTCGGAATGCTGAAGAAGAAGAAGAAGAAGAAGGATACAGATAAGTAACCTTTATATTTTCATGTAGTGTTTTTCATGTAGTTGTGTGTCGGTTTGTGTTTGTTTGTTCTGTGCTGATGAAGGTGTTAGCCATATCAACCATTTTGTTTCTTGTAATCATGTTCTAGTAAAACTCACAATCTACTTCTTGGTTTTTGGTGATTTATTCATTGCCTTTTCTTCATCATCACGTAACAGATCCTGTGCAGATTTTCGCTCCCATCATAGCACACTAAGAAGTCACTCAATCTCCTGCCTATTCCCCTGCCTCACATACCCTCAAGCCCAGGGTGTCTGCAATGCCCCAAGTCTATCTTCGTGCTGGTCGATGATAGCAAATATTCTCCAGAATGTGCCTTTCATCACTGTTCTGTCCCAGCCACTGCAACATTTAATATGGCAAACATATTTCAGTTTCCAAACAATGATGCTTTTTATGAGCCAGTAATTCCTCAATGGTAAGAACGTTTAGAATGTCAGTATTTTAAATATTTCTGGTTCCACATTCAGTCAGATATGACTGAGCTACTTTATGACAGTAGACAGTCCTACCTGCTTTCTGTTAGCGCCGAATGTTGGGCGACGCTTACCAAACCCGACACCTTACATTGTGCCAACAACTTTGGGGAGAGGAGCGCAACTGCGAGGGTATAATGCCTTATCCTAGTGTGAGGAAATGCGACCTAAAGACTAAATGTCATGGCAGGACAGGGCAGACCAGGCCCTAAACCTGGTCCGCAACTGGTCTAGGATGGAAGCTCCGACAGCCTGACAATTAGAGTATTGCTTAGCAATTTGTCTTGTTCCAGATGTATTGGTGTTACCTTTCCTCTGGAGTAAACTAGGCAGGCCGAGAGAGGGATCATGCTACATAGGCAATACATGGTCTCTATAATTCAGTCCAGACTTTGCACTAAGGAGACTTATAACTCTATCCCTCGTCTTACTGCCATGGATTGTAGTTATTATTAATGTTATGCCTTATTTGTAGCACAATGTAACAAACTGTTGTGTCAAGTCAGCATTGTCCCTGTGATTGAGTGGTTCATTATATTCTAACAACTTTTCTGTAACATTTCAGTTCAAATGTCCCAATTGTCTTCTTTAGTTATTGTGAAATTGTCCAAGGCTCACATCTGTATGTTGCCACAGAAAAGATGCATGTTCTCAAAAATGTTTTTATTACTTTGTACAAATCCATCTTCATACCGGGTCAATTTGAGTTACAGGCAGTTTTGTACTACTAAGTCACTGTACCCAGACATACAGGTTCATACAAACTCACCAATATTTGGGAAGGAAAACAATGCTAGAAAGACGAGCCCCCAGAAGTTATTGAAGTAGGTGAGAAATCCATTCGCTGCCCCTTCGCTGATGGGATACGCCAGTTCACAACCCATCTCGTACAACATGGGTACAGTAGCATTAAACAGAACATAGGATGTGATCACTGTTACGTAAAGGTAGACTGCAAAGAAAAAATTGAAACATTTTATCATTAGCAAAACAAATCATTATTTATACTTTACACCTGCACATACAAGGTTTCATTGTTTACTTTCAGAATTGAATTATCATATCTACTCACTTGGTAGCATATCTACTCACTTGGTAGAATATCTACTCACTTGGTAGCATATCTACTCACTTGGTAGAATATCTACTCACTTGGTAGAATATCTACTCACTTGGTAGAATATCTACTCACTTGGTAGAATATCTACTCACTTGATAGCATATCTACTCACTTGGTAGAATATCTACTCACTTGGTAGAATATCTACACACTTGGTAGAATATCTACTCACTTGGTAGAATATCTACTCACTTGGTAGAATATCTACTCACTTGGTAGCATATCTACTCACTTGGTAGCATATCTACTCACTAGGTAGCATATCTACTCACTTGGTAGCATACCTACTCACTTGGTAGCATATCTACTTACATGGTAGCATATCTACTTACTTGGTAGCATATCTACTTACATGGTAGCATATCTACTCACTTGGTAGCATATCTACTCAATGGTAGCATATCTACTCACTTGGTAGCATATCTACTCACTTGGTAGCATATCTACTCACTTGGTAGCATATCTACTCAATGGTAGCATATCTACTCAATGGTAGCATATCTACTCACTTGGTAGAATATCTACTCACTTGGTAGAATATCTACTCACTTGGTAGCATATCTACTCACTTGGTAGCATATCTACTCAATGGTAGCATATCTACTCAATGGTAGCATATCTACTCAATGGTAGCATATCTACTCACTTGGTAGCATATCTACTCACTTGGTAGCATATCTACTCACTTGGTAGCATATCTACTCACTTGGTAGCATATCTACTCACTTGGTAGCATATCAACTCAATGGTAGCATATCTACTCACTTGGTAGCATATCTACTCAATGGTAGCATATCTACTCAATGGTAGCATATCTACTCACTTGGTAGCATATCTACTCACTTGGTAGCATATCTACTCAATGGTAGCATATCTACTCACTTGGTAGCATATCTACTCATTTGGTAGTATATTTGCTACTTACTTGGTAGCATATCTACTCACTTGGTAGCATATCTACTCACTTGGTAGCATATCTACTCAATGGTAGCATATCTACTCACTTGGTAGCATATCTACTCACTTGGTAGCATATCTACTCACTTGGTAGCACATCTACTCACTTGGTAGCATATCTACTCAATGGTAGCATATCTACTCACTTGGTAGCATACCTACTCACTTGGTAGCATATCTACTTACATGGTAGCATATCTACTTACTTGGTAGCATATCTACTTACATGGTAGCATATCTACTCACTTGGTAGCATATCTACTCAATGGTAGCATATCTACTCACTTGGTAGCATATCTACTCACTTGGGCATATCTACTTTACTCGGTAAATCCAAAGATACTCCGTCACTCACACTAAATGTCGCAAGGTGTAAATGATCATAGTTACTGTAGCACGCTGGAAGTAAACACGTCATTTTATGTCTCTCAAATATTCCTCCTTGCTAAATCTAGGCTTAGATTTGAATTCACACATCCTTAAAAATATTGTTTCATCTGTCATTGTGTCTTCATCTAGCATCTGTTCATAGATCGTCTTTAAAATGTTTGCCGTATCTATTATGCATGTCCCTGCGACTGGTGTTCTAGTAACTAATAAATCTGCTTGCTTGTTACCTCGCACTCCCCTTGATGATCTATCTATTCTTCTGCACTAAACACATGATTCCAAAGGGCCCCAACCACATCTGCCTTATCATGCACCAATGCCCCACCAAGTGGTGCAGATATGCAGGTGACACACTGGGTATATGGTGGTCAGACCTATATTTGTATAGACCAAACACCACTATGTGGCTGATGTGGCCCATACCAACTGGCCACCTCTACTTTCCCATAAATCTCCTGGTACCAATTTTTAGCTGGGTTTACCTGGGAGCCGGTGTCAATTTTGACAAATTCAAAATGGCTTCTTCGATTACAATACATGGAATAACTCATCATACCTACCTTCTGCATAAGGTATAACTCCAATAAGCAACAAAGCAAACGCAACGAGAAAACCTGTCCCCAGGATATACATAATGAGTATGTATACCTTTATGTAACGTACAAACAGGTCTGCAAATCTGTTAAGAGCAGAAACAAAATATGTTATTACTTAATTTTGTTTGCATATATTTAAGGAAGTAAAATAACACAAAGGAAGTTGCCCTTCAATAGTGCGGGCAGCTGCTGGTGGATGTGGTAGCGGACTGATCGACTCATTAAATACTTTCAAGGCAGGAGCTTTTCAGACCCCAGGAGATGCCAGGGATCAATGGTGGCTAGAACCGTTCAGACAACAATGGCAAACTACACAACATACACTTGCAATGAAACTAACCATGACCTATGAAAGACACCAGGACACGGAAATACAAGAGTGAAGGATTAAGAGTCTTTCAGTGAGCTGTTGTATGACATTGAGGAGAGTCTGGCCAAGAGGCTAGAAAGCCTGGTTTTTATTTGGGAGACCTGGATTTGAATCTTTTGTAAGGTGATGAATTTTGTTCTGTTGAGAGAAAAAAGAAAACTCTAACCTGCACAGTTTGCGGCGACTGCACTAGCCTGGCGGCCTTAATTCCTCAGGCCCAAGACCACCCCTATCCCACACTGCAAGGTACTACAGGCAGTAATGACAGTTTTTGTGACAGTTATATGACACTAGCTGATGACCCGGCCCAGCGTCGCCTAATCCCTGGCAGGGAGCGTCTCATTTAATTCATATAAGTAGTTATTAAACATTAAAATACATTTCTCTAAGTGCACAGAGTACGCATTCGGCCCCTTGGCCCTCGCAGCTAATTTATTGATATTTTTATTAGTTACCAGAGAATAAATATAATTCTTTTATTTTTTTTTTTACTCGAACGGTTTCCAGTCTTGCTTGTAGTTGCTCGCCTGTTTCAGATGAACGTGCTTGAGCAGTGCGTACTTTATTGGTTTCCAGTCTTGCTTCCCGTTACTCGTCTGTTTCTGAAGCACGTAATGCTATTTTCTTTCACGCTTGAGGAAAAATTGTTGATTTTAAACTAACTAACTATTTCAGTTGGATCCTTGGGAGTGAGAACAACATCTGTACAAAATTTCATCTCAATCGGACGGCCCATTCGGGAACGCATAAAGGACACACAAACAAACATTCTCTTTTATATATATAATCATATATTCTGCAAAGAATTTACTGCCTGGCTTTATTTATTTTTTTTTAATGTTATTTATATATGTAGCCTGTTCAACCTTTCTTAGGCAGATTATAATTATACTATTAAGTAAGTCATAGGTCCGCAGCCCTGGCAAAATTGTTCGGAAAGAAAGCCTACCCACAGGTAGATAAAACACATGACCTTGGATAGAATCTGTTTAGAAGAAGTAAACCTTGCATAAAATTATGTCGAAGTAGTGCATACCGACCTTTGAGGTGAATAACCAGAAGTGATGCACCCCCGTTGAAAAAAAGAAGATACAGAAGATATATGCATAATTGAATATTTAGGGAGCTGTAGTGATGCGGTGGTACCACTGAGACTGTCGCAGAGCTCTTCTTCCCCTCTCCAAGCTCAGAAACCAGGATGGTGTGCAAGGTTGGTAATGGAAGTTCAGATCTTCAAAGAGGCATACGGGAATGCCACCAGGCATGCAAAGATGTAACCAGGCATACAAGGATATAACCAGATATATGAGGATGTAATTAGATATACAAGGATGTAACCAGATATATGAGGATGTAATTAGATATACAAGGATGTAACCAGACATACAAGGATGTAACCAGGCATACTAGGATGTAATCTAACCAGACATACAAGGATATAACCAGACATACAAGGATATAACCAGACATACAAGGATATAACCAGACATACAAGGATATAACCAGACATGTAAGGATATAACCAGACATACAAGGATGTAACCAGACATACAAGGATGTAACCAGGCATACTAGGATGTAATCTAACCAGACATACAAGGATATAACCAGACATACAAGGATATAACCAGACATACAAGGATATAACCAGACATACAAGGATATAACCAGACATATAAGGATATAACCAGACATACAAGGATGTAACCAGACATACAAGGATGTAACCAGACATACAAGGATGTAACCAGGTATATGAGGATATAACCAGGCACACAAAGATATAACCAGACATACCAGGATATAACCAGACATACCAGGATATAACCAGGCATACAAGGATATAACCAGGCATATAAGGACATAACCAGGTACACAAAGATATAACCAGACATACAAGGATATAAGCAGACATATCAGGATATAACCAGGCATATAAAGATATAACCAGGCATATGAGGATATAACCAGGCATATGAGGATAAAACCAGGCATACAAGGAAGTAACCAGGCATATGAGGATGTAACCAGACATACCAGGATATAACCAGGCACACAAAGATATAACCAGGCATATAAGGATGTAACCAGGCATACAAGGATGTAACCAGGCATATGAGGATGTAACCAGGCATATGAGGATATAACCAGGCATATGAGGATATAATCAGGCATATGATGATGTAACCAGGCCATTATTCGGCACAGCACACACAAACTTGCTAAGATTAAACCTAGGGTGGTCATGGCTCCTCCAGAGGTTTCAAATATTTCTCAATCAACCGACCCTAACCCCCATCCCCACAGCTGGTCAGTTTCAAGGACAACTTACCTGCCGATGATCAAAGAAGCTGCACAAGCACCAACAGTGGCATAAAATCCAATCCATCCAGCGGTGTCCTGCACATAAACAAACACATATTGAAAGGTAATAACAGATATTGCCATGGGGATGTGAGGCACTGGTAAGTAAAGTCTGTAATGTATCCTATTACTTGTCTAGAGGTGCATTGGGCATATGCTCCTAGACTCATACTTTTCAAGTCCAATAAACATTTGGTAAGTGGTGCAGTCAATATCAATCTGGCTGCTTTTACTCTCCCAAGACAGTCCCTTGTACCCATTATAGTGTAAGATGACCTGAATGAGTTATTAAAAACAATTTTGCTTTGATGTGAACTCACATTTTTGCCCACCAGACCAGCCAAAATCTAGCCACAATACCACCATGGCTCTTGTCAAGTACCAGACCAGCCAAAATCTAGCCACAATACCACCATGGCTCCTCTCAAGTACCAGACCAGCCACAATACCACCATGGCTCCTGTCAAGTACCAGCAACAATCTAGCCACAATACCACCATGGCTCCTGTCAAGTACCAGACCAGCCACAATCTAGCCACAACACCACCATGGCTCCTGTCAAGTACCAGGCCAGCCACAATACCACCATGGCTCCTGTCAAGTACCAGGTCAGTCACAATCTAGCCACAATACCACCATGGCTCCTGTCAAGTACCAGGCCAGCCACAATCTAGCCACAATACCACCATGGCTCCTCTCAAGTACCAGGCCAGCCACAATCTAGCCACAGTACCACCATGGTTCCTGTCAAGTACCAGACCAGCCACAATACCACCATGGCTCCTGTCAAGTATCAGACCAGTCACAATCTAGCCACAATACCACCATGGCTACTGTCAAGTACCAGACCAGCCACTATCTAGCCACAATACCACAATGGCTCCTGTCAAGTACCAGACCAGCCACAATGCCACCATGGTTTCTGTCAAGTACCAGACCAGCCAAAATACCACCATGGCTCCTGTCAAGTACCAGACCAGCCACAATACCACTATTGCTCTTGTCGTGCCAGAGCAGCCACAATCTAGCTACAATACCAACATGGCTCCTGTCAAAAACAGACCAGCCACAATCTAACCACTGTACCAGTACTCCTGGGGCTAGACAGGTAGTGGTACACTTCGACCTTCCCACCCTGCACTGACCACCACACAAGTATTATTAGTCTACTAAACCCCTACCAGATTCGGGACTCCACCTGTCCTTCCCTCCCACCTATGGACCCTTCCTGATAGAGAGCTCACCCTTGACGACACAAATAACCTCAAGCAAAGACATGGTAGCAGAAATGCAAGGTTTAATATACAATAGCGTCCGGATATGAAGTATAAAGAGTAGGTTAAAAATAGGGCTATCTACAGTTTAGACAACAGAAAGTGGAAGAGATTCAGGAATGATCCAAATGTCATCATAAAGCACGATAGACTCAGTGGAATGTACGTCTGGTTGGTTCCATTGATTCACCGGGATCCCACTAAGCTGAGTTGACTGGAAAGTTGCGGACACCTCTAAGTCTCCGGTGAATATCAACTACCATGAACCATCCTGTGGTTCACTAACAGGATGTCTATGTTCACACGATCCACTACACAGGTGCTCCCCAGTGATGTAGCCACATAAACTAGAGTGTCAAGCTACAGTCTGACTGGGAGACCGTATGGTGTCAGGTGTCCCCAACGAAGTTAGAAATCAGGCACTAACTCGTTAGAGCGTGGGAGTTCCACTAAATTCACCAGAATTCAAATCACAATAGTCTGTTGACCCCTTCAGGGCCTGCTAAGTTCTGAGAAGCTTCATCGATACTGGATCTAATGTCAGTCAGTTCAGCTGACCCATTCTGAGTCGGATAAGTTCTGAGAAGCTGCATTGCCCCCGTATCTAAAGTCAATTTTGTGTGAGACTATTAAGTTGACAAGTAAGACACCAACTGGGTCATGTCACGTGGAGTGACTGCCATCTTGATGATCCAAAATCAAAGTCGTGTTAGACGAACTGTCAAGTAGACCACATCCGGGTCTTACCATGAACTCATATTGTCATGCAGACAGGAGTACTCGTCGAACTTTCTGAAAAGTCACCTCAGGTAGAATGTAACTGTTACCAAGTCATTCAGATACCTGCCAGGGTTGGTCTCATTGAAGGATACTGATCAGGCCTGCTCCGAGTGCATGGACTTCACCAAAATCATGGCTGGTCACACTGGAATGAGCACATATGGCCAAGTTCTCTCTTCATAGTATAACCTCTTGATTACCACTGTTGAAGCCAACCCTGCAAGGAGATGACTGAGTGAGATCATTCGGCACCAACACTGACATACATGACACTCATCATAACCACATGCATTCAGCATAAGAGTAACCACCGGTTACTGGATTGCATCCATTATATAAAAGGTTCAAGCAGGCGTGCATTTCCGTTGTCAGACAGCACCTATAATTGCTCGTCTGGGAGGTTCGGTTTCAGGAAGCACCGGTCATTCTATCTCTGTCTACGGATCCTAGTACCTCCCACTATCCCTCTCTCTCTCTCTCTCTCTCTCTCTCTCTCTCTCTCTCTCTCTCTCTCTCTCTCTCTCTCTCTTTCTCTCTCTCTCTCTTTCTCCTCTACCATTACTATAGTAACATATTTAAATATTACACTAAGGTATAGGTTTTCTCTCATGTAGAATTGTCCATCTGGACCATTCTCCTTCATATCCATCAACCTTATCATCATCATCACTCAACAGTTTCTCCTCTGGAACCTCCAGCCCAGACCATAGAGAAACACTCCTTGTTAACCCATCTGGTCATCGGAGGAAAAGATTAATGATAAATGTACATGTGTTACCACTCCATGTAGATGGTGTACATCCAAACCCGTTCCATTGCCCTGTAAGTTAGCGGTGGTCAATGTGTGAACGGTTCAACTGGCCCGACCAGGCCAGTCATCAAGCATCCCATTCCATAATTCTTGTCACCTCTTGAAGTATAGAAGCAATCTCCGCATCATCACTCAAAGCCTAGTATAGGTGTTCCCAGACAATGATAGGATAGAGTAAAGTGTCGAGTATAAGTCTGCACGTTCCCCTTGCAATCATTAAGCATTTACACATGCTATCCATTTACTTGTATATTACATTGTGGTATTTCTTTCTTCCTAGTGACGACCATAATCCATGACTTTTACAATTTAATTCTAACTCTAGTTCACTGTGTGCAACAACCACATCTACTAATTGTTTCAGATTCTGCTCATTGTCTGCAATCAATACTGTATCATCAGATATCTAATGGTATTGATGTTTCGTCATCCAATGATTCCATTTATATCTTCTACATTTCTGAAAATATTTTCAATGTAAAGGGAAAAAAGATCTGGAGACATCACACATCCCTGTCTCACACCTCTCTTAATAGGCTGATATTGTCCCACTTCATTAAAACAGTATATACAGCAATAAGAAAGAGACAAATAGCTTTGTTTGGTCGTGTGATGAGAAGAGAGGCATTGGAGAACATTGTGACAACTGGAAAGATCATGGGAAGTGCACACCAATAGAAATTATGCTGGATGTACTGAGATGGTGGCATGTAGGTATATCATCCGCAGAGTTGATCCAGAACACTGAAGACCACGATCAGTGGAGATAAATGAATGATTATGCCATCTGGCAGGGCACTTCATGATTATGATGATGATATGCAGTGTGAAGAACTGCTTTATGTGTTTGTGCTTAAGGTCTTTCCCATCAATCCGAAGATCTGCATGCATTATTATCATGTTGAAATATCTTATTCTATCAAAAGCCTGTGTGTAGTCAATGAAGCAAAGATGTTATTCTTTGTATGATTCTATAGAACGCTATATTAATGGTTTCAACAAATACGCTGCATTTACTGTACTTTTGCCTTCTACAAACCCACATTGTTCTTTCCCTATTTCTGATTGTATTTATTTCCTAACCCATTGGTTCTCAACCTGTGGGGAATTTCCCACCAGGGGGGAATTTTAGGGGGGGGGGGGAAGAATTAAGATTATTTTAGGATCGCGTTAATACAAGAACCGATTACTTGATATTGTTTACCCCTCCATACCTTACTGTTCTGTACTTCTTGCCCTTCTGACATTTGTTTTATAGCGTACGTAGACCCGCAAATGTGGACATATAGACTTTTTCTAGTATGTGTTATTAAATTTAGCTTCCATTTTTATGTATAATACTAGCAGACCCGGCCCGGCTTCGCCCAGTCCCTGGTGGGGAGCATCTCATTTAATTCATATAAGTAGTCATATAAGCTCCCGTTCCCGTTCCTGTCTGTCTGTCTGTCTGTCTGTCTGTCTGTCTATCTGTCTGTCTGTCTGTCTGTCTGACCCTGCCCGGCATCGCCTGGCTCCTGGTGTGGAGCATCTCATTTAATTCATATAAGTAGTCATATAAGCTCCCGTTCCCGTTCCCGACTATCTATCTGTCTGTCTGTCTATCTGTCTGTCTGTCTGTCTGACCCGGCCCGGCTTCGCCCAGCCCCTGATGGGGAGCATCTCATTTAATTCATATAAGTTCCCGTTCCCGACTATCTGTGTGTGTGTGTGTGTGTGTGTGTGTGTGTGTGTGTGTGTGTGTGTGTGTGTGTGTGTCTGTCTGTCTGTGTCTAATCATTTATTAGTTGCGGTTAGAACAACCTTAGATAAACGAAGACCAACTTACAAAAAGCATTAGAAAGAGCACTTGAAAGATCTTTACATATTCCCCCAACAATTAATTTGGGTACATGGAACAGCGGCAGCAGCAGCAGCAGAAGAAGAAGAAAAAGGAGGAGTAGGAGGAGGGAGGGGGAAGAGGGTGGAGGAGGGAGGAAGAGATAGGCGGAGAGGGGAGGAGGAGGGAGGAGGAGGAGTAGGGAGGAATAGGAGGGAGGAGGAGGGAGGAAGAAGGATTAGGAGGAGGAGGGGGGAAAGAGGAGAAGGAGGAGGAGGGAGGAGGAGGAGGAGGAGGAGAAGGAGGAGGAGAGAGGAGAGAGGAGGAGGAGTAGAGAGGAGGAGGGGGAAGGGAGGAGGAGGAAGGAGGAGGAAGTGGGAGGAGGAGGGAGAAGGAGGTGGGAGGAGAACGCATGAGGAGGAGGGGGAGGAGGAGGGAGGAGGGGGAGAGGAGGGAGGGAGGGGGAGGAGGAGGAGGGAGGCGGAGGAGAGAGGAGGAGGGAGGAGGGAGGAGGGGAGAAGAGGAGGGAGGAAGAGGTAGAAGGAGGAGGGAGGAGGAGGAGGAGGAGGAGGAGGGAGGAGGAATGATGAGGATGGAGGAGGAGGAGAGGTGGGAGGAGGAGG
>OY992883.1:108057426-108254492 GCA_963921405.1 Cepaea hortensis | reverse complement strand
GAGGAGGATGGAGGAGGGAGAGGGAGAGGAAGAGGGTAGGAGGAGGAGGGAGATGAGGAGGAGGGAGAAGGGAGGAGAAAGGAGGCGGTGGGAGAAGTAGGAAGGAGGAGGGAGGAGGAGGGAGAATGAGGAGGGGAGGAAGGAAAGGGAGGTGGAAGAGGGGGAGGAGGGAAGAGGAGGGTGGAGGAAGGAGGTAGAGGGAGGAGGAGGTAGAGGGAGGAGGAGGAGGAGGAAGGAAAGGGAGGAGGAAGAGGAGGAAGAGGGTGGAGGTAGAGGGAGGAGGAGGAGGTAGAGGGAGGAGGGAGAGAGAGAGGAGTGAGGAGGAGAAGGGAGTAGGATGGAGGAGGAAGACGGAGAAGGAGGAGGAGGGAGGAGACTGAGGGAGAAGGAGGCATGAGGAGGAGGGATGAGGAGGGAGAGGGAGGAGGAGGGAAGAGGAGGAGGAGGCGGAGGAGGAAGGAGTAGGAGGGAGGTGGATGGAGGAAGTTAGAGGAAGAGGGAGAAGGAGGAGGAGGAGGAGAGAGGAGGAGGAGGAGGGTGGAGGGAGGAGGTAGAGGGAGGAGGAGAAGAGAGGAGGAGGGAGTTCGCCATTCCGAATTCATACTCGTCTAGGTTCTGTGATTTCGGTCCTTCCATTGATTGTTCTTCCCGTCTACATGACTGTAGATAACTTCCTTACACATAAAAAGATGAATTGTTATTGATATTGCCGTGGCATGGAGGAATATCAGCAGCAGAGTTGATCCAGAAAACCAAAGACCGAGATCTATGGAGAGCCATGAACGCCTATGCCAGCCGGCACGGCACTTGATGATGATGATGATTGCCGTGTGACAATTCTGTGTAGTCACGTCATTTTCTTCGCTTTTCCTAGCGTTGTGGTTCGGGGATTCTTTGATCATCATCATCATATATTTACGTACGTATTTAGGGAGGGGGAGGAGGGAGGAGGAGGAAGAAGAAAAAAAATATGACAGTTGGCAGCGCTGGAATGAGAGGAAGACGTGTAGAAAATCTCATCTCAATCGAATGGACCGTTCGCGAACGCATAAAGGACATCCATACAGACATACAGACGGAGATTGCCTTTTATATATAAGATGTAGGGGTGGGGGAATTTATAGGGAGGAAATACGAAAGCGGGAGGGGGGGGGGGTGAAATTCTGAACATATTGTGAAGAGATGCATGGGCCAAAAAATTTTGAGAACCACTGTTCTGACTTAGTTATGTTATAGTAATGTGGCTTATTGTGCTAACTGTTTAATGTTGATCACTTCTAAGGCCAATCATTTCTTTGGGATTGCAATAAACATAGACTTTCATAGGTCAGGAGGTATATCTCCAGTATCATATATTATGTTCAGCAGCCTGGTGACCGGGGCAATGGTCAACCCAACGAAGGCAGCAGTGACATGGTTCTCTTTGAATAACCATATTGTCAACACCATAACACCAACTGTAAATCTGGGTTTAGAGACGGTGGAAATAATGCAGGCAATGAACCACCTGGGATACGTTACTAGCCTTGCTAATCATGAGCACATAGTCCGGGTGATAACAAAGGCCAAGAGAGGTTTGGCAGCGATGCGGGTGATGGAGGCGACAAACTGTGAGCAGCGCCATCTATGTCTCCTTTACGAGGGTCTAGTCCTTTCTGTTTTGGAGTATGCGATGGAGATTCTGACTATCAGCCATAAGCAAATGGAAGGGATACAGAACGAAGCTATGCGTATTATTCTTGGATGTACAAGAGATACAGCATGCAGGGTGATGCACTACCTTCTTGATTTTCGAAACATTGGAGACAGAATACAAATTTGCAGAGCATGTGTCTACCGCAGAGTCAACGCAAACACACAACATCCACTGCACAGTGAAATTAAGAAGGTAAAGAGCAGTAGGTTAAAAAGAAGTAAGTCGTGGATGGGTCAAGCCGAAGACATTCTTCAACAGGTGTGGTCACTTGGGGACTTAGAACCTGGCGAGGAGTGGGTATAAATGCCAACATATTTTGGTACATCCTTTTCAGTTTGCATCCAACTAGAACAGGGGTCACCAAACCTTTTTCTCGGCAGGCCGGATAACTGACAAAATGACGAGTGCGGTTCGGATACTCATTCTGTACAATATTTGCGCCGGTCTCCGTGGCGAAGGTCTTATGGACGAGATTCGTAGTCCCATATACCCGCGTTTGAAACACAGCTGCGCTTGATTTGGCAGAAGACCACGTTGCGCTGGCTTTTTACCCAATGGTATGGTAAGGCAAACTACTGAACGTAAACTTGCCATGACATCAACAACAGCAAAATCTGCTGGTGTTGACTGCAGACGTCCTGTAAATTATATGCAATTAACTTTAACAATACTTGCAAGCCAGAACGAAAGCTCTGGTAAAGAAGATGAAAAACTAAGTTAATCATGGGTGAGTGGTGTGCAATGCACAAAACACAAAGACATCTCATCTCATCTCATCATGTTCCTCTTGTACCTTGCAGTGTCGAGGTGAAGTATAAACTTCGTGAGAGTGCCAGATTATGGGCTTCATATATCGATATTCCCTTGGACTCTGCTATTCCCTCCGTCCAACCAACCAACATATTTATTTACTAACCAAAAATGCTATCAAAGAAGGTGACGTTAGCAAGATGATAGTTACATCACACCTAGTGTGCACATATCCGAATCTCACAAACTAAGCAGCAAAAAAGGTTAGTGAGATTTGTGAAACTGATATTTGGCTTTCAAGAAATCATCAATGTTTGGTTTGGAATTGCTGCATCCAATCAAGAGAATTGCTTTCAAATGTTCATCAGTCAATCTCGAACGATGTGTTGGCTTCACATACTTAATTTTTTGAAAATGTTTGCTCACAGACATAAGTTGTTCCGAACACTGGGCCATACCGGCGGCAAAATTCTTCAGTTTCGGAAACTCAGCATCAGATAAGCAGCTGTAAAATTCAACAAGTGTTCCTTCTCTGTGCTTCTCTTTCAACAAGTCATTTGCTTGCAAATCAATGAGCTCCAACTGTGGTTCAACTGGCACATCATCAAGGTTACAATCAAACGGATTCTGGAACAGAAGAATGTCAGTCTCAGTTCTGTAAAGATCTGAAAATCTCTCCAAAAATGCTTTTCAAGTCACAAATAATTTTTTTTCTACGGAAAATCGAGTATGACATCTTTGGCGATTGTAGCGCAAAACTCACTGAAACTGTGAAAATGATAAATGTTTTCTCCTTCCAGTTGTGCGTCAAACAATGACAGCTTTCTCCGAAATCCTTAGATGATTCTGTAGAGATCACATACGAGGTTATCCTTTCCCTGAATTTTCAAATTCAGTTCATTCATGTGGGATATAATGTCGACCAAAAATGACAACTTTGACAGCCAGGTAGGATCTGACAGCTGTGGATCAGCTCTATCTTTTTTCAGTGAGGAAAACATATATTTCATTTTGGAGCTTGTAAAAATGAAATAGGACATTACTGCAGCTGAGCCACATCAATGACGTATGATAAGGTAAGTCAAAGAATTCAGAATCAATTTCTTCAAGAAAAGCCTGGAACTGACAGTGATTGAGTGCATGTCCCCGAATGAAGTTCACTGCAGAAACAACTGGTTTCAGTACACAAGAAATATCTAAGTCTTTCCCACAGAGTGTTTGTTGATGTATGATACAGTGTATGAACAGAGCACCCGGAATTCGCAAATCTTCCAACTGAGTCCTGATCTGCCCCATCAGACCTTTCCTTAATCCAGCCATGTTTTTTCCCTCCATCAACTGTAACACTTCGAAGCTGATTCCACTGAAGGTTATAGTCTTGCAAACTTTTTGCACTTTCATGAAATGTCTTTTCCAGTTGTATGTCCATGCATGCTGCACACGGATGCCAACTCTTCCGTTATCTGAAAGTCCAAATTGACACAACGAATGAACATGAGAAGTTGTGAAGTACTCGAGAAATCAGTAGACTCATCCAGCGCCAGAGAATACCACAAAAAGTTCCTAGTTTTCTCGCGTATCTGTAGCACTACGTTCTCTCCAGGTTCTCCTGTTTTTTGCACAACTGAACTTGCCGAAAGGCTGATAGTTCCAAACATATTGGCTTTCTCATGACACAAGTCATTTGCTGCTTCCATCATACACACTTTGATGAATTTTCCATCAGTCTGGGCGTAAATTTTCAGAAAACTGTGAATATGTAGATAGGTGTTTTGTTTCGTAGTGATGCCGAAGACGGTACTCTTTCAAAACGGCAACACTTTCGATGCATATTACGCAACTGGTTTTCTGGTCCTTTGTTTCCACAAAGAAGTACTTTACTCCCCATTGACCGGTGAATTCTTCTGAGCTGGGGATAATCTATTCGTAATAACACGAAGCTTCTATGGCATTTCTATGCTATGATCTTTACTTTATTACCTCTATTCACTCTTGTAGTTCACTTAGCTATCACTGCCAAACAAAGAATCCTTGCTACATACCTATAAAATGGATGACTGGCAAAAAGAAGTAAATATTTCTGGAGCATTGGGACCTGTGTTGACAGCCGGATGCATCTGGGGGAGGGAAAGATGCGTGTGTGTGTTCGTGTGTGTTGCCATGGAAACCATGGTAACGTCAAAGTGTAGGCGGCGCTACCACGAGCCGGGGAAGGATTTTGGGATGGCGCGAAATAAGCAAACTTTACAATAAACAAGAAAATCTAGATACAATACAAGGGGCTTCTCATAAGTCTTTAGCCTGACCATGAAGGAGTAAGTGGAGAAAATTTAAATTTGGCACATGTATAGCTCATTCAATTTGTAATGGACAAATGAATTATGAATTTCCCTCCTCAACTGGTTTTCCCGATATGGTGCATGGCACAACACACCCTATTGACCAGATCTGCACTTTCAACGGTTTGTCAGAACAATGGAGAAATCAGACGCCAGGACTGTGATAAAATTCTTGATGTTACAGGGAAAAACACCTACAGAAATACACAGGGAGATGGAGCCAGTCTTTCAGGAAGTCTGTCCTCCATATGCTTCTATTAAAAAAAATGGTGTTTGCAGTTTAAGTGTGGCCATTCCCAAGTTGCTGATCTGCCAAGATCAGGACAACCGTCCTCCGAGTGCAATGAAGCAAATGCTGCAAAAGTGAAGAAAATCATAGACCAGGATAGGAAAATGATAACTGCAGAGATATACTGAGTAAGAGTAGTTTTTTTTAGAATTTTACACAACAGACTGAACATGAGAAAATTGTGTGCCCGCTGGGTCCCGCACCTGCTGACATGTGAACAGAAACAAACACGGGTTGATTGCTGTGGCCAGTTGCTCAACATGTGGCGGTCAAAAAACATGTTGACGACCATGGTGACAGTAGATGAGACTTGGATTCACCATTATGATCCAAAATCCAAAATTGCCAGCATGCAGTGGAAAACCCCGGGATCGCCAACACATTTCATGCCAAGAGCACAAAAATCTGCAAGAAAGGTGATGCTGAGTGTTTTTTGGGGTCGTCAAAGGTGTAATATTGAAAGATTGCATGCTTCATGATAACACCGTTAATGGGCAGCACTATGCATATCTCCTTATCAAACTAAGAAAGGCTGTGACCAGAAAACGAGGGATAGCGCGTACGCAAATTCTGCCTTTGCTTCAAGACAACGAACCCTCCCATAAAGCACGGCTTGTGCTGCAAACTGCCAACCATTTGAATATTGAAATTTTTCCACACCCAACATATTCTCCAGATTTGGCTCCATCAGACTTATTTCTTTTTCCAAATCTTAAACAATAGCTGAAAGGAAATCGTTTTAACAGTGACGAACATAGTGGCTTGTGATAACTGGTTTAATTCGAAAAATAGGTTGTTTTATTCTGAAGGTCTTTTCAAGGTCAAGCAGAGATGGCAGAAACGCATAAATTCAGGTGTTGGCTACATTGAGAAGGAATAAACACTGTGCCAAATTTCAATTTTCTCCGCTTACTCCTTCGTGGTCAGGCTAAAGACTTATGAGAAGCCCCTTGTAATTTATCATTGAAAATAGGACGCAGAGGTGTTTCCAAGGCACCAGGGCCGGGTTATATACTGGCCAAGACCTATTGACGTGTCCTCGTCGAGCGTCCTGGGCAACAGGTCCCTTCGGGGTCCTGGCTAAAGTCAGTAAGATCGCCGATTCCTCTTAAGTCGGAGAGTGTCTGCCTGTACGGCGAGGAACCACCAGTCTGCACACAGATAAGCCAGACATGGGACAACGGATACTCACGCACACCTCAGGTACTGTATGACATCACACTGATGTTGGACAACAGGATGCCTTCATCCGACCTACAGGACTTCGCGTTGGAGCTCAAGCCAACGAACACAAGCAAGCAAGCAAGCATAATTTAAATTAGTAAATTTAAGACACATAGCAGCCAGGAGTCTCCGCACGTGTGAAGCTCTCCTATTATTCAAATAATAATATTTGCATTTAAATTGTATCACAACCTCTCGTGTTCCATACGTTATATCAAGCAAGTTCGAATACCGTCGGCGGGCCGCATGAAATGACATCGCGGCCGGATCCGGCCCACGGGCCGTAGTTTGGTGACCCCTGAACTAGACAGAAAATGCAGACAAGAAAATCTGGCTGCTGCAGAGGTGGAAGTACAGGTTTTGATTTTTGAGAATTCTTTGGAGGGTGATGCTGTCATTTACACAGATGTGTCGGTTGTTCGACGAGTGAGAAATTCATGGGCTTTTACGGCTCAGGCTAGAGGGAGAATCGTGAAGGAAGATTCTGGTGCTTTTGCTTTGACCACAAGTAGTCTGACTATGGAAGTCATTGCAATAAGTAGAGCAATAACATGGCTCGAGACACAGCCATTCACTAGGGCATGTTTCCTTAGCGACTCAATGAGCATGCTCAAGAAGATAGAGATGGGGTGGATCCAAAGCGTGTGGTTGCTATCTCGGGAGCGATCTCAGCTGGCAAAGATTAGTTTCATTTTCATGCCAGGGTATGCGGGTGTACGAGGAAATGAGCGGACTGACAAGCTTGCAGGTAAGGCTACTGTGGAAGGCGGATGAGCCATGGACCAGGCCGACATTCTGAACGCTCTACGAGAAGTAAGACTTTTGCGAGAACCAAGTGATGACTGAATCTTCAACCAAAGTCAGGCTGCGAGAGCAACAAGTTAAAAGAGGTGTGACCAAACAAGAACACTACGTGGGAAATCAAAGAAGATTAATAAACCAACACAGAAAGGGTGTCGTTAGCCGCTAAACGCTGCGGGATTTACTGAGGAGGGGATCCGAGCACTTATGGACGAATATTTTGATGTGCAATGAGGATGATCTGTCGACTAACTAACTGACTAATAAGTTATCCAACCTCACAAAGGTATGTGTCACTTACCTGACTATCAAGTTGTCTCACCTCACAAGAGCGTCACTTACCTGACTAACAAGTTGTCTGACCTCACAAAGATGTCACTTACCTGACAATCAAGTTGTCTTACCTCACAAAGGTGTCACTTACCTGACAATCAAGTTGCCTGACCTCACAAAGGTGTTACTTACCTGACTAACAAGTTGTCTGACCTCACAAAGGTGTCACTTACCTGACTAACAAGTTGTCTGACCTCACAAAGGTGTCACTTACCTGAATAACAAGTTGTCTGACCTCACAAAGGTGTCACTTACCTGACTATCAAGTTGTCTGACCTCACAAAGCTGTCACTTATCTGACTATCAAGTTGTCTGACCTCACAAAGGTGTCACTTACTTGAATAACAAGTTGTCTGACCTCACAAAGGTGTCACTTACCTGACTATCAAGTTGTCTGACCTCACAAAGGTGTCACTTACCTGACTAACAAGTTGTCTGACCTCACAAAGGTGTCACTTACCTGACTATCAAGTTGTCTGACCTCACAAAGGTGTCACTTACCTGAATAACAAGTTGTCTGACCTCACAAAGGTGTCACTTACCTGACTATCAAGTTGTCTGACCTCACAGAGGTGTTACTTGCCTGACTAACAAAGTCACTGAGGTTCATGGTGATGACTGCAGCCCAGCAGGTCAACACCCCAATAGAGACACCATATGTGACAGCAATAATGAGAAAATAGCCTTTCCTGTTGTCAAAAGGAAAAACAAACTCCATATCAAGATGAAGCAACATGATTATCAAGAATAATCATCAGGGACAGAGAACAACAGATTCAAAATGGCACTTTAGAAGTCTTGCGGGCTAAGAGGTATAGAAGAAGAGTATAGAGAGAGATGAAAGATAAGAAAAAGAAGAATATATTTATTGGAGCTCGCTCATTTTGAATTTAGGCATAGTCCATAAGTGTGCTACTACTTCTAGTGCACTGCGCTGATTTTTGTGTGTGGATTAGCTTTCCCTATTACCAGCGTTCTTTTGCTATCATGCAAACCCACTCTGACTTCTCAGGTACTTGTAATTTACATCCCCAAGTCACGAATGAGAAGTCAATATTTTAGTCCAACTGACCGGTGTAGGGCTTGAACCCGCGACCTAGGCATCAGCACACTGGAATTTTAAGAGTGAGTGCTCCTATCTATTCGGCATGTTGACCTCAAAGACATTTTTAAAGGGGAGGCTGTGACGAAACAATTACATTGGCACCTTGGCACCTTGCCGTCTTTACATACGATAGTTTGGTACATTGTTCTTCAAAAAGGCTTAATAGCTACTACCCATGGCGGTGGCGAATGTGGCTGGTAAGGCCAATTTGAGCTGTAAATGTTCGTCCACAGTGGATGCATGTGAACACATGATCATTTCCACCATCATGCACCATCTCATGTCTCTCACGCTCTGTGTGTGCTTTATCTGCAATCATTTTCTCCTTTGTTTTTATTCCATTTCTGATATTTGCCCTCCATGCAACACGTTCAGCGGCGACTTGCTCCCAATGTGCATTATCAATGCCTGTATCAATCATGTCCCGCTTACACACATCTTTGTATCGTAGTAGAGGCCGATCCTGAGATCTCCTACCCATCTGTAATTCACCAAAAAAGATGTCTTTTGGTATTCTGCCATCATCCATCCTCCTAACATCTAATTCTATGAAGACTGAGCATGGAATAAACAGTCACACAACCTGATCTTTCCAATACTTCAGTATTTGGATTTTGTCTTGCCACTTAATACCAAGTATTCTTCGCAGACACCACATATCAAAGCTGTTTAAACGTTTCTCTTGGTGTGAGTAAGTTGTCCAGGCTTTACTGCCATAAAGAAAAGTACTAAGGACACAGGCTTGATCGACCAGGACTTTTGTTTCGGCAGTAAGCTTTCTGTTCTCTCAGACTCTTTTTGTTAACCTGTTCATTGTTGTTGCTGCTTTACCAGTCCGGATGTTGATTTGCTGATCCAGAGATAATTTACCGTTTACCTCTAATCCTAGATATGTAAAATGGTCTACTATCTCCAGTTCAGCTTCGTCAATAAAGATTGATGGTACAATGAAACATTGGACTATTTTTAAAGTTGTTGTTGTTATTGCTGTTGTTGTTGCTGCTGCTGTTGTTGTTACTGTTGCTGCTGTTGTTGTTTTTGATGATATTGTTGTTGTTGTGGTAATTGTTGAGTTTATGTTGTTGTTGTTACTGTTGTTGTTGTCTTTGTTTTGGTGTTGCTGTGTTTGTTGTTGCTGTTTTGTTGTTGTTGTTGCTGTTGTTATTTATTGTTTTGTTGTTGTTGCTGTGGCTGCTGTTGCTGTTGTTTTTGTTACTGTTGGTTTTGCTGCTGTTGTTCTTTTTGTTGCTGTTGTTGAATCCTCTGGGAGACTGATTTTTAACTCTTAAGTCCAATGCACTGGCATCTTTTGAAGTAAGGTTGGTGTAGAATTTTCTCCCAACCCAACACCAAAGTATCGTCTCCTTACGGACTGTATTGCAAAGGCTGCTTCCCCTCTCCAAGCTCTGAATCCAGCATCTTCTTCTTTGATTGATCCTCTACTTCCCCACTCCCCAGCACTCATCCCTTTCATTAACAAACCAAGTTGTACTCACTTTCTCAATGACCATAATCCTGACCAGTATTTATCCCTCTCAACTGTAGCTGACACAGATGGAGGGTTTGGCGGCTTGGCCGGGAAATAGCACAATATGATGGCAAACATAAAAATTGCCAATCCACATTCTGTGAAACAAACATTCATTTAATAATATATATGTTAACCATTGGATATGCTGGCAGGCATAAAAACTGCAAAATTATTCACTAAAACAAAAATCCATGTAATTATATGTTAACCATGGGATATGCTGGGAGATATAAAAATGAAGTTTTGCATCCATAAGTTTCCACAAGACTTATGTAAGCTGTCAGTACTCTGACGTTTGTTGTTCTATATGTTCCAACCCATTTGTAATGCTGATGACTCTGTATTATTATCAACAACACACTGGCACCTTGCAGTCTTGACAGATTATACATGCTTCAAAAAAGGCACAGTAACTACAACCCATGGTGGTAGCAAATGTGACTGATCAGACAAATTTGCACGGTAAATGTTCATGCACAATGGATGCATGTGAACACATGGTCATTTCCACCATCATGCCCCGTGTGACGTCTCACACACTCTGTGTATGACTTATCTGCAATAATTTTCTCCTATGTCTTTATTCCATTTTCGATCTTTTCCCACCATGTATTGAGAAACCAATTGCACTGAGATATAAATTTTGTGTTTGTTGCACTGAGATTCTGCTGAGCACTGTTCATTCTTTTTTTTAATTTCTGTCATCACATTTCCATTTCTCATTACCAGTAACCCACGATATTCAAAACTGCTCACTTCCTGCAATTATTCTCCAATGATCAATATATCTCCTGACATGTATTTTATCATCTGGGATTGTGTTTGCTGCACTGAGATATAAATTTTGTTTTTCACTTTTCTATTGCATTGACTTTCTTGGTTTCTCAATGCATGGAGGGCAAATATCAGGAATAGAATAAAGACAAAGTAGAAAATAATTGCAGACCAGACAGCTCATAACACCGAGTGTGTTTGATGTCAGATGTACGTGGTGGTGGAAATGACCATGTTTTCACATGCATCCATTGTGGACTAACATCTACCGTGCAAATTAGTCTGATTAATCACAATATAACAAACTACTAACTGTGAAGAACAGAAAAGTGTGAGTACGTTGTTGATAATAATACAGTGGCATCAGCATATCAAAATTCAGGTATTTCTATTTCTCTGACAGCAAAGGGATCATGTTATGTCTTGTCATTATTTTCTCTAACATCACTCGTAACGTTTTCAGTTTAAGTTAAACAGATAAGGGGACAAAATGCAACCTTGTCTGACTCCCTGTTCGTAATCAAACCAATATGTTGTATCATCACATTGTCCTCACATTAAATGTTGCATGTCCTTTTCAGGACGTTACAATCAATCTCAAGTTGATTGTCAATGCAATTTTACATAAGTAGTTTGTCATTACATTCTTAATGTGAAGTCCAACTTAATGCTGGTGTAGGGGTTGAACTACCTACGTCGCCATCAGTACACTGGAAGTTTTAGAGTGAGCTCTCTTACCATGTTGGCCATGTCTACATCTATAATCACATACCCATAATAAAGTTACTAGATAATTCTAGTTTATAAAATGTGTACACTTACGATAGTACATGTACATCATGATCTCCTCCCTCTCCTCGGGTACTACATCTACGAGGAAACAATAAAGAAACACGCCTATTTAAAATGTCATTTGCAACAACAAAAAGAGTGCTAAGATGCTACATAGAACCTGCACATTTGTAAGGATGTGAAGCGTTAACAATGAGCAGACAAGCTGAAAAACATCTGATGGCTATGAAAATGTGGTTTCTGAGGAAAATGCAAAGAATACCATGGTCAGACTGAAAACCAATGAACAAGTCCTACTAAACACAAATGAAAACCATAAACCGATTAGAGAAATTAAACGTAGACAGTCAAAAAATTTTTTTTGGCCCCCGTTATAAGAGGAAACTCCCCCGATGGTGTTTCCACCTTGTCGTGGTGGGGGAGCTTGAGTTTCTCAATGACCCTGAGAGCTATGCCGGCGGTAGCGTAGCTACCAGCAGGGCCTCCCAAGCCGGACAGGTCAAAGGGTAGAGAACAGACAAAGAGAAACACCCTGGTCCTCCAGGTTGGGGGTTGAAGCGTGGGGTTAACATCCCCACCTTTGTAAAAACCTTTCTTTGTTACGAAACAAATACATGAGCCTCGATATCGGACTGACTTATCTGGACAACGACCTTGGAACGTTAAAGGACTTTTGAGATTTGGAACATGGAATGTACGGACACTATATCGAGCTGGAGCGGCCGAAGAACTAACCCGGGAGCTGGGTGAATATCAAATGGATATAACAGCAATTCAAGAAATAAGGTGGCCAGGAGAGGGTACTTTAGAGCAAAATGGAATGATTATAATATATGGAGGAAACACCCAAAATAAACATGAATTAGGAACAGGATTTGTCATAAAAAAAGAGTTATGGGGGAACGTTTTAAACTTTAAAGCTTTTAATGACAGGATTAGTAAATTACGAATAAAAGGTAAATGGAAAAATATAACGATGATTAATATACATGCACCTACTGAAGAGAAAGAAGATGATATTAAAGAAGACTTTTATAATGATCTGGAAGATGTCATAGAAGAAACCCCCAAACAGGACATCCTGATTGTGCTGGGAGACTTCAATGCAAAAATAGGTAGAGAGCAAACTAATAAAAAAGTGGCCGGTATGGAAAGCCTACATACAACTTCAAATGATAATGGATGGAGAGTCATCAACCTGGCAGAAGCCAAAGGACTGCAGATTAGCAGTACCAGACTACAAAGAAAGGATATACACAAACAAACTTGGAAATCATGTGACAAGAGAACCTATAATCAAATAGATCACATTTTAATTAACAACAGAAATGCATCAAACATACAGCAAGTCAGAAGTTATAGAGGAGCTGAGTGCCACAGTGACCACTTCCTCGTTGGAGCAAAATTTAAAATAAAACTTAAGAGAGCTTTCTATACTAAATTACAAAGATTACACCCAACATATAACAGAGAAAAACTGCAAGACATTACAGTAAAAGAGAAATTTACAGATGAAATAAAATGTAAACTTGAAACTCTGCAAAACCCTTTGGAGGAAAGCGTTGACCAAACTTGGTTGAACATCAAGAATACAATTCAGTCTACCGCAGAAGAATGTCTCGGTGTGTTAACCACGCATAGAAAGAACAGATGGTTCAATCAAAAATGTGAAGAAGCAGTCATTAGGAAGAAGAATGCCAGACATGTATGGTTAAATGACATCAATAACATCCAAAAGGAAGAGCATTATAGAAATGAATGTAAAGAGGCTACAAAAATAGTCAGACAGCAGAAGCGAGAATATATGAGTAATATAATCAAAGATATGGAAACTAATCACCAGAAAAATGAATCCAGAAAATGTTTTAAAGAACTGAAGTCAATGAAACGAGGGCACCAACAAAACACATATGGTTTAAAAGACAAAAATGGGAATATGATAAATACCAATGAGGAAATGTGCAACACATGGAAAGAATATTTTATTGAATTACTAAATTGTGAAGCTCCAAGTCACATTTTCCCACAGGAAGAGGTTCTAACATGCGAACCACAAATTGAAGAACCTACATTTGAAGAAATCCTATATGTAATCACACGACTTAAAAACAATAAGGCAACTGGGACTGATGGAATTGCTGCTGAATTTATAAAGGCAGGTGGCCATACATTACATCTAAAGCTATACGAACTAATAATAAAAATCTGGAGGACAGAAGAATTACCACATAACTGGAAAGAGTCATTATTGATACCTATCTTTAAGAAAGGAGACAAGTTCCAATGTGGAAATTATAGAGGAATATCACTACTGTCCACAAGCTATAAGATACTATCCGCAGTATTACTAAATAGACTAAAACCATATTCAGAAGACATATTAGGTGACTACCAGGCGGGTTTTAGAGAAAACAGATCAACAATAGATCAGATATTTATCTTACGACAAATAGCCGAGAAACATTGGGAATATAAAAGAGATCTCCATAACATTTTTGTTGATTTTAAAAAGGCTTATGATAGTGTCCATAGGAATAGTCTATGGAATGCTATGCAGGAATTTGGAATACCAAGGAAGTTAATCAACATGACCAGACTATGCATGGAAGATACTTATAATATAGTAACATATAAAGGCAGGAAATCAGACCCCTTCCAAATAACATCTGGCTTGAAACAGGGTGATGCACTATCGCCGCTACTCTTCAATCTGGCTCTAGAGAAAGTTGTAAGGAAGGTAAAGGAGGAATGTGATATTGGAGGAACATCCAAGCTGCTTGGTTATGCAGATGATATAGATATTATAGGGCAAAGTGAACAAAAGACATTGGAAATATTGACTCACTTAAAGGGAAAAGCCCAACAGATGGGGCTGGTTATCAACCAAGATAAGACAGAATATATGGTAATTTCAAGAGACGGAATGGCTAGAAACTCTGGCCACATACAAATAGATAATATGACCATTAAAAGAACGGAAACATACAAATACCTGGGTACAATCTTCAACTGCTCCAACATCATAAGGGAAGAAATACAAACTAGAATCAACTCTGGAAATAAGATATACTATGCACTACAACATCTACTAAAATCAAAGGCGCTATCTCGTAACACCAAAATCACAATATACAAAACACTGATCAGACCAGTTGTGCTGTATGGCTCTGAAACATGGAGTACAACGAAAGGAGACGAAGCCTTGTTACAAACCCTTGAGAACAAAATTTTAAGACGCATCTTTGGACCCATTAGGGATACACAAAGTGGAGAGTGGAAAAGAAGAAGTAACAAAGACATTTATGATCTGTTTAAGTCCCCGCTAATCACTGGTATCATGAAGGCTAATAGACTGCAATGGCTGGGGCATATAGAAAGAATGGAAGATAATAGGGAAACAAAACTCGCTTACACTCAGGAAATAAATGACCGTAGACCCCTAGGTAGACCAAGAAGGCGGTGGAGAGATAATACATGTACAGACCTACAAGCACTTGGAATCAACGACTGGCAAGAGAAGGTCCACCAGAGAGACGAATGGAGACGGATTGTATTTGCAGCAAAGAACCTCAATGGCTCGGAACGCTGAAGAAGAAGAAGAGTTATAAGAGGAAATAAATTGGAGAACTTGGTGACAACTGGCAAGATCGAAGGGAAGAGAACAAGGCAGATAAGTAAATACCTGGATGGCTTGGCCATGTGGTATGGTCGAGATAAGAACACTGAGCTGATCCACGACTCTGGTGATTGCATGTGATGGCGAAACATGACCACCCACGCTTATCGGCATGGCACATGATGAATGCACTTATTTAAAGTGATCATTACTGACTACTGTTACCATTGCTGGTGCTTCAGAGAGGTACATTTGGGTTGAGATAACATAAGACTTGGGAATAAAAACCCAATACAGCAGACACCACTGGTTCAACAACAACAACAACAACAACAGCAGCAGCAGCAACACCAACATTTGGCTGTATAGTTAGTTGCATATCCTTTACAGAACTTTGCAGTCAACACCAGCAATTTTTACTGTTGTGATCTCTTGGCTTGTTTACGCTCAGTAGTTTGCCATTGCTTTCTGAACAACCAGCACCCATATCATGTTGTAAAAGACCACGTAAGACGGTCTGTAAAAATGCAAACAATGTATTCCCGTAGATAATTTAACGCAGAATCCACAATCATACCTGTGACTATGTGTTTTAATTGTTTCAGCTAAATTATTATTTATTTATTCACTTCATATGGTATATAACTCTGCAGTATGCTCCTGACGAGATGCAGCGAAAATATGCAAGGCAATAAATCATGCAACATATTGTTTGTGGCTTCTGTGTTTAAATGTACATCTTGTCTTGAAAAAGAAACTGGACAGCATCATTAGTGGCAGTGCTGTTTCAATTTGGTATAACAATGGGGGAACAATGGAACAACTCACACAGATTCAGATGACCATTTTGATCAATGTCTTTATCAATGGGACAACATTGATGGGGGGTTCTTAGCAAACGCTTATGGTCGCCGTTTGGTGCAGGAGAGCCTGGCGTTTGATGACACAACATTTAGCTTAAGAATGGAGGTGGAGGCGGTCAGTGCAGCTTTCCGATGGATGGAGAACACGATACACACACACACACACACACACACACACACACACACACACACACACATCGTGATTGTAACTGACTCAGAAAGCATGCTGAGTAGGGTGAGGACAGGCAGGCTTCGTGCAGAGTGGGGTGTGTTGGGGAATGAACAGGCTGACAGATTGGCTGGCTCTGCAAAACTTGGTGGAGTAGTGATGCATGATAAGGAAGACGTGGTTGTGGCCTTGTGGGAGTACGTGTACACCTCGGAGGAGCAAATGGATCACCATGGTCTGGCAAGAATGCGACAGCGAGAGGTGACGAGGGGATCTGGCCGACGATCGACGCTCAGAGGAAAGGCGAGACGGACATATAATCAGATTACTACTGGTACTATTAGTGTTGGAACTCTTCGCTGGCTGCTGAGGATGAGGACGGAGCGCTTATGGGAATGCCCCGAATGGTGTGATGTCGGTTCCTAAATCAATTAATCAATCAATCAATGGGACAACAAAAAACATGGATCAGATGACTTCTGAAAAGATAAATCTTATCTCATTTCATCTTGTTTCTCTTGTACCTTGCGGTGTTGAGATGAAGCATAAACAGCAGGAGAGATCAAAATTCCTTTATGTTATCTGTTTGTTATTGTTTTCTTTCTGTTTTCTCATTGATAAATACTTAAGTTGATCCGTTTGCCTGTATCTATCTCTCTCTCTCTGTCTGTGTTTGTGTGTGTGCGTGCGTGCGTGCATGCATGTGTGTTCCATTCGTTCGACGACTAAGTCATATTTTGTGTTTTTTAATATAGACATGAGAGATTCAAATTCCGATATGCCAACAGTTCTCACTTTTCTTTCTGCTGTCTCTCTTAATGCATATTTCCGCCTTATCTTCTGCCAATGAATACATATTAATTTATTGCTCAGTCATCTAAAAGTGCAGCCAATCAGACCCTCATTTCTGACACTGCAATATTTACCTGTGGTATTTGGCTGAACTGTTGTTTGTGAGTAATATTCTTGATTTCTGAAAGGATTAATAACAAAGATAACATATAAAGTATAAAAAATATGGGGAGAAATACTTAAAATTATGGTAAATATGGATAATTTTGTTAATGCAGTTACAGCAGCAGTCTCTTATACAGGGGAACGATTGCTGTGATTATGACAGACTCACAAAGTAGGATGAGAAAGGTGATGACAGGCATGCTTTGGGCAGAGTGGCAGGCTTCCATTCAACAATCAAAATTAGAGAGCATCTGTTGGATTTTTGTCCCCAGGACATGCTGGTGTAGTGGGAATAAATGAGTAGGTGGACAAACTGACTGGGTTTGCATCGCTCCGTGGGGTATGGTGCATGATATGTAGTCAGATATAGGCAGATGTAGTCTGGGGCCTGTGGAATCATGTGTATAGTGTAGAAGAACAAACAGATTATCACAGCCTGGAGAGTGTTGCTGCAGGGAATGACCACAGGATCTGGATACACTCAAAATCTTAGGGAAGGCGGGACGAACAAATAATCAGACAGCTACTGGCACCATTAGTATTGGAACTCTTCGCTGGCTGTTGCAGATGAGATGAGGACAGAGTTCTGGACTCAACTCAGCGGTATATTATCCACCCATTGTATCACAGCACACCTCTTGCTTGCCTACCTTCAGTTTTTCCCCCAATATTTTTCTGTTAAGAGTTTCATGTCTTGATGTGGCCAAAATATTTGATTGTTATATTTTATTATGATTATGCTTATTATATTTTCTTTACTCACGTGGAATTTATATGTGAGGCATTGCCTGAGTTTGTTGGAGGTAGCGTGCTAACAAATATTGGACCTGAAAATAAGAAACAAAATATGCTAAACACAGCAAAATAAGTAAACATATCTCACATACATAGATACCACAGATACACTATATTAGAAAACAATGAAAACGTATCTGAAGGAAATAAATTACAAAATGTTTCTGAATAACAATAATCAGCATCATCATCATCTTCCTATTTTTATGCCAATTATCATGGGGAGGAATAGTTAATGTTCCAGCAGCATAGGGGAGGCACTGGATAGTGTCTCTCCATGTTATGTAAAGTTTGGATATTGCAGGAAAAAACCGGTTACCCAAGCATTGCCTGCTCACTAGGGAAAGGATAGGGGATGCCTCCCAGGAGTCCACACGCCTGGCCCCGCCCGCCTACCAAACGTTCCACTTTCACGACCAACTCACCCGTGCCCATTCAGTACTCGGCACGTCGGTCCACCTTAAACTTAAGGGTTTATAATCGGAGTTTTCCATCTCCTAGATTGGCCGCTTTAATAGCTAACGGGCCCAATCTACCCGGAGGCAAGAGGTTCCAGCGCCTCATTCCTGGCGAAAACAGTATATACATGTATACAGGGAACAAAACCACTGTAATAAAAAAATCTATCAAAATGTAAGTACACACAATGGAAACATAACTCTCGTCACCAAACGAAGCAGTGATGACAACAATAATCTGGTTAACTATATACGTTGAGCTCTGTAGTACGACGTGTGACCAAATTACACACTGACAAAAAGGATAACCCACATGACTTCTGCCGTATGTCAATAGATGAGATGGTATTTATGAATTAGCCTTGTGTTTTTTAAGCCACATATTCTAGCTATGCTACCAATCTCAAACCTGGACTTTATCCAAATTACACCTTCGCAAAATCAACACCTGCGAAATGAGATGCCTGAGGAGAGCTGCCAACTTAACAATCCGAGACCGAGTAAGAAATGCTACTATCAGACAGACTGTGGGATCAACACCTTGTGCCACATTTATTGACAGACAGAAGATCAAGTGGTTTAGCCATGTCATTAGAATGCAACATCAACAACTACCTGACGACATCAGAGACATTGTACAACCTCACGGAATGACACTATCCAGTGCCGTCCACCGGGCACTGGAACGCAAATTATTCCTCCCCACGACGCTTGACGGCAGAAGTGGAAGATGATGATGATGATGATGATGATTCTAGCTAAAATGCATTTAGATTTTGTAACCGGCAGCTTGGGTGCATTGGAGGTTCGCTTGGACGTTGTAACCAGAGTTTCATTCAGAATGTCCAGATGTTGTATCAAGGACTTGTCATCGAATATGCTCGTCTCTCGGATGGTGCCCAGGACTTTCCAACAGGAGTGGATTCTGAACATTGGCGGGATTTTTATAACCAGTACACTGCCGCAAATTGATCGCTGTCTTGATGTCTCACCGCTTTTTTTTAAATTGGCTTTGGGTGCGTCAGTTTGGGGGTCAAGTGGATCGTAAAACATAATCATTGCCAGATCCTTGTATTTGACAAAGGCATGAAAGTTATCATCGTTCAGCCCAAACACTTACTGACCGTCAAAGAAAAAAAAATCATAGGATAAGACCGGATCTTTATCTTCTAGAGTTGAGTAACCTAGAATTGATTGCTGTCCTGGGCGTAAATGTTCATCATAGACAAATTGTTCATCACCACTTTTGTCCAGAGCTTGGAGAAGTTCAAGGAGTGACTATAGCGTCGTATGCGTTTTCATCGACTGGTACAGTGCCACTCAAGTTCCCATATATCTGGGGTAGATTGTCTTAAGGGTGGTAAATCCACATGTACGCTGCCTCGAGATTCTGGAGCCGAGATCCGTGTGCCGGGATAGTTTGAGTAAATGCTCTCGCCAGGGTCTGGCTTAGGGGGTCTTGGGGGTGACATGATGTGGGTATGCGCCTAGCGTCGACTTGAGAGCTTCTGATAGTTATTTAAGGGGGAAACTTCTCACAGATGTGGTGTTGTTGTGACCAAATATCGATACATAATAGTTCAACACGTAATTGAGGAGACCCAGGAGCTCGTGGGGAGTCTAGCAGGAAACGATGGCGGCAGCGCTTGATCTCGAGGATGCGTACAATAGAGTTCGCTATGATAATTTTGATGACCGCACTTACAGAGAAGGGGGTCAATCCCTGGTTGGTGAACTGGATAGTAGCCGTCCTGCATTCTCATCGGGTTGCTCTCCGTCTGGGTGCATGGACCTCAGAGCCACATATTTTAACCCCGGGACTGCCACAGGGACTGCAATCTCACCGGTGCTCTTTAATGTGTATACGAGCAAGATTGCAAACCTAGAAGCCCCAGGGGTTGGAAGGATTCTAACATTTGCAGATGATATTCTTGCATACAGGCAGGGAAGAAATAGGGATCAAACAGCTCAGGAGCTACAGGCGACAGTAGACAAAGTGATTGACTGGTGCACTGAAATGAGTGCTGTCATCCACCCGGAAAAGGCGGATGTTTTGTGGTGCTCTCTGGACAACAGGATTATGAGAGATGATGCCCCAAGCCTCACGATAGATGGTAGAAGCGTCAACAGAGAGAACAAACTGAAGTATCTGGGAATCACATTTGACAGGAGCCGGTCCTTCAAGGACCACGTGGAGACGGTTGTGACAAGATCTCAAAAGGGACTTAATGCACTTCAAACTATGGCTGCAATGGACACAGAGCAGAGAATGCTCTTCACACTATACCAGCACTTGATCCTCTCAGTAATTGATTATGGATTAGGTCTGCTCACTGCCTCATAATGTCAGCTGGTGAAATTAGAGCGCATACAGAACGAAGCTATGCAGGTCACTCTAGGATGCACCCGAGACACCCCAGTAGTGTGTATGCGTTACATCCTTGGTCTGCCTACTGTTGCTGGTAGGCACAAGGTGATGCAGGCGAAGGCATACCTCAGAGTAGCTGCAGACACAGATCACCCGTTGCATGAGGCGCTGGACGTAGTTAAGGGTCAGAGACTGATAAGAGGGAAATCATGGATGGCTCAGGCGGAGGATACGATCAGACAGGCGTGCCCCTTGGAGAACATCAGGCGAGGAGAGGAGTGGGTCAGAGTGCCAGCCGAGCAGTCAGGCTTGTGCAGAGTTATAATCACATTGAGCCGGGAGTGCAGGGAGTGGCCAGCAGGGGCCACGGAAGTGGGAATTCAGCAACTAATTCAGGATAATTGTCGCCCGGGTGATGTGATTATCTACACGTATGGTTCGGTGTTGAGAGTTAGAAGAAGTGCCTGGGGATTCTTAGCAAAAGCTAATGGTCGACGTTTGGTGCAGGAGAGCCTGGCTATGATGACACATCTAGCTTAAGAATGGAGGTGGAGTGCAGCTTTCCGATGGATAGAGAACACGATACATACACACATTGTGATTGTAACTGACTCAGAAAGCATGCTGAGTAGCGTGAGGACAGGCAGGCTTTGTGCAGAGTGGCTTCCTTCGCTTTGGAGGTCACGGGTAGCAGGCATTACCTAGATTTTTTCTCCGGGGCATGCCGGTGTGCTGGGGAATGAACCGGCGGACAGATTGGCTGGCTCGGCAAAACTTGGTGGAGTATTGATGCATGACAAGACAGACGTGGTTGCGGCTCTGTGGGAGCACGTGTACACCTCGGAGGAACAAATGGATCACCATAGTCTGGTAAGAATGAGGCAGCGAGGTGTGACGAAGGGATCTGGCCGACGCTCGACGCTCAGAAGAAAGGCGAGACGGACATATAATCAGATTGATACTGGAACTATTAGTGTTGGAACTCTTCTCTGGCTGCTGAGTATGGGGACGGAGTGCTTATGGGAATGTCCCGAATGCTGTGATGTCGGTTCTTAAATCATTCAATCAATCAATCAATCTCCATGTTACTGTAAGATCCATTTTCTTTTCAGGTTCCTTCTTGCTTTCATATCAGATATTCTTTGATGTAGTGTCAGTGTTGGTAGTTGATGATGTTGCATTCTAACGAGATGGATGAACCATTTGATCTTCTGCCTTTCAATATATGTGGCACAAGGTTTTTGATCCCATTGGCCGTCTGATAACATCATTTCTTACTTGTCCTCTGATGGCTAAGTTGGCAGCTCTTCTCAGGCATCTCATCTCACAGGTGTTTACTTTGTGTATATGTGATTTGGATAATGTCTAATATTAACATACTTTGATGAGGTACTAACACAGATTAATAAGACAGGAACTCATAGATTGACTGCTTGCATCAAAATAACCGGATGTGACTAAGGCTGTACTCTCAAATGGATGTCCCTGAACCAAGCTGCACCATTGCAGTATTGCTGAGCAAAGCAGGATGCATTTACCTCAAACCTTCCTGGGCCCCAACATTGAAAATCCTTTTAAATGTCAATGCTCTTCAGAACATAAAACGTAAATATGTCTGTTGACAATTTTCTTTTATATAGCCTTCTGAAACCTACAATGTTTTGTATCCTTCTGAAGTAAATACAATTTGATAACTTCTTGAAGTCTTATTAATTTGATGACCTCTTGAAATCTACAACATTTAATGTCCTCTTGAAGTCTACACAATTTGATGACCTCTTGAAGTCTACACAATTTGATATTCTTTTAAAGTCCACACAATTTGTTATCTTCGTGAAATTTAAACAACTTGATATCTTCTTGACGTTTACACAATTTGATATTCTCTTGAAATCTACATGGTCTGATATACTTTTGATGTTAAGTTTGAAATTTCAGAACATCTAAACTGTATACCCTTCTGATTAACAGCATTTCACTCTCTTCAAAACCTCACGTTTAACCTCTTCTCAGCCCGAAGGCTTCAAATGTTTCTGAGTCTAATATTCTCAGCTACAAAACTTCAAATAGTTCTCAGCCTCAATGCTTCAAACTTGGGTCAGTTCCAAAGTTTCAAACACTTATAATCCATAACTTTTAATAATTCCGAGCCTCAAAACTTGAATCTCTTCCATGCCTCAGAATTCAAACTTTTCTCAACCTTACAACTTCAAACACTTCTCAGCCTCGATGATTCAAACTTTCCTCACTCTTAAAAGTTCAATAACTTCTGATTCTATACCTTTAAATAATTCTGAGCCTCAAAATTGTCCATGCCTCAAGCATCTCACTTTTCTCAACCTTGACACCTTAAACACTTCTCGGACTAAACTCTTCTGATCCTAAAGTTTAGAAATACTATATTTCTGAAACATCCATCTCTAATCCAGCAAACACAAAGGTACAAAAACCCTGAGATCACAGGCAGTCACTTCTGCCTGACATAAAAGGGAACGAAAATGAAAGAACCATTACCTAGAATGAATGCAAGAGAAGAGCCCATAACAGCTATACTTGTGCCAATTGATGTGGCCGTCACTCTTTCATGTGGTGGGAACCAGGTGGCTGACAGCGTAGGTAAGGCACACATCCCAATTGGTCCTGCCACACCATTCAGAAACTGGCCAATATTTATCAGTCTGTAAAACACACATAAGGAATAAGTTCGTGTGGTCAAAATGTATCTGTACTGGCCAGGAATAGGTTAGTGTGGTCAAGCTGTACTGGCCAGGAATAAGGTAGTGTGGTCGAGATGTACCAGTCAGGAATAAGCATCTGGTGTGCTGATGCTGAGGTAGCGAGTTCAACCGTTATACCAATCTGCTGGACTAAAATGTTGATTCTCACCCTTGACTTGGCGGTGTAAATTACAAGAACCTCTGAAGTCGGAGTTAGTTCACTTGACACTGATAATATGGAAAGCTAATCCACACAGAAAGTAAAGTCTAATGCACTAGAAGTAGTAGCAGGTGTATGGACTATGCTTGACTTCAAAGCGAATGAACGCCCCCCCCTCCCCAAAATGGGTACCAGGAAATGTCTTAGGAAATAAAGGCGGCCGGCAATGATACTGACCACATCACAAAGTCAGTGCTGATTGGTCTATAAAGAAATGGGTCTAGTACTGTATGCCCAATGTGCTTTACGGCCTGAAGGTGTGTAAAAGGTCCTGTAATTACTTATTTTACAGAATAAACTTGTTCCTTTTTGTTGTAATCATACACAAGGATTCCCTCACATAAGTGTCCCATCCACAACAAGGAAACAGATGAGTAACTTTTATATATGTATATATATATATATATATATATATATATATATATATATATATATATATATATATATATATATATATATATATATATATATAAATATATATACACACTAGACGACCCGGCCCGGCTTCGCCCGGCTTCGCCCAGCCCCTGGCGGGAGCATCTCATTTAATTCATATAAGTAGTCATTATACATTCAAATACATTTCTCACAGAGTACGCGTTCAGTCCCTGCTCCCGTTCCCGTTGCTCATCTGTTTCTGATGCTACCGTTCCAGTTGCTCGTCTGTTTCTGATGCTCCCGTTCCCGTTCCCCTTGCTCGTCTGTTTCTAATGCTCCCATTCCTGTTCCCGTTGCTCGTCTTTTTCTGATGCTCCCGTTCCTGTTCCCGTTGCTCGTCTGTTTCTAATGCTCCCGTTAAAAATGAAAAATTGATTTTAAACTAACTATTTCAGTTGGATCCGCGGGAGTGAGAACAACATCTGTACAAATTTCATCTCAATCGGATGGACCGTTCGGGAACGCATAAAGAACAAACAAACAAACAAACATTCTCTTTATATATATATATATATATATATATATATATATATATATATATATATATATATATATATATATATATATATATATATATATATATATATAGAATGCCATATACATACAACAGACCTACAAGCACTTGGAATCAACGACTGGCAAGAGAAGGTCCACCAGAGAGACGAATGGAGACGGATTGCATCTGCAGCAAAGAACCTCAATGGCTCGGAACGCTGAAGAAGTAGAAGATATACATACATACATACAGTAGTACCTCGTGTTACGAACTTAATTCGTTCCAGAGCTCGGTTCATAACCCGAAATGTTCATAACCCAAAACATTGAAATCAATTATATAAAGACAATCCGTTTTAAGATGAAAATATCGTTCTTTTTTATTAACATCCGGTCGTTTGACTGACAAAACGCAAAGAATACGTAAAATTCACGTTTAGTTTAGTTTAGTCGTTTAGTTTAGTCGTTGGATCAACATCACGGCACACGGAATTAACCTATAAGTGCTACGTTTTCCTCCTAACTCAAACCTGAGTCTGGAGAAACTCAGATCAATGCATGAACTCCGTAGCATCGGCGAGAATCCTGAAATACTTTGAGTAGATTTTTAATTCGAAATTTTGTCCGGGCAGCGCCGTTAGGCTACTCTTTTTCGATTTCCAACTGCCAAAGGATTTTTTACGTGCGCAACGATACACACAGGCGTCCGATCTCACTACCCAGAGACCAGGGGAAATTTTATTACTGGATGTCCATGTGGATTCTTTTAATAAATCCCGGTCCTCACCGGGGCCTGAACCCTGGACCTCCACCACTCGAGGCGGACACCATACCTCGAGACCACTCACCCCCCGTGTAATTCACGTATTAAATAAAGAGAAAGAAAACAACCAAATGAATTCAATGTAAAATAAAAAGGGATTTAGTCTCTTTATTACCAAGAAAACGATCATGGGAAATTTGTCACTTTCTTTGTTATTCTGAATCATTAGTTTCAGGAGTATCTTGTCGCTGTTTCTTGGCAGCCAACTGGGAATCTTTCAGCACCAAGAAACTATCAAGAGAAATTTGTCGCTGCCTTTGCTGGAGAATCTTTCTGAAGTGGGCCATTGTGTTATCATTCATCAGGTTTACTGCCCTGTTAGCAACAAGTTTGTTTGGATGATGGTTCACAATGAAGTCTTTGACGTCTGCCCACTTGCTGCAAATTTCTTTAATCCTGGCAGTTGAAACGGTCACTGACTCCTCCTCATCGGGCGAATGATCCTCCTTTAATGTCTTTAGCTGTTCATTCTGAAGATCCATAAGCTCACCTGTAGTACTGTTTGTACTGTACACGATCGTTTGTCTCCAACGTTACACCTTGCTCTCTCTCTCTCTCTCTCTCTCTCTCTCTCTCTCTCTCTCTCTCTCTCTCTCTCTCTCTCTCTCTCTCTCTCTCTCTCTCGATTTCGCTCGTAACCCGAGGCACTGTTTATTACCCGAGACATAAAATTCTCGAAGTTGTTGTTCATAACCTGAATTGTTCGTGACCTGAAGTGTTCGTGTTTGAAAATATTGCCAGTCCAAGTTTTGTTTTTACCTATTATGTTGCATGAACTTTACAGAGGGTGGATACAAAACTTGGACCAGCAATATTTTCAAACAATGCACAGCCATTAAAAATACACCCTATATATATATATATATATATATATATATATATATATATATATATATATATATATATATATATATTTGTTTTTCATAAAGTTGTGTTGGCGTGTGTTTGTTTTTTGTGTGCTGATGAAGGCTTTGACCATAACATCCATTTTGTATCTTGTGATCATGTTCTCGTAACCCTTACTATCTACTTCTCATTTTTTCATGATTCATCCTTTGTTGTAGACTGTTGAATAGCTGTCTATTTTCTCCATCTTTAAAAATTGGTTCATTTTATATATTCTCTATCCACTTATTCTCTGCATCCTGCGGTAACATTAATTCATTTAATCCTCTTTGAGTAGAGTCCACGTGTCACAAGGAATACTCACATTGTAGCTGCGAGTGGTTCTGAAGTGATGACCCTGAAACAGGCCCCAACTGCAACCAGGAACATGCTGATTACCGTCGCCCACCTCAAACCTTCAAACAGACAGTTGCAATCAAAAATAAACGAAAGTCTCACATTAACACAAAATATCAAAATCAATTACTGTATTCAATTAACAATAATCTATTGCTCAAATATATAAACATTATCGATTAGACGATTCCAGCCACTACTATGCAAACAGAAAGACTTCCTGTTAACTCTTAGGTACTCCACATTTGAAAAATATCAGTGACTATGTATTCAGTATTTCAGCCAAAGTATTACTCATTTATTCATTTCATATGATCTATAACTTTCCAGTATGCACCCGACGGGATGCAGGGAAAGATGCAAGTTAAATACCAAAATTAGAAAATGAAAGAAGCAGGCAGAATAAGTCACTGCCCAAGTTAAATACCAAAATTAGAAAATTAAAGAAGCAGGCATAAGTCACTGCTCAAGTTAAATATCAAAATTAGAAAATGAAAAAGAAGCAGGCAGAATAAGACACTGACCAAGTTAAATACCAAAATTAGAAAATGAAAGAAGCAAGCACAATAAGTCACTGCAACAGTAAAATATCAAAATTAGAAAACATAAACAACAAACAGAATATTAAAGCGTGTGTGATTCTTGTACACACGCATTAGATTCTTCACTAGTGCTACAGCATTCGTGTACTGCACTGAGATTCTCCCTATGTTGTCGTAAAGAGAGGGGGGGGGGGGGGGGTTTGAGCATATAGGGATACATCTATGCACAATGAAGTGATCCATCCAAAACCAAAATCAGAATAACTGCAAGTATTTGGGTCATGTACGATGAGGAACTGATCAATGTATGGTTATTTGTTTGCTTTAGGATATGTTGAACCGGGAAGGCTAACCAGGTCTGCAGAAGTCGGATGTGTCAGGCAAAAGATGCAAATATCACAGCTCTGCTGTAAACTGACACAACACAATTATGTCCAAAACAAAGAATATTTCAGACGAACAATGACGAAGAAGAAGAAGAAGAAGAAGAAGAAGAAGAAGAAGAAGAAGAAGAAGAAGAAGAAGAAGAAGAAGAAGAAGAAGAAGAAGAAGAAGAAGAAGAAGAAGAAGAAGAAGCAGTAGCAGCAGCAGCAGCAGGAGGAGGAGGAGAAGAAGAAGAAGAAGAAGAAGAAGAAGAAGAAGAAGAAGAAGAAGAAGAAGAAGAAGAAGAAGAAGAAGAAGAAGAAGAAGAAGAAGAAGAAGAAGAAGAAGAAGAAGAAGAAGAATATGATGTTGCATGGATCTTTGCAGGATGTTGCAATAAATCATAGGCTGATTTTGTAAGCAATTTTATGTTCAGTAGTTTGCCACTGCTTTCTGAATGCGAAGTCAACATTTAAGTCCAAATGTATGTTAGTGTACGGACTGAACGTCTTAACCATCAGCACACCAGAAGTTTAAGAGCGAGGGCTCTTATCGTTTCGGACATGTTGGTTTGGCCGAAAGAAGACTGTTCTAACTCTGAAACTTCCAGTGCATTGACCACAGCATGGCGGGATCAAGGCCTACATCAGCCAGACGTCCATGTTACCTTCTCATTCAGAAAGCAATAGCAGACTTTTTTTTTGTTTTGCATATCCTATTTACAGGACATCACTGTCAACACCAGCACTGCTGTTGTTGATGTCTTGGCAAGTTCGTAATTCCACTTACCTGTGTTCGAAACACAACTGCGACTGATATGGCAGCGGACCGTGTCGCGCTGGGGTTTAACGTGTTTGTATGGGAACTGGTCGTTCAGAAAGCAATGTAAACCGCGTCCAAAAGACTTCTGCCACGTAGACCGGCAATAGCACATTACTGAACATACAATTGTTTAGAAAATCAACCTACAGCTGGGGTTGATCGCAGCACCCTACAAAGGACATGCAACATAGTATATGTTAAGGTAAGTGAAAATATTTGGTCATGTAGGTAGAGTAACTGATCAATGTATGGTTATCTGTTTGTTATCAAATGAGTACACTAAACAATACACAAGCTGGTAACTTTACCTTTTACTTGTAACAGCCAAGGAAAAAACAAGCCGGTGAGAATATATGACACAGGTCCCCAGTTGGTTAGCCAAGCGATTGTAGCATTGGACCAATTAAATGCATTCTCACTTGAAGTCGTTATAGGCCCCCACGTGTTCCATATCATATTTTGGGTGAAGGCATACATGCCAAATATGAATAATACATACCATCTTCTTTTGTAAACCTGGCAAGTGAAAAAAATGCCACAATTAAGGTACAAAACTGTGTCAATTGTTATTGTTTTGTAATGCAACATGGTTTCGATTTTGATTATACCATTTTCTCTACCCCATTAAACCTCAAAGAGAAGTTTTATTAGGGTCCATCCCTGGCTTAGATTAATGAATGATGTGACTGAGTCATCCACAAATAGCGGCTGACCACGGTTTAACCCACACAGGATATTAATTGAAGGTGATTGTTGTCCAAAGAGGGTCATGATAAAACATGGTTTGGAATGGTGTCCTAGAAAAATTATACCTAAATGTTATAGGAAATAGTTTACAATGAAGCTCTAAGTGGCATAGGAAAAGGTTTACAATGAAGCCTTAAGTGTCATAGGAAATAGTTTACAATGAAGTCCTAAGTGTTATAGGAAATATTTTGCAATGAAGTCCTAAGGGGAAGCCAGAAGCTGAGAGGAAAGAGTGTCTGCCTCAGCTTACAAGGCACCAGGTTTGATCCCTGCATAGGGCAAGGAATTTCTATATGAACCTTTGGTATCTAATGATGTCGCAAATCACCCCCGATCTCTTGGGTAGTGACATAGGAAACATAGCCTTCTCGGATTAGGGCAAAAGTCTGTGTGCAGGTTGTGCATATTAAAATCCTCATGGCAGTTGGAAGTCACACACGGAGACCATAAGGCTGCTCTCCTGGAAAAATTGTAAGGAAAGAAAACCTACCCGTTGGTAGATAGAGGCCGTGACCTTGGATGGAATATGTCTAGAAAAAGCATACCTGATACAAATGCCTGCCGAAGATGGACACACTGACCTTTGAGATGTATAACTTGGTGTTATGTACTCCCCTCAAAAGAGAAACAAAAAGGAAGAAGAAGAAGAATGAAGCCCTGGTGAAAAGAGAAAAATGTTGACCAAAGAAATAGTTTACAAGTAAACTCCTGAGAAATTGTGCAATGTTAACTAATTAAACAGTTTAAAGTGAATTCGTGAGAAAAACAGTACCAAGTTAACCAATGAAATAATTTAAAATGCATTCCTAGGAAATAAGTCTACATGTTAACCAATGAAATGGCTTCAAGTAAATTCCTGGAAAATGGTGGAACATTTGAACCAATGAAATAGTTTGAATTAAAGACCCTAGAAATGGAGAAGCATATTGACCAATTAAATAGAGTGAAGTCTTGGAAAACAGAGCAAAATGTTGACCAATGAAATAGTTAAGTGAAATCTTGGAAAACACAACAAAATTTTGACGAGTGAAATAGTTTAGAATGAAGTCCTGAGAAACAGACAAAAATATAGACCCAATGCAATCTATATCTATAAAACAAAGTGTATGTGTATATATATGTATGTATGTAAATATGTATGTCCATTATTTGTTCGCGAACGGCCTATCCGATTGAGATGAAATTTTCTACACGCCTTCCTTTCATTCCAGAGCTGTCAACTGTCATAGTTTTTTTTTCTTCTTCCTCCTCCTCCCTCCTCCCCCTCCCAAAATACGTACGTAAATATATGATGATGATGATGAAAGAATCCCCGAACCAAAACGCTAGGGAAAGGGAAGAAAATGACGTGACTACACAGAATCGTCACACGGCAATCATCATCATCAAGTGCCGTGCCGGCTGGCGTAGGCGTTCATGGCTCTCCGTAGATCTCAGTCTTTGGTTTTTTGGATCAACTCTGCTGCTGATATTCCTCCATGCCACGGCAATATCAATAACAATTCATCTTTTTATGTGTAAGGAAGTTATCTACAGTCGTGTAGAAGGGAAGAACTAGACGAGTATGAATTCCGAATGGCGAACTCTCTCCTCCTCTCTTCTTCCTCCCTCTCATCCCTCTCCCGACTCCCTCCTCCTTCTCCCTCTTTCTTCTCCCTCTTCCTCTCCCCTCCTCCTCCATCCTCCTCCCTCCTACTCCATCCGCCTCCTCCCCCTCTTCCCTTCTCCTCCCTCTCCCTCATTATCCCTCCTCCTCCTCCTGCCTCCCTCCTCCTCCTCCTGCCTCCTTCTCCCTCATCATCCTCACTCCTCCTTCTCCCTTCTTCTCCCTCTTCCCTCTTCCTCCTCCTCCTACCTCCTCCCTCCTCCTCCCTGTACCTCCTCCTCCTCCCTCCACCCTCCTCCTCCTCTTCCTCCTCCCTTTCCTTCCTCCTCCTCCTCCCTCTACCTCCTCCTCCCCTACCTCTTTCCTCCTCCCTCCTCTTCCTCTTCCACCTCCCTTTCCTTCCTCCCCTCCTCATTCTCCCTCCTCCCTCTCCCTCCTTACTCCTCCTCCTTCCTTCTTCTCCCTCTGCCTCCTCCCTCCTCCTATCCCCTCCTCCTCCCTCCTCCTCCTTCTCCCTCCTTCTCCCCTCCTCCTCCTACCCTCTTCCTCTTTCCCTCCTCCCTCTCCCTCCTCCATCCTCCTCCTCCCTCTTCCTCCTTCCTCCTCCTCCCTCTCCCTCCTCCATCCTGATCCTCCCTCTTCCTCCTCCTCCTTCCTTCTCCTCCCTCCTCCTCCCTCTTCCTCCTCCTCCTACCTCCTCTCTCCTCCTCCCTCCTCCCTTTTCCTCCCTCCTCCTCCCTCTACATCCTCCCTCCTCCTCTCCACTCTTCCTCCTACCCTCTTCCTCTTCCCCTCCTCCCTATCCCTCCTCCTCCCTTCACATTCCCCCTCCTCCCTCTTCCTCCTCCTCCCTCCTCCTCCTCATCCCTCCTTCTCCCTCCTCCTCCCTCCTCCTCCCTCCTCCCCCTCCTCCTCCCTCTCCTCCTCCTCACTCCTCCTCCTCCTCCTCCCTCTACCTCCTCCCTCCTCCTCCCTCTTCCTCCTCCTCATCCCTCCTCCTCCCTTCTCCTCCTCCCTCCTCCTCCTCCCTCTACCTCCTCCTCCCTTCACATTCCTCCTCCTCCCTTCCTCCTCCTCCCTCCTCCTCCTCATCCCTCCTCCTCCTTCTTCCTCCCTCCTCCTCCTCCTCCCCCTCCTCCTCCCTCTCCTCCTCCTCACTCCTCCCTCCTCCTCCCTCTACCTCCTCCCTCCTCCTCCCTTCACATTCCTCCTCCTCCCTCTTCCTCCTCCCTCCTCCTCCTCCCTCCTCCTCCTCTCTCCTCCTCCCTCCTCCTCATCACTCCTCCTCCCTCCTCCTCCTCCTCCCTCCTCCCCCTCCTCCCTCTCCGCCTCCTCTCCTCCCTCCTCCACCCTCTACCTCCTCCCTCCTCCTCCCTTCACATTCCTCCTCCTCCCTCTTCCTCCCTCCTCCTCCTCTCTCCGCCTCCCTCCTCCTCCTCCTCCCCTCCTTCTCCTCCTTCTCCCTCCTCATTCTCCCTCTTCCCCCTCCCTCTTCCTTCTCCCTCCGCCTCCTCCATCCTCCTACTCTCTCCTCCTCCTCCCTCCTCCTCCCTTTTCCTTCCTCTCCTCCTCCTGCTCCCTTCTCCTCCTGCGTTCTCCTCCTCCCTCCTTCTCCCTCCTCCTCCCTCTTCCTCCTCGCCTCCTCCTCCACACTACTCCTCCCTCCTCCTCCTAATCCCTCCTCCTCCCTCCTATTCCTCCCTACTCCTCCTGTCTCCTCCCTCCTCCTCCCTCCTCTTCCCTCCTCCACCTCCCTCTTCCTCCTCCCTCCTCCATTTACCCAAGACAGACAGACAGTCAGACAGATAGTCGGGAACGGGATCTTATATGACTACTTATATAATTTAAATGAGATGCTCTCCACCATGGGATGGGCCGGGTCAGACAGACAGACAGATAGATAGATAGATAGACAGACAGACAGACAGACAGACAGACAGTCGGGAACTTATATGACTACTTATATGAATTAAATGAGATTCTCCCCACCAGGAGTTGGGCGATGCCGGGCCGGGTCAGACAGACAGACAGATAGATAGTCGGAACGGGAACTTATATGACTACTTATATGAATTAAATGAGATTCTCCCCATCAGGGTCTGGGCGAAGACGGGCCGGGTCAGACAGACAGACAGACAGATAGACAGACAGACAGACAGACAGACAGACAGATAGTCGGTAACGGGAACGAGAACTTATATGACTACTTATATGAATTAAATGAGATGCTCCCCACCAGGGTCTGGGCGAAGCCGGGCCGGGTCAGCTAGTAGTTTATAATGAAGTGAAGTCATGAGAAATAGACAAATATGCTCCGAACACGCAGGTCACTGTACAGGACAGATTTAAAAGCATTCCACGCAAATTTCACAGCTCACGGTGTCGCCCATGCACTCACTCAGTAGCAGAGCGACAGAACCATGTACTACAAGTCAAACGTGAGGAAAATGCGATTGCAAACCGTAGCCACAAGCATAAACACGCCACAGGCCTTAACGGCTCAACGCCTAACCGCCATGCTGTTTGAGTGTTTTGCCCTTTCGGTTCACGGGTGCACTTTTCAGGAGACTCCTGGGAGTTGGCGCTGAAGCTGCCGAGTTCATGCTTTGTGCGTCCTTTCGGCGGGTTGCCCTGCGGTAAGAAACCGAGCTATGTGAGAAAACCCGGGTCAATGAGGTCTTTCTGGTGACTGCCGAGTCCATCGACGATGAACTGTGGTATTCGTGGATGAATTTTGTGTTGATATTCTGACAGCGGCATTATGCATAGTGTACCTGTGCGGGCTGTTGGATTTCCGAGACTCCTGTCTATTCCACTTTTCACATTGGACAGTGGGGAGCATTTTGTGTGATATTCGCTGGCACGGGAATGGAGCATAATGGGAACGACCCGTTGCCGTGAATTTGGAACATCGACTAACTAACTAACTAACTAGACAAATATGTTGACCAATGACCTGGTTTAAAGCAAGCCCTGGGAAATAAAGAAAAATGTTGACAAATGAACTGGTTTAGAGTAACATCCTGGGAAATATAGTGACATGTTGAACAATAAAACAGTTTAGAATGAAATCCTGGGAAATCCTGGATGAATTGTAACCAATATAATAGTTTAGAGTGAAACTCTAGACAACAGTTCAATTTGTTGCCATGGAAAATAGTCTATTTTCTACCATATAAGACATGATTTTTTTTTTCAAACAAAGGTTATCCCAAAAATATATTTCAGGCTATACTCTGAGAGTAATTTAAAAGTTCTCAGAACTTATCAAGTGCATGCTTTTCGAAGCGACCCCATTCAATATTTTAGTCATTGCATGTTTCATAGCAGACGCTTAGAGGGGAAATAGTGCAAATAATCTCATCATCATCTCATTTTGTTCCTCTTGTACCATGTGGTGTGAAGGTGAAGCATAATCAGCGGGGGAGTGCCCGTTTATGGGCTTCATATATTGAGATTCTCATGGGCTCTGCTATTTCTTTTGTCAGTCATTTACATGGTCGGTCTCTTCTTCTGGTTCCATTTGGTCTGTACATCATTGCTTGTGGTATACAGTTAGTTGGTAGACTAGTTATGTGGCCGAACCATTTCAGTTGCTATTTCTGATTATGCTTCTTTCTTTTTATTCCCGTAGTAGGAAAAATCTCCTGACCGATTGCTAGGCCAGTTGCAAGTTTAGGACAGGAAAATCTGACCAAGGGAAGTCCATCCACCCTGGCAAGCCAGAGCTCCGTTGGCCCATGATGTCACAGTCATGGTTTCTCAGTTTCCACCACAGGGAGGTGGTGTTGACTTATGTAATCTGTAGGTCATCAGCAGGCTACTAATTTTTGCTTTTCAATCCTCCTGAAAGAAATCAGCTGAACCCAACCCTACTGGCTGCAGGGCCAGGTGCAGTCAACACCTTGTCCAAACAATAACATTTCCAAATATATAGAAATAAATAGTAACTAAAGATGTGTAACTAATCAAAAACAATGTCCACCATATAAATGAAACAAAATAAAACTTACTGTTCACCAATTTACAACATCTTACAATTTTGGTAAGACCATTCATGTAAAGTTCAGAAAATGTACCATGACTCTCTACAATGTACTTCAGAATTAATCTGAAAAATTATCTGGAAAAGTCCATGATGATATTCTAGAAAATAGTTCATAATAATATTTCAGAAAATATTATAGTTCATAATGATATACTAGAAAATGGTGCAGTATGATATTCTAGGAAACAGTCCATAATGGTAATCAAAAAAAAATAGTTTATACCAATATTCTAGAAAATAGTTCATAATGATATTCCAGAAAATAGTTCATAATGATATTCTAGAAAATAATTCATACTGATAATCGAGAAAATAGTTCATAATGATATTCTAGAATCTAGTTCATCATGATATTCAACAAAGTTAGTCATAATGATATTCTATAAAATAGTTCATTATGAATGGCATTCTAGAAAATGGTGTTCTATGATACTCTAGGAAAGAGCTCATATGATAATTTAGAAAATAGCTCAGTACAATATCCTAAACATAGTTCCTAATGATATTGAAGAAAACAGTTCACAATGATATTCTAGAAAATTGTTTATAATAATACTGTAAAAATAGTCAATTATAATGATCCTGTTAAAAAATTTTGTAGACACATTATTTGTTTAAAATGATACTAAAGAAATAAGTACACATTGATATTCTAGAAATTTGTTTATAATGATGCTGTAGAACAAAGTTCACAAAGATAATCTAGAAAACTTTTTATGAAACTGTAAAATTAGTTCACAATGATATTCTAGAAAATTGTATATAATGATACTGAAAACACAGTTCACAATGATACTCTAGAAAATTGTTTATAATGATGCTGTAGAAAATAATTCAAGCTGTTGCCCTGAGAGATCATTTTGACTGATATTGTATTCCAATAAGAATGTGGTTCTAAACATTATTCCTGGTGTCTTTTTTTGTGTGCATATCCTTTACAGGACATCGCTGTCAACATCAGCATTTTTCAGCTGATTGTTGATTTCTTGGCAAGACTACTTTCAGTAGTTTGCCATTTCTGTCTGAGCAACCGGCTCACATACCGCGTAAGTTATCAATGCGGCGAGAACCGCTACGATTCTTGCGCAGGTTACGTCACTGTGATGTTGTTTCCCCGAGAAGAGAGTGGGATCAACATGCACATCTTTAAACTGATTATCTGTTGGGATTATTGACTGACTTTTCGTCTACACTCCTCTCTTCTGTCTTCCCTTCCATATATCTCTTTCTTTCACTCTCTCTCTATTATTCTCTCAACACATACTTCGACAACAGTTCTTTTCCACATTAAATAAAAAGATTTAATTTAAAACTATGTCTGGTGTATGGGTGGATATTGTCTGTGTAGTTGCTAGTGTATTCTATTGTTGGTGACAGAATGAACTCAGAATGTCTATCAGCGGTATCTTCTCGCCAGTCATTCTTCACGATTACAGGACATCACATCAAACAGGACAGAGCTCACCCGGGATGATCCGTAGGCTTGAGTCTGATGGTAAATCCGTTAGTGAAATGAAAACAAACTGTTCATCACTGAGTCACCGTATTGCTATAAAAGTCCCGTAAGTTTATGACTGTGCCCAAATCGGTTTCATGATATTAAGTATCCATCATCGAGAAAAAACACCACATTGTCAATGTTCTTCCTATTGTCTATTATGATTATCACTATTGTCTTTGTCTATTCCTTCTACTCTATGTATGCAAGTCGTATGTAGGTTGAAGTCTCTGCTTGCCCCACCTTAACATCTCTTTCTGTTTAGGAGCCCCAGTGGTATATGAGTGTTAGCATACCGTCTTCTGTATTTTACTGGATGTTAGTATTTGTTCATCTGAACAAACTGTTTAGGTTCTTTCTGGATCTACGTATGTACTTTATTGGTTCAAGTAGAGTATTTTTTCCTTTCTTCTCTAATGTCCCTAGAAACTGGGAACCTGTGGATGAATATAACAAGTCAAGTGGTAAGCGTCCGCCCCTTACTCCTAACTTATGCAAGTGTCCTTCTCCAGCCATAATGACAAGGCTTTCGAAGTCACCATCAGCATACGACATAAGAATTCACCTCAGTCTAAAACACCCACTAATAATATGTAATGATAAAGGTAATACACGCTCATCTATATTTCCTATTCTAAAACTATATTTTAATATACCTTATACACATCTCTGTTCCTTTATAGAATTAAGGTAGATCCACGAATCGAAATTAATCCGCAGCCAAGCACTTTATCCCATTATAAGGGAGGATATTTCTTTTCATTACAGGACACATAATTCTATCTTTCCGTCCAGTTGGGGAACACACACTCAACTGACACAAAGAAGTGGCCACTCTCCTTAGATCATCTTTGTCCCATCGTCCTTGACATTGCTGGACAAAGCAAATTCAGACTTCATTCTCCCTTGTCAGTGGAAAATTTCTAATCTCGAACTTTTCCGTTGTTTAATACCACCAAACCGTATTCTGCTGTCCAGTCTTAGTAGCAAACCTACCTCCAGAACGCAATAGGCTGGTCCATGATACTGTCTGTCTTTGTAGCAAACCAATTTTTCCACTCTACATGTCACCTGTGTTGTAGTCGACTCTCCCGCCTTGACCTACATACACATGCGATGGTCAATCCTTTGTGGTTATCCTTCTGTTTCATTAACCCTTCTCCCACCTCAACCTTGTCTGTGATCACCTTCTTATGATGCACTGTATACAGTCGTCGATCTGGGAATCACTAACATTCAGCATTTCACGACATAGGCCCCCTCTTAAGAGATTAGACCGCGTCGAATCCTTCTCGCTGTAGGTTTGATTCCCATGATCCACAATCCTATTCTTCTTCCTCCGGAGCTGGATGTCTGGATATCAAATCCGCTCCTACATTCTCCTTACCAAGGATGTATTCCATTGTGAAGTCCAGTTGTAGCAACAACGTCCATCACATCCACCGTGCGTTGAGCTTCTGCGAAGTAGCTATTAACATCACGTGTTGATGATATGATTGGATCCTCACATTATCCAGTAGGCGCTCTAATTGACACCCTACTATACTACTAACGACTGAAACTAGTGTTGGCTCCTCGCTCCTGTACGTTCAGTCGACCTACTTTCGACTTGCGTCAGCGACGGCTCACAATACAGACGGATTGTCCCATCTTGATTGTAACACTGCTTCCATGTCCTCTTGGGTTCCCCCGGCTTTGCCTATGGGGATGTTCCGCCTCGTCCTCGTCGGACCGAGTCGTCTTTCCCAAATCTCCTGGACTTTTGCTTCCAGGACCATCTTGGGCGATATTGTATCTGGTCAGCCAATCTTCGGTTGGAGTCCTGGGTAATTCTCGCTTTTCCCGACGTTACCCACCCCTTCTGAACTTGGTTACCGGTGAAACTTTCACTCTTGTCCTTTCCCTGACTTGTGATTTCCCTCCTCCTGTCGTTGGGTAAATCTGACCTATCACGTACTGTCCCATAGGCCCTCCTATGTTGTACTGGCGATCTCTGGTCTTCGTCTGGACTGGTAACCTTTGTCCCAATGGCTGCCATCACCATAAAGTGCGAAGCTTTGCTCCCGGATCTCTCTTCATATTTCCTAATGAGATGTCTAGGGAGATTTTTCTTCTCTTCCCCGATCCGTATTTTGTAGATGTTCTTGGACACCACCTTTTCCACAGGATAAGGTCCTTTCCATCCTACTTGGAGTATATTGGTCTCTGCTGGACTCCACACTTCCACTTTGTCTTCCACTTTAAGAGCTAGTTTCCTCTTAATTCGCTTGTTGGGTGGTGCTCTCTGGCACTCCGAACAAGACTTCACCCACCGGCGTACATCTCCGGTCATTCCTGGCCAGCAATAATGGCCGGATATTTGCTGCAAGGTCTCTCTGACACCCATATGTCGATTCTCGGCTATGGTGTGTCCACTCTGAAGAATGTGAGGACGGTGGGTCTCTGGAACCACCCACTGCTCGTGCAAGTTATCTCCCCTCCCAGCTCTCCGATAGAGTAGTTGATTCTTCAGAAAGTACTGTCCCCGTTCTGGTGGCTCAGCACTTCTTTGCAGCTTCCTGTAGCAAGGATGCAACGTAGTATCCTTCCTCTGGGCAGTATGCAATTCTCCTATCCCTGAGTTGTCGCATAGTGTCTCTGCCTCTTTTTCCTTCCCTTGAGATCCACTGACTACTGTTCCCTTGTGGGTTGGCTGTTTGGGCATCCCCAAAAAGACATATTTCGTGCCAATGATCATTGGGAATAGGGAGTCAGCTAATACAGCCGCAGGAATAATGCCCGTGACGTACCTGGATTTAATCTCCACCTTGGCGATTGGCAGCGTCATGGTAACAGCACTCCTCATTGCCGGCTTTAGCTCCATGGTCTCCCCTGTAAGTTGGTCTGGGCTTACCAAGCTGGCGTCTATCACCGCTTCCCCATCCAAACCTGTATCGTAGAGACAAGCAACCTGTTGGCCATTTACTTCAATCAGTTCAACCACAGGTGGTCTCTCTTGGTCCTGAGTGTCTTTCATCTCCTTGACCGTTTCCTTGCCTTCCTCTTTTGATTCCTCGAGGTTGGTTATGCAATTGGCATCGTTTGCCTTGCATCTGCAGTCCACAGTATTATGTGTTATCGACTGGCAGTGAGTGTACCATGTTCCCTTCCTAGGTTTCCGTGTGTCCTTTGTGTTCCTTTCTCCTTCGCCAACCTCAGCCTTGTCTGTGATCACCGATGTAGGAATCACTTTGCATGCTGTGAAGTAAGAACTTTTAGGTTTCGATCTGCAGTCTTTTGTGTTGTGGGAGGCCGCCCTACAAAACGAACACCACTTTTCAGACCACTGTCGTTTCGCTTGAGAATTCGAGGTGCTCTGGGTTCCTACCTTCACCTTCTCTGAACTCTCCTCTGTGTGCTTTATATAAGGTTCCACTTTTTCTCCTTCCCAGTTTTTAGGTTTCTTTTTCTCTTGTTTTTCCTGACCTTTGGTTTCAGTACTTAGTTCCGCCGCCTCCCCATGTACCTCTACGAATCGCTCCGCCAGCTTATTCACAACATCAATCCGTTCCGCCCCTTGTTCTCCCAAGAAGGTTCTGAGAGGTTTCGACATTTGCTTTCGCATCTGGTCGACCACCATCATCTCTTCGAGACTCTCATAATCCCTCTTGAATTCTGCCAAGTCCATCCATTTCTGGAGATAGGATTTCAGCCTTAGACTATAGGCGGCGAATAATTCTCCCGGCTCTCGTCTAGACGATCTAAACTTCTTTCGATACGTTTGTGCTGTGACTTCATAATGTTTCATCAAAGCTGCTTTCAATTCCTCGTACTGATTTTCCTGTCCTGGTGGTAGGCGTGTGTAGACCTCGTAGCCCGAACCACGTAAAGACTGGGATACTTTAAGAGCCCATCTGGTTCTATCCAGTCCCATAGCGACTGCCATAGCCTCGAACCGATCCAAAAACTGGAATATCTTTTCTTTACTTTCATCATAGACTGCTAAAGGAAACTTCATGGCATGGTAACCCTGTCCAATCATGTGGGTTGCCCCAGGTGAAGATGAACTTCCTTCTGCTGCATCTATTTCACCCTTAGTTTGTGTCTTGAGTTCTAACTCTTTCAAGCGGTATTCATGTTCCATTTCTTGTCTCCTGGCATTCTGTTCCATTTCCAGTTTCTTGGTCTCCTGGTCCATTTTCTTGGCCTCTTGTTCCATTTTCTTGGCCTCTTGTTCCATTTCCAGTCGCTTGGTCTCCTGTTCCAGTTCCATTCGTTTCAATTCCAACTCAGTCTTACGGTCTTCTCTTTCCGCTTGACGAATCTCTCTCTCTCGTTCTTGTATGTAATCAGTTAGCTCTGAACCAGCTAACCCAATTTCCTCCCCGTTGGCCTTCAGTTCGGCTGTAGTTACTTTAGGAGTTGCCATAGTTACAGCAGATAAGTCAGCACGTTGAGTAAAGACACCCCAAGGCAGAAAAGAATACTCACTATAAACAGATAATCTACCTAGAACCTATATCATTTATCTATATCTATTAATTATTATAAATCTCCAACACCACACAGTACATCACAACCACTCTCTCATCCACAAGAGGAGATATAGGATAAAGACTTATGTAGACGTGTGACCGTGTAACTAGGTATGTAATGTCTTACCACCTATCCACCTTCACTCTGTCTGGAACTTTCTCACTGCAAAGTCACCAGCATTAATGAAATGTTTCTACCATAAATGTAATGGCACCATATATCCAATGGACGTCCTTCCATTAAAAGTCATCAATGTATACTTCTTTTTATTCCAATCAGTATGTCCCAACATGCATGTACTCCGCTATGCCTGTGCCAATATGCAGGTCATATGGGTATAATGTATGTACGTATCCCGCTCGCTCCACCAATTATGTGATGTTGTTTCCCCGAGAAGAGAGTGGGATCAACATGCACATCTTTAAACTGATTATCTGTTGGGATTATTGACTGACTTTTCGTCTACACTCCTCTCTTCTGTCTTCCCTTCCATATATCTCTTTCTTTCACTCTCTCTCTATTATTCTCTCAACACATACTTCGACAACAGTTCTTTTCCACATTAAATAAAAAGATTTAATTTAAAACTATGTCTGGTGTATGGGTGGATATTGTCTGTGTAGTTGCTAGTGTATTCTATTGTTGGTGACAGAATGAACTCAGAATGTCTATCAGCGGTATCTTCTCGCCAGTCATTCTTCACGATTACAGGACATCACATCAAACAGGACAGAGCTCACCCGGGATGATCCGTAGGCTTGAGTCTGATGGTAAATCCGTTAGTGAAATGAAAACAAACTGTTCATCACTGAGTCACCGTATTGCTATAAAAGTCCCGTAAGTTTATGACTGTGCCCAAATCGGTTTCATGATATTAAGTATCCATCATCGAGAAAAAACACCACATTGTCAATGTTCTTCCTATTGTCTATTATGATTATCACTATTGTCTTTGTCTATTCCTTCTACTCTATGTATGCAAGTCGTATGTAGGTTGAAGTCTCTGCTTGCCCCACCTTAACATCTCTTTCTGTTTAGGAGCCCCAGTGGTATATGAGTGTTAGCATACCGTCTTCTGTATTTTACTGGATGTTAGTATTTGTTCATCTGAACAAACTGTTTAGGTTCTTTCTGGATCTACGTATGTACTTTATTGGTTCAAGTAGAGTATTTTTTCCTTTCTTCTCTAATGTCCCTAGAAACTGGGAACCTGTGGATGAATATAACAAGTCAAGTGGTAAGCGTCCGCCCCTTACTCCTAACTTATGCAAGTGTCCTTCTCCAGCCATAATGACAAGGCTTTCGAAGTCACCATCAGCATACGACATAAGAATTCACCTCAGTCTAAAACACCCACTAATAATATGTAATGATAAAGGTAATACACGCTCATCTATATTTCCTATTCTAAAACTATATTTTAATATACCTTATACACATCTCTGTTCCTTTATAGAATTAAGGTAGATCCACGAATCGAAATTAATCCGCAGCCAAGCACTTTATCCCATTATAAGGGAGGATATTTCTTTTCATTACAGGACACATAATTCTATCTTTCCGTCCAGTTGGGGAACACACACTCAACTGACACAAAGAAGTGGCCACTCTCCTTAGATCATCTTTGTCCCATCGTCCTTGACATTGCTGGACAAAGCAAATTCAGACTTCATTCTCCCTTGTCAGTGGAAAATTTCTAATCTCGAACTTTTCCGTTGTTTAATACCACCAAACCGTATTCTGCTGTCCAGTCTTAGTAGCAAACCTACCTCCAGAACGCAATAGGCTGGTCCATGATACTGTCTGTCTTTGTAGCAAACCAATTTTTCCACTCTACATGTCACCTGTGTTGTAGTCGACTCTCCCGCCTTGACCTACATACACATGCGATGGTCAATCCTTTGTGGTTATCCTTCTGTTTCATTAACCCTTCTCCCACCTCAACCTTGTCTGTGATCACCTTCTTATGATGCACTGTATACAGTCGTCGATCTGGGAATCACTAACATTCAGCATTTCACGACAGTCACTCACGTGGATATACGGGATTACGGAAAAAGATGTTAATGCCTAGGCCAGGGAGATCGGCTTCTGAAGTCTTGCACGCAATAAAAAATATCAACAAAAAAGCACAACTTAATAAGCCATTGTTTTACATTTCTACTGCTTCATCAACCAAATAAACAAAACAACACACACAAAATAAACACTAAAAATGTTAAGATAATCAATAGCGACTGATACAGAACCAAAGCAACAAATAGTGCAGTGAAGAACGTTAGTCAATTTAAAAAAAACTTACTTTAATGTTACTTGTCTCACTTGCAGCTGTGGAGCAAGAAATAGGTTACTATTAAGTAATAACTGACAAGGATTCTCAAACATATGAGTGCCACAGACCCCTCCATTAGTGTCAAGTGTTGTGAAAAAAAAAGATAAAGGTAAAATCTGACAAGTGACATTGGTAGTAGATTATTTCTCATAACTTAAACTATGATATATAAAACTGTTAATTAACATCCATACTGCAGTTTATGTATGTGATTATCTTATTTTGTATTCTTCTTTCCTCTTCTGAGATAAGAGCATCACATCCAGTTTTGCACCTCAAAAGCCAGTATGTCCTACTTCAGTATGAATCTGTGTCAGGTGTGCTTCCTCTAGACAGATTCCATCCAAGGTAACAGGCTACATCTACCCATGGATAGATTTCCCATCTTAACAATTTTGCCAGAGCAGTAACCTAAAGGCCTGCTCTTTGCAATTTACAACTGCTGTGGGAATTTTAACGTGCGTAGCTTGCACATGGAGCCTACTGTTTTTTCGCCCTTATCCGAGAAGGCTAAGTATAAATCTCACTACCCAAGAGATTAGGAGGGTGCGTAATCTCATAAGATCCTTGGGAACAAATATTAGCCCTGTTCTGGGGACAAGCCTTGTTCTTTATGAGGCAACGGTAACCTCTCTGTCATGGCTCCCATTGAATAGTCTGATAGTCCTCTTCTGAATACAGGGAGGCCCCGCTATACATCACTTCGGTTTACGTCATTTCGCTTTAATGTCGTTGTGTCGTTAATGTCATCATTACATAAGGGTGCAGTCACTTGTGAAGCAAACAGGACTACAAGAGCTGTGAAAAAAGGCTGGACAGATAAACCACTACAGGAGATCATCCTCCTGGAACGTCAAGCATTCTTTGCCGACATTGTCAAAGAACATTTTGAGCCAAAATAGGCCTTACCAGCCATCTTAGAACTCACGGCTACAAACTTTCAACCCCACTGGATGAAGGGAATGGTCATCATCATTCTTGACGGACAAACAACAACAACAACACTGGACTTAAAGTGTTGATGCTGTATTGCTAGAATTACTGGACTTTCAGTGTTGATGCTGTATTGCTAAGAGAACTATAGTGATGACAGTGACATTTTGTAAACGACCTGCTATAACCTGATGACAATCAATGCTGTACCATCTGCATGACATACATTGTTGATATTATGTCCTCTAGTGGAGTTTTATATCATGTCTTTAGCATTTCTTGTGACATTTTGGCACTCTTCCGAATAACGGTTCTAAATGGGGACATAACTCTGTAGTGTAAAAAGCATCCCTTACAGGTCCTCATTAGTTGACGTTGATCACTTCCATTTCAATGTATCATGGACTGCTAGACTGGTCGATGGATGCAATAAATGTTTCCTGGGCCCGGAGGGCCCTGACTGTCGTTGGAGTGTATATCTATTTCCACATATAACTGATAGGTATACACTCCGTCGACTGTGAGGGCCCTCCGGGCCCAAAAACATTGATTGCATCCATCGATCGGTCTAGCCGTCCACGTCAACATGAACATTCAATCAATGCTGGTTCCGATATGTACAATTTTTTCACAAAAAACATGCTTTCGGACAGTATTTACAACTTTTGTGCCACAATTTCCACATATAACTGTGAAATATTATTGGTACGTAATTCCATTTTCTCAGTTCTATACTTTAGTCCGTAGTGTTTAATATTTTTTTTTTATTATGTCAACTAATGAGACCCTGTAAGGGATGCTTTTTACACTACAGAGTTATGTCCCCATTTAGAACCGTTATTCGGAAGAGTGCCGACATTTTTACTGTATTGCAAAAAGTTTAATAATATCACATATATTTCTATCTCAGACCTCTCTTGGTTTGTTGATACTATCAATGTTTATACACACACAATACTGTAACAAATTTACCTCACCAGACTAATGCAGTACTTATGAATTATGTACTACTCTACCATAGAGGACTGAGCTACTGACTATGACATTAGAGATGGTACTACCTCACTACCTGTTTTTGTTAGCGCTGAATAGAATGTTGGGCGGCGCTCATCAACAAACCCGACACCTCACATTCTTACATTGTTGTTACAGATCAGACAACAACAAACTCCTATGATGCCCAGTGTACCTCACATTGTGCCAACAGCGTTGAGTGGAGGAGCACAATTCGGAGTGTGCACACCTTATCCTAGTGTGAGGAAATGCAACCGAAAGACTAATAATAATTTAGACAGAACACTGATATATAAAATGACAAAAGAGTCAAAACTTCTACCTGTTGGAACTGCAGGATTTGACGCTACCCAAGGGACATTACTATAATAGTACTAAGGACATTACTTACTGAACTTAGCAGTTTGCATAAGGTCACTACAGTGTCTATCCCACTGTTGAGTACCTGGAAACGACAGAGCAGATCAATTGGCTAAAGAAGGACAAAAGAAGAACAGCCTGATATGACCGTTACATACCACCAAAAGAAAAGAATGATCAAATCAGTCAGAAGGCCACCAAAACCTGCTCAAGACGACTACGATGTTATGGACAGATCAGAACAGGCCATTATTCTGCGCCTCACAACAGGACACAATAGATTACGCAACCACATGTATACAAAATTCAAGATTGGTGAATCAGCCATGTGCACATGTGGACTGGCGTCGCAGACAGCGGAGCACATACCCCAAGGCTACCCAAAATACAACATATCTAGGCAAACCTTCTGGCCTAGAGAGACAACAGTGGAAGATAAACTATTAATCTCTATGGACCGCTAAGTGAACTAAAAAAGACTGTTAGATTCATACAGGAGACAACATTGCAGTTATAGACATATTTCAAGCGAACGAAAGAAGAAGAAGAAGAAGAAGAAGAAGAAGAAGAAGAAGAAGAAGAAGAAGAAGAAGAAGAAGAAGAAGAAGAAGAAGAATAGTGACCATCACTGTTGATCATCAGTGTCCTACCGATACTGTCAGAAGGCGCTACCAGATGCTTTGTCTCACCTGCACTGGGCATCATGGGAGTATGTTGTCTGTAAGATCAACTCTGGAAATGAAACAAATATGATAAAGGTGTTTATATACAAACATATGATATGCGTTTTATGCACACAAATATGATATAGGTGTTTATGTACACAAATCTTATATAGGTGTTTATGTACACAAATATAATACAGGTGTTTATGTTCACAAATGTCATATCAATCTACGTAACAGCCTTTATGTCCATGGTCAATGTAGAATTAGAACAACTGCACGACTCATAGAAAACTGTCAGGTCGCTTTCAGAATGAAAAAAAAAAACAGTTAGCATAGTTCTGTACCGCCACTGAACGTATGACTGTGACCTTCTAAGCTAATCTACCCCATCTTATCTCTGTCTATCTATTATAGACATTCCCGTACTTTTACTTTATGGCTTTTAAGTCAGGTCCATATGCTGTAACCCAAAATTTTTATTGCTGTTGATAACGGCATGAAGTGACAAGTGGAGGTTTTAGGAGGTATTGCCCATAACAAATGGACATCAATAGTAGTAGTGGGTTGCTGAGGCTTTCAGCGAGATTAATATGGAAGCTGAAATGAAGTATTCCTGAGTTGCTGGAGTGATATAAGTAAGGCTCAGAGATTTGGTTAGGTGGGTGATATTTATAATGTTGGAGGAGTTAAAATGCGTGACCTGTTTGTTAGAAGACAAAGCAGTTTTCTTTTATACAGTAGCTGTAGATTACAGAATAATGTGTTAAGTTAAGGTTTCGTAGATTTAAAGTGTAGTTCATTGCATTATGTATAGTATGGTATATTATTTTGATTGAATTGGTTCTGTAAAATGGTTATTATTTGATTTTAGGATAAGATGTCTTGTGTTCTTTTCCTTTAAGAGTAAACGCTCGGTCCGTAAAAGAGACCGTTAATGTTTGTATTGATTTAAATTGATGATAATTTGACTATGTACATTATGTTGGGGATAAATCCATATATGACAAAATTGGGGGGAAAGAGTTTTGTTTGGATTACGCTTGGTTAATAACTTTTGTAACTTATGGTTTCAGTTATTTTGACTTATTTGAATTCATCACATTAACTTAATGATTGTTACGACTTAGTTGAAAAGAAAATTGTTATTATTTTGTTCTGAGTATAGAATTAGTGAAAGCAATAAGACGGGGCCTTATGGAGAACCCTTCGTTCAGAAAATAGCAAACAAACGACTGTGGACTAGAAGAGAGACATATTTCCCTTGTGAGTAATAAGTTTTAGTAACCATGAGTACCATAAACTTCGGTAAAAAGGCTGCTGCGCCAGTCAGCATTAATGTTTGGAATATGGGAGGTTAATTACAGGGTGGCTATGAAGTTTAGAAACATGAATTAAATGTCATGCTTGGATAACGGGTTTTATAGTGAAGCCTATACAAATAAAAGTGGGAGAAATACATTGTTCTGAGGGGTTGAAATAGGAGCTGCATTAAGTCAGCATTAATTAAAAATACATGGATTGGAGGCCATGTTATATTAAGGAAGAAGAAGTTAACGTGGGTAACGTCTATGGGTAGTATAAAAAGGGGCTGCGTTAGTCAGCATCAATGGGAATACAATGCCAAAATAGGAATATAAGTAATTGGGGGTGGGCATTAATGGGGCTGTAGATAGCAGCACATATGGTTTAGTACGAAGTTGGATACGTCCATGAACAAGGATGGTTATGATGGGATGTAAGGGGGTTTATATAGGAGCTGTGCTAAGCAGCGTTAATTAGTTTAAAAGGAGAGCTGTAGTTGTCAGCATGGAACATAGGTATAGTATTAGTAAGTATGTTCATAAGAAATGAACATTGTCAATATTATTTTTATGGTTTAATCATGATTGAACATGAGCCATGGGAAATATAGTCATAAAGCACTATTTTAATGGTTGTGGGTGGCAGCACAAATGTTACAAGTTTTAATATTGAGTATATAAGGAAGGAATTTTGGATCAATGTAATTTTTAACAAACAGAAATATATAAACATGGATTATAAGATGCGTATTTTAAAATAAAACTTTATCCTATAAAGTTTTTTTGAATGCAAGGGAGGATAAATGTGATTGCTTTCTGACTACTTCTTTATATCTTCTGGGTGCGAACCCCATTTTTCTGTCTATCCTGTGTTGTTTTGTTGATGTCGAGAGAATATGAGAGGCTGCATAACACATGACAAGTTTCCAATTGTGTTTATATACCAACGATTTTGATGAACATATGAATTGAAATATCTAGATAGATTCCTTATGAACTGTTTTAGAAAATGAAATCTTGTACGGTTATATACATAAACGAAGAAGAAGTATAACTTCACGAAGAACTGTGAAGAAACATAGCGGTTGGCTATAAGATATAAGTAGACGAGTGGACTCGTAGGAGTAGAAAGAGTAATAACTAAAGCTCACTGGTTAAGAGGGGGCTAGTTTAAGATAAGTAAGCGGGTTGGGAGAATAACATTGGGGGTAAGTAGGCTAGGGATTAAGACTTTTCAAGAAAAAGTTATGTTGAGGGTAGGAAGGAATGTAACAGAGCACCATCTCTGTTAGGGAGTTAATGAGTTAAGGGATGGTGTGCAAAAGCAAGGGGAAATAGGTTTGTGCACGCGTGAGCACCAGTAGTTATGTATCTAGGGTTGCTCACGCGTTGTCGTAGCTAAGAGAGGGAGTTTCCAGCGACCGCCCCAGTCGACAAGTCGGGTACGATTTCATTTATACAATATTCTACAAGTTTGATACTAATAAACTCAGATTTCTAGTCACCATCGGCTTTTGTTACAGTATGCAGTTGCTGTGTTGTCCTCCCGCACTGTTAAAGCAGCCATGTTGGGCTGGGTTATACTGGCAGCCATGTTGGGCTGGGTTATCCTGGCAGCCATGTTGGGCTGGGTTATCCTGGCAGCCATGTTGGGCTGGATTATACTGGCAGCGCAAGTCAACTTTCCAAATCCATCTCAATGCACATTCAAACCCATGACCGCCAGGCTGGCAGGCAAGAGCCTAGCCACTAGGCTACCACGGCTCCAGAGTCTAGCCACTAAGCTATCACAGCTCCAGAGTCTAGCCACTAGGCTATCACGGCTCCAGAGTCTAGCCACTAGGCTACCACAGCTCCAGAGTCTAGCCACTAAGCTATCACAGCTCCAGAGTCTAGCCACTAGACTATCACGGCTCCAGAGTCTAGCCACTAGGCTACCACAGCTCCAGAGTCTAGCCTCTAGGCTACCACAGCTCCAGAGTCTAGCCACTAAGCTATCACAGCCCCAGAGTCTAGCTACTAGGCTACCACCGCTCCAGAGTCTAGCCACTAGGCTACCACGACTCCAGAGTCTAGCCTCTAGGCTCCCACGGCTCCAGAGTCTAACCCACTAGGTTACCACGGCTCCAGAGTCTAGCCTCTAGGGGCTACCACGGCTCTAGTGTCTAGCCACTAGTAACCACGGCTCCAGAGTCTAGCCTCTATGCTACCACGGCTCCAGAGTCTACCCACTAGTAACCACGGCTCTAGAGTCTAGCCACTAGGCTACCACGGCTCCAGAGTCTAGCAACTAGGCTACCACAGCTCCAGAATCTAGCCTCTAGGCTAGCACGGCTCCAGAGTCTAGCCACTAGTAACCACGGCTCCAGAGTCTAGCCACTAGGCTACCACGGCTCCGGAGTCTAGCCTCTAGGCTACCACGGCTCCAGAGTCTAGCCACTAGGCTACCACAGCTCCAGAATCTAGCCTCTAGGCTAGCACGGCTCCAGAGTCTAGCCACTAGTAACCACAGCTCCAGAGTCTAGCCACTAGGCTACCACGGCTCCAGGCTGATTAGCTAACTGATTAAAATGCTCTGGGCGACTGTGAGCTTGAACTCTTAAGTCCAATGTTTTGGCTTTCATGTCCTCTCAACAGGTTTGCATCTATCAGAGCAAGGTTGTTGCTGAAACAGTTTTCCCAAACCAGTACAAGTGTACAATCTTCCCCGGAATTGTGTTGCGGAGCTCTTCTTGCCCTCTCCAAGTCTAGAAACCAATGGGGATCATAAGACTGACATTAAAACACATCTGTGGAGAGGCATATTAGTATGTAATCAGGTCAAGATTCAGCACAGCATATCTGGACTGACTAATATCAGGCCTTTGCCTGTCATGTTTCTTCCAAAACTGTTAGATATTTCATTGTCAACAGATTCCAATGCAACGTCCAGGTAGATCAGATTAAGATAAGGACATGTACTATACCAAATAGGGGTGTACAATTTCTCCTGCTGTTTAACACATATGCTCTCCTGGCAAGCAAAGTGGAAAATCTAGATTTGTTTTCTTTGCTTACGCTCACTTTGACCTCATGCAATGTCCATAGATGTGCTAATACCCCTAATGCATTGGACTGGTTTTTCGATTGGATTAGGTTTCCCTATTATCAGTATCCCTCACACCTGGCGAACCCACTCCGGCTTCTAAGGTACTTGTAATTTACGTCTCCAAGTCAAGGACGAGAAGTCACCATTTTAATCCAAGTGACCAGTGTAAGGGTTGAACCCGCTACCTCGGCATCAGCACACCATAAGTTTAAGAGCAGCCACTCTTATTCACTTGGCCATGCTAACCTCCGAAAAACTAGGTCAAGATGATCATCTCAGTGAACTCCTGTATGCCTGATAACTAGAGGACTAGTCTGATAACTAGTGGACTCGGCTGATTCTGAAGAACATCTCAAACTTGCCCAATCTTGTACCCTGGAGAGAACTCTCAGCTTCAACACATGTTTTGACACAAAACGGGTGTGATAGTTACCATTTGTAAGTCAGATGCTCGGCTTGCATACAGCATGGTGCCAGAGATCATTTCTGACTTGTTTTTATGTGTTTAGATTGACCCTAGAGACATGCTAGCACCTTGCAGTCTGATTCTAGGTTCGGTCCAATCTCTTTTTACTACTGGCACATCGCTGTCGCGAATAGACAATAGTTTTGTTTTTTTTACATTTTTACATACTGGTGCTAGCAAATGTGACTGATCATACCAATTCATGCAGTAAATGTTCATTCTCAATGGATGCATGTGAAGACATGGTCTCTTCCTCCATCACATATGGTCACACATGAGGGGGATAATTATGAAGATACGTTCCCTCTTCTCCACAGCAAGGAACAATCTAGCAGTAACAACAATGTGCCACCACAGCCTCCTGTTAGCCACGAATTAGAGCCTGTAGTTGGAAGTCGTTACACACCCGTGAGAAATCAACAGTGTCCATTCCATTGTAAACCAGAGTTGTTATACCTCACACGTTTTAGCTCAGCTTCACTTCGCCAGGCACTTATGATGTCGCTGTACCAAGGACCAACACAGCCTGGTATTTACTAGCAATTCAGCACAAAGCAACACCGGATCTCGGTACAAAAAAGGGCCTCTCCTAGAATGTTTACGTGCATACTTGTGTTATTGTTTTCTATAGCAACGTATTAGATTTACGAGACTATAAACATTGACTCGTATTGACGTCACAGACGTACTTAGTTGGATATCTTTTATAATACTTTTTATTGTGTTTATACTGTGAGTGAGGGGTCTTCACTGCTCATCCTTACTGATCTTTATACGTATTGTGTGTGTGTGTGTGTGTGTGCGCGCGCGCGCGTGCGCGTGCGTGTATATTGACAGAGATATTACTGTTTTTATGTCCTTTAGAGTGTGTATTGTTATAAGGGACGTAAGTTGTATTCATTTTGTGTTTTAAAAATTTCATGATTACGCATTGTTAAATTGGTTAATAAGTACGAACACTGGCTCAGTAATAATGGGCTCAGAATCGGGCATTTAAATATCTGCCATCTATTAGGGAAGTTGCCTGAACTATCACTTATTCTTAATCAAAATTTTCACATGTTCGGCATTAGCGAAAGTCGATTAAATAGTAACATCTCAGATGAAGACATCGCTATCAGAGGTTTAAAACCCATTAGAAGAGATCCCTATCAGAAACGAGAGACGGGTATTGCAGTTTGTATTTCTAACTCTCTTAACGCCCACCGTAGGCTAGATTTAAAAATCTGTGAGATTGAGTGTGTATGGCTTGAGGTTAAGCTTCAAAATCACATACCCCTAGTAGTTGGCTATCTTTATCGAAACCCCAGTTCAGGAAGTATCTGGTATGAAAAATTCACCACTATGATGGATGTAGTCTTTAGTAATGCGAGAGAAATAATACTGCTAGGTGACTTCAACATAGACACTAACAAATCAAACAAAACATGGGAAAACATAATAGAGTCATATAACTTCTAACAGTTAGTCAAACAAGCCACTAGAATAACAAAATCATCTGCAACACTTATAGATCATATCTATACTATGTGTGCTGACAACATCACAGATTGTACTGTACCTATTAATGCAATGAGCGATCACTACCCAGTATGTTGCACGTGGTCGAAAAGAGGTATCAAAACTCCGAAACAGAAACATATAAGTATAAAATATAGAAATTATAAAAACTTCAATCAAGATGCCTTTTTACAAGACCTGCTCAACTCATCTCTGGACTATGTTTACCAACTTCCTGACCCAGATGATGCTCTGGACCACTGGCTGAAGACCTTTCTAAGTGTATTTGATAAGCATGTTCCATTTAAGGAAGTTCGTGTTAAACATCACACTAAGCCCCCTTGAATCACACAGGAGGTAGTTGAACTTATGAGAGACCGGGACAGGGCACATAAAAATAGAGATCTAACTATGTACCGTAGTCTGAGAAACAGTTCAATATGTTATTCGAAAGGAAAAGAAAAACTATTTTAAGAACTTAATAATAGATAAAACCAACACTAAAGATATATGGAACGCAATTAATACCTTGACAAACACACACAAATCATCACAATTGTTACCATCAAATCAGGTTACATGTGATCAATTCAGTAGTTTCTTTCAGTCCAACATAAACCAACTGAAGGCTGCAATACCAGATGTTTCTCATGATATATCTTTATTATCATCACTTTGTGAGAGCAAATGCTATGGAGACATTCCCACAAATATACCGCTAATGACTACCACTGAAGTATTTACTCATCTCAGTAACCTAAAAAGCAATAACTCATCAGGACTAGAGGGAATCAGTGATCGGATCCTTTGCTATGCTGCACCGGCGATCTGCGAGTCACTAGCTTTTATATACAGTCAGTGTCTCACCAAAGGTCACTTCCCATCAGCCTTTAAAATCGCTAAAGTGTATCCTCATTTAAAAGCTGGTTCATTAGAAGATTGTATCATGAGTAATTATAGGACAATTTCCATATTATTCTCACTATCCAAACCGCTAGAACAGCACATCCACAAAACAACCCTAGTTTCCCCACAAACTAATAGCTGACAGTCAGTAAGGATTTCGGCCAAAATATTTCTGTCATACGGCCCTAACAAACATGATAGAAAAATGGCATCAAAATATTAACAAACTCTATGTGGAACAATGTTTATAGACTTTAGAAAAGCATTCGATATGATAGATCATATCATATGATGGTTGCAAAGAATACCATGGACAGCCAGAAAGACCAATGAACAAGTCCTTCAAGAAACAAATGAAGATCGTAAACTGATTAGAGACATTAGTCCTAGACAGTCACAATTTTTTGGGCCTGTTATGAGAAGAAATGATTTGGAGAACATGGTGACAACTGGTAAGATCGAGGGGAACAGACTAAGGGGAAGACCTAGAAGCAAGTACCTGGATGGCTTGGCCTTGTGGCATAGTCGAGACAGAAACACGGAGCTGATCCACGACTCTGGTGATCGAGTGAAATGGCAGAACATGACCGCCCAAGCTTACCGGCATGGCACATGATGGATGGATAGATGATAGATCATACTATCCCAATTAAAAAGAACTAGAAACAATGAAAGTAAGCTTTAATATAGTGACATTAATAAACTCATTTTTATTAGACAGAAAACAAGTAGTATCACACAATAAATCTATATCCCGAGCCATTACCATTAATAAGGGAGTACCTCAGGGGTCTATACTTGGCCCTCTGTTATTTGCCATTTATATAAATGATCTTCCCTTATATCTGTCATCGTTCTGCGATCTATTTGCAGACGACTGCACAGTATATACAAACGCTATTGATCGTAATACTGAACGCTATTGAACGTAGTACTGAAATATGCATTTCGTGATCAGGATGGTGGTATATACATTCACTCACGCTCAGATGGCGGCCTCTACAATGCTCAGAGATTGAAGGCTAAGACCAAAATTAGGAGGGTACTGATCAGAGAGTTGCTTTTTGCAGATGATGCTGCAGTTACGACCCACTCTGAGGAAGAATTGCAATGTCTACTATCTGCATTCTCCAATGCTTGTTCTGAATTTGGTTTAACAATTAGCAAAAAGAAGACACAGATTATGTCACAGGGTGCACATGGGGTACCATCAATCTTTATTGACGACGCCGAACTAGAGATAGTAGACCATTTTACATATCTAGGATCAGTGGTAAATAGCAAATTATCCCTAGATCAGGAAATCAACATCCGGATTGGTAAGGCAGCAACAACAATGAACAGGTTAAGAAAAAGAGTCTGGGAGAACAGGAAGCTTACTGCCAAAACAAAAGTCCTTGTCTATCAAGCCTGTGTCCTTAGTACTCTTCTCTATGGCAGTGAAACCTGGACAACTTACTCACACCAAGAGAACAATTTAAACAGCTTTCATATGCGGTGTCTGCGAAGAATTCTTGGTATTAAGTGGCAAGACAAAATCACAAATACTGAAGTATTGGAAAGATCAGGTTGTGTGACAGTTTATTCCATGCTCAGTCTTCGTAGACTTAGATGGATAGGACATCTTTGGAGGATGGATGATGGTAGAATACCAAAGGATATCTTTTTTGGTGAATTACAGATGGGTAAGAGATCTCAGGGTCGGCCTCTACTACGATACAAAGATGTGTGTAAGCGGGACATGATTGATACAGGCATTGATAATGCACATTGGGAGCAAGTCGCCGCTGAACGTGTTGCATGGAGGGCAAATATCAGAAATGGAATAAAGTCAAAGGAGAAAATTATTGCAGAAAAGTCACACACCAAGCGTTTGAGACGTAAGATGGTGCATGATGGTGGAAATGACCACGTGTTCACATGCACCCACTGTGAACGGACATTTACTGCGCAAATTGGCCTTATCAGTCACACTCGCTACCGCCATAGTTAAAAGTTATTATGCCTTTTTAAAGCACAAACTATCGTCTGTCAAGACGGCAAGGTGCCAATGAATTGATCGTAATGTGCTAGAATTATCCTTTCAACAGGAAATAAATAGTGTAGTTAACTGGAGTCATGCAAACCTCATGCAAATTAACATTTCTAAAACAAAATCTATGTTAATAGGAACAAGGCAAAGACTTCACACTCTAAACTCGCAGAGAACTCTTCAGCTGCACATTGGTAGCACGCCTATAGAAAGTGCAACCGAGCACAAGGCACTGGGTCTTATCATAGATCAAAAACTCTCCTTTAATTCTCATGCTCATGCTCTAGTTATACAAATAGCCAAAAAAGTATACCAGCTTGCCAAAGTAAAAAATTTCCTCGACGAAAACACAAGAAAGATATTCTATACTTCCCACATACAAACACATATTGATTATTGCTCCACAATCTGGGATGGATGCTCCAAATCAATAACAAAACGCCTTTATTCACTCCAGAAAAGGGCAGTGAGATAGAACACTACCTCAGGACAGATTACATGCCCCCTTTAAAAAAAAAAAAAACAGCAACAAAGACAATAATAATGGTAAATTATCTCGAACGACAACTAGCCACAAAAAAAAAAAAAAACAACAACAACAACAAAAAAAACATTCCCATATGTATGGCACGTTAACCCACCATGTTAAACATTGCCTCAACCAGTCATGTATTATTGATTATTTTTCATGCGTTTTAATGCTTATTGTTCTTTTGTTGTCAAAGAATTGCTTCATAAGAGATGTTGAATGAAAGAATTATGAGAGGAAATAGAGAAGAAGGGCAGAATGTCAGACGGGCCTGCGTGCCCAATTCTTAACCCTTTGAAAATAAAGATTTTCGTTCTTTCGTTCGTTCGGCCTCAACACCCAACATAGTTTCATCTAATCGTAGTCATTTCCCCTCCCCTCCCCACTCTCTTGCTTCCACCCCTCCTAGGTGTCACCCTCTCCCTGTCTCTAACTAGTCCCTTTCTCTACTAAAATTATCTTCTACCCTGTCTCTCTCGGCCAGATTCCGAGTGACCGAACCAGTAGTTACCTGGGGCATCCCATATTACCACTCTTGGCACTCCTGTCGTACACAATATAGTGTGCAACCGCAATGATATCACTACTCCCCCCGGACCCAATAATCCCCCAACCATTTCGCAACTATACTGTATATGCTGTTGTGCGTGCATGCGCATATACACAAGTACATATGTGTATGTGTTGTATATGCACAGATATATATGTCTCTCTCTCTCTCTCTCTCTCTCTCTCTCACTCTCTCAAAATAATCTTACACCAACCCCGCTCCCTCTCTGTCTCTCTATCTCTCTGTCTCTCTATCCCGCTCTCTCAACAATCTTGCTTCTCTGTGCCTACCTATAAAATGATATTACTGGTGGTCGAGTATTATATAACCCCAATAACACAAGCACTGGGTAATTTGATCCTAAAATACGCGTATAACAATCAACCTTACTGAGTCTATTTCATTAAGAAAAGTAGGCTATGAGTGAAGCCTCGTATTTGTAGACCGACCTACTTCGCATACATCATGTGGCACACCGCAGGTTCTATACCAACCTCTCTCTCTCTATCTATCTCTCTTTCTTTCTTTCTCTCTCTCTCTCTCTCTCTCTCTCTCTCTCTCTCTCTCTCTCTCTCTCTCTCTCTCTCATAATAATAATAATAATCTTGCTTCTCTGTGCCTACCCACATCATGTGTATTACCAGTGGTCGGATCTTATACCACCACAATAACACAAGCATTGGGTGATATCATCTTATAATACGTGGTATAACAATCAACATTACTTACCCTATTTCATAGGGAACAGTATGAGTGAAGTCTCGTATTTGTAGACCGACCTATTCCGCATACCCCATGAGGCACGTCACAGGAATGATACCCACCTCTCTCTCTCTTTCTCCTCCCTCCACCTCTCTCTCTCTCTCTCTCTCTCTCTCTCTCTCTCTCTGTCTCTGTCTCTCTCTCTTATATATACCTTGCACATGCCCATATACACTAATGTATGAATGTCTGTTGAGCGATGTATATGTATGTATGTGCGCTCACGCATATCAGTCCACCCAGACTTCAGGACTCGCCTGAAAATAACATATATGAGTGCATAATGTGGTTTTGGTTAGTACCACCATCATGCTTGTGCCCACTCATACTTCTTTAGTACATTCACTGAGATTGCTCAGATATCATTATCAGACAGGTTGCCGTCATACCCTCCTGCCTCCGCCCCCCCCCCCCCGCTTCTTTCAATCTGCTCACTGAACCGTAACACCAATCACCCCGTCATCATCCTCCATCTCACTCCCTCGGTTGGGTACGAAAAGAAGACATCGGCGATATTCTGAGTTACACACAGATCGGAATTGTGAGGTAAGTATGAACATTTTTTCCAATTCTCATTTTTTCTTCATTGCGTTCATTTGTTCATCCTTTTGTTCTTCTCGTCCTGTCGTCACCTTATGATGTAGTCACAGGAGATCTCCTTGACTATATGTTGTATTTGTGAGTGTGTTTGTTTGCTGATGAAGGCTAATCGCCGCAACTTCCTGTATGTGTCGTAAATCTGTTATGTAAAGCTGCACTACTTTGTGTCATTTTATATTGTTTACAGCCAGTGAATAATACATTTAACTTGGCCACGGCACCCTCACTTCCGACAGGTAGGCCTACTATGTTGTCCCTTTAAAAATAAACAAGCCACAGTAATAGAAGGCAGAATTTCTCAGCTTCCAGGTCATTGAACCACGATTCAGATTCGATTCATTTAGTCAGATTCCTTTGCACTTCCTGCTTGTAGATTACGGCACAAAAATATTAATAACTCCGCTTAAAATTAACGTACAGTCTTCATTGAGATACCGTTGGATTCGTTTTGTAAAGCTGTATCCAACTGTGATGGTTTCATAAGCAAAACACAATTTTTAAATATCGTCTATTTTTGCTACCTATAGGTTCTGCCATAGCATCCAACCAGGTCGTGTTCTTCACATACACTAAATTACTGTCTATATTCTATGCCTTTCCAACTACGTTGGTATTTTAGAATTAAACTTGAACTTGCCTAGTTACATACTTACCGTCCTAGTACAGTAACAATCTTCTCCTTCTTATATTTTAATATTAATGTATTAATAATAATAATAATAAACTTGAAAATCGTTTGTAACTTGCTTAGTTACATACTTACCGTCCTAGTACAGTAACAATCTTGTCCTTCTTATCTTTTTACATTAATGTATTAATAATAATAATAATAAACTTGAAAATCGTCTTCCGATTCTTCAAAGCAGGTTTCTCTGTCGTATATTATCCCATTTCAATTTACCCTTTAAACCTTTGGACCCTGGGGTACCTGGGCCATAACACGTTTTTTGGCATACTTATAATATTTCAGCATGAAAAAGACATTATTTCTGGGGGGAAATAATCATTAGATAACAACAAGAAACATAGGAAATGTTTCTAAGTGAGAAAAAAAATGTTTCTAAGTCATAAAGAAAATTGTATTTATGCAATTTTTGGGGAAAAGTGTAAATTTGCCATCGTTATTGCCGATTTTTTTTCCAAAAATCAACCAGAAAAAAAAAGAAAAAAAAAATTATCGGTCCTGACTAGGGCCTGAACCCGGGACCTCTAGCACTCGAGGCGAACACTATATCTCGGGATCTAGGGGGCTGAGTGGTCTCGAGGTATGGTGTCCGCCTCCGGGTCCCGGGTTCAGGCCCCGGTGAGGACCGGGATTTATTTAAAAAATCCACCTGGACTTCCAGTAATAAAATTTCCCCTGGTCTCTGGGTAGTGAGATCGGACGCCCGTGTGTATTGTTGCGCACGTAAAAAATCCCTTGGCAGTTGGAAATCGAAAAAGAGTAGCCTAACGGCGCTGCCCGGGCAAAATTTCGAGTTAAAAATCTACCCAAAGTATTTCAGGATCCTCGCCGATGCAACGGAGTTCGTGCATTGAGCTGAGTTTCTCCTGACTCAGGTTTGAGTTAGGACGAAAACGGAGCACTTATGGGTTAAACTCGTGTGCCATGATGTCGATCCAACGACTAGACTAGACTATATCTCGAGATATATCTCGATAACAAGCAGCGTGACTATGGAAGTCATGGCAATAAGTAAAGCAATAACATGGCTCGAGACACAGATATTGATCGGGCATGTGTCCTTAGTGACTAAATAAGTATGCTCAGGATGATAGAGATGGGATGGGTCCAAAGAGAGTGGCGGCTGTCTCTGGAGCGGTCTCGGCTGGCAAGGATTAGTTTCATCTTCGTGCCAGGGCAGGCGGGTGTACAAGGGAATGAGCAGGCTAACGGGATTGCAGGTAGGGCTACTGTGGAAAGCGGATGAGCCACGGGCCAGGCAGACATTCTGAATGCTTTACGAGAAGTAAGTCGTTTACGAGAAATAAGCGATGACTGGGAATCTACAACCATGGCCAGGCTGCGATAACAGCAAGTTAAAAGAGGTGTGGCCAAACAAGAACACTACGCAGGAAGCCAAAGAAGAGTAATAAGCCAACACAGAACTGGTGTTATGAGCCGCTACACGCTGCGGGATTTGCTGAGGAGGGGATCCGAGCACTTATGGACTGAATGGTTCGACGTGTAATGAGGATGATCTGTCCACTAACTAACTATATCTCGAGACCACTCAGCTCCCTATGTTCCTATGTGTCCGTAATATATATATATATATATATATATATATATATATATATATATATATATATATATATATATATATATATTATGCATGCAAATCTATCATGCATTATGTAAAAAGATATGGTCATGCGGTATTATGGCCAAGAGATTGGAAGAGAACTATCTTCATTCCAATACCAAATAAGGGCAACCTGAAATTATGCACCAACTATAGAACTGTTGGGCCGGTCTCTCTGGCTGTGGGGTTACAACACTTTCTCTCTGTAATCCCGTTTATCACGCAGAGTCTCGCAGCGGAGCGAGAACTGAGGTGGTTCGACCCCCGCTCGTGACTTGCGGATACTGAGCCGGCCGCTCAGAAAGCAATGGCAAACTACTGAGCGTAATCTTGCCAAGAGATCAACAGACAGCTGAAAGATGCTGCTGTTGACAGCTAAGTCCTGTAAAAGGATACGCAAAACAAACATAGAACTGTTGCCCTGAGCAACCCTTTTTCGTCCGTCTGTCTGTCTTGTTATGAGCTATCGTCAGTAAATATTAAAGGAGTTGAAGGACAGACTAGTGTAGATGGCTGACAAACAACTCAGGAAAAGACATCACGTTGAGTGTGAACACTCTCGGACAGTGGCCCGTGAACAGGAGAGCACGGGATAGGACGAGGCGGGGCCGAAAGAAGGGACTTAGGAGTGTTTTTGACATCGACAGCGCATGGCGCTTTTTTTTTTTTTTTTTGGTGGGGGGGGGGGGGGGGTGGGTTTATGACGTTTTGACTGGACATTGAGATTGTAAAATATAATAGGGGTAAAACTATGAGAGTAGATAGTTGAAGTTGTTTGAACAACCCTAATGATTATACGGGTTTAGTGTAAATATAATAGTTTTACGATGAGAGGAGGCAAGAGTTACAAGACCTAGTGGAACAAGTAAACATGCATAATAAACAGGCATAACTATGATAATTAGCAGTGGAAAGGATAGGTTATCAATGAGCATCACAATAAACGGGGAGATACTAGAACAAGTAACAAGTTTCTCCTATTTTGGACATATAATAACAGATGATGGCAGAAGTGAAATGGAAATCAAAAAGAGAATAGGAATGGCCAAAAATGCTGTCAACGGCATGAAATCAGCATTAACATCTAGAGAGATTAACAACGCATTAAAAATAAGAATTGTCAAATGCTAGGTAAATTCAACGCCACTGTATGACGCTGAAGCTTGGACATTGAACAAGCAGCTAGAAAGTCGAATAGAGGCCCTGGAGATGTGGGTATACAGACGAATATGTCGTATTTCATGGAAACAAACACAATCAAATGCAGAGGTTCTAGAAAAACTGAGAATGAAGAGAGATTTGATGAAAGAAATAAAGAATAATGTACAGTCAGGGCGAGAAACAGACGGTGTTGGAGATCCATTGAAGCCAACCTTCATTGCGGAGACGGCACCTAATTGATTGACTGAGAGAGTTGAGCGACAGTGCCTAAATAACCTGTCTTGAATACCGAGTGTGTGTAGTGTAATATATTATCATGTACTATTTTGTGACAAATAATTGGGTCGCTGTGTTATGAACGGCTGGTGTTAAGGTGCAATGTATTCATAAGGAATATCCTTTGCCTGTCTGAGGCTCAGTATAGACTTACACATATTGTGTGAGTGCTGTGAATAACGGCTAGGTCTCTGACAATGGTGGAAGAAAAGTGATATAGCAGACATCAATCGCCTAGGCACAAGTAAGTAAACAACTCTTTTAAGCGCCAGGAGGCATGTATTGTATACGGGTGCCACCCAAATATTTTTATATATCAATCCGTATGCGATGGGTGATGAGGTCAATATCATCTCCATCGCCAATTCTGAAGACGGAGTTTGTTCGCCTGATGGCAATGGACATTGGTAATTGGGAAAGCTAATCCGCGAGCAAACATCAGCCCAGTACACTAGAAGTAGCAGCATAAGTATGGACTATGTTTGAGGTCAAAGCGAGCGAACACCTAAAAAAAAAAATCCCGTCGCCTTTACTTCACATGTGATTTCTTTGTACAGATTTTAGACTGGGTTGACCTGGGACCCAGGTCAATTTATTTTAAATCCGCGCCTCTGCGGGGATTCGAACATAATATCACAGGATCTGCAAGCATGCGTACTAGCTACTGAGCTACAGTATCTTCGGAAATGCCTACGACGAACTCTAAACGAAACAGAAGACATAATATCGGAAACGATGTCATCGGAAGCAAGTGCGGAAAGCACAAGTGGTAAAACAACAGAAGCAAGCCCAGCGGATGGAACCTGTTGTGGTTGTGTGAAGTGTTAGGGCAATTGCATTTTGTAGACTTGCGTGGGCGGAGGGATTGGTGGCCGGTCATTGCCTCTTGTAGCTAACGTCGAGAGCTGACATTGAACCCTCCATGGGCCGTGCGCATGCCATTGTCAGCCTGATGTCCTAACCCAAATGTCTTAAGGGGGACAAGAATGCGGACTAGATTCGAGACGCGGGTGATCGATTGAGATGGTGATTCATGTTCGTCAAGGCTTATCGAAATGGCTCATGATGATAATTTGTAGCCTCACAGTTCCACTGTTCATTGTTATAATTTTGGGCTCATTAGTTGCAGTAAGCGTTCATGTGTGACATTGGTAGATAATCCCGTCCACAAAATAGTTATTGTCAGATTTGCTTTAGCACTTATATGTATATTTATATATGACAGAAGTGGCTATAGGATCGTCATAGCCAGAAAAGACGAGGCTCGTCAATAAACATCCTTCTGGCACTGTTAACAGCTGCACAATAAGATGGACTTACTATGGGGGAGATTGGGGCACATAGTCCTGTCCAGAGTGCAGTGATGATAATCTGAACTGAATTTGTTGGTATATTCAACCAACTTTGGGAAGTCTCTGCAAAGAGACTAAATATGAGGCCATCAGAATATATAAATAAATGGATCAAAGTCCTGTGATTCTTAAGTATCTTCAAGACCAAGGAAAAAGCAATCTGTCCAAAATAGAGCACATCTAGACATTTGCTCATTGTAAATTTTGTGACACACACATCGTGATTGTAACTGACTCAGAAAGCATGCTGAGTAGGGTGAAGACAGGCAAGCTTAGTGCAGAGTGGCATGCTTCGCTTCGGAGGTCACGGGTGACAAGCATCGTCTGGATCTTTTCTCTGGGGAATGCTGGTGTGCTGGGGAATGAGCAGGCGGACAGATTGGCTGGCTCAACAAAACTTGGTGGGAGTATTGATGCATGACAAAGCAGCTGTGGTTGTGACCTTGTGGGAGCATGTGTACACCTCGGAGGAGCAAATGGATCACCATAGTCTGGCAAGAATGCGACAGCAAGGGGTGACGAGGGGATCTGGCCGACGATCAACGCTCAGAGGAACGGCGAGACGGACATATAATCAGATTGCTACTGGTACTATTAGTGTTGGAACTCTTCGCTGGCTGCTGAGGATGGGGACGGAGCGCTTATGGGGATGCCCCGAATGCTGTGATGTCGGTTCCTAAATCAATCAATCAAATTTTGTGAGCCATTTTCTTTTGGTTCTTTCCCTTTTAACTCGGCCGTTGATTTCACCGGACTGCTATTTTATTTTGCCCTATTACCAGTGTCTATCGAGTTGAAAGAAACCCACTTCCACGTATAATTAAGTCCAACTAACCTGTAACCCCCTACCTCGCCATCAACGCATCGGAAGTTTAAGGGCGAGCGCTCTTATCTATACGGCCACGAGACATTCCTCGATTTATTCAGGCCTACGAAAGGCGATAGCTCAATCACATCACAGGCTCATACCAAGAAACTGCTTCCGGACCCACCCGTATTCCACCCACCCCCAATTAACAAAACAAAAAATAACTCTGACGATCGCAATTCCTCAAGAATCTTGTAAAACACCTTATAATTACATTGTCACAAAGTTCTTGGACATAAAGAAGTGGCCGTGGTAATCTAGAAGATGTCAGTGGTATGTCTGTATGAACACTCTGCGGGTTTACTTATGCACAGCTATAGAAACTAGAAAACACCGTTTCGCGCACATCAGTTTATTGATGACACAGATACATGATGCAAGAAACAGGACACATTTCCATACGTAATCTCAGTACAGATACATCAACACAACTGTCTTCGATCGGCCTGATGATATGACTTAATTGCCTCGGAGTAGATCCCGTGTCCGAGCTTCTTGACTGCCTGGCTGAGATTCCCTCCTCGGCCAGAACTCCGAATAACACCACTTTTCTAAAATATGAACACAATTGCTTCCAATCATCCGAAAAGAAGTTTGGCCGCAGATTCTGGAGCATGTCTTTTTAGGAATTAAAATTAGGAAATCCTTCAATGACAGTTTTTTTCCTCCTTTCTCTGTTTGGCATATGGAATGTAGGATGTGAGCATTGATCTGTGCAATTTCAAAGATCTAGTAGTAGATCTTCTTCCACCACTTAATGGTTTTCCTATCACGGATATTATAATATCCAACCATTTGGTCCATTCTGTCGCAGCCATTCATCACCATGTTATATTCATGGATCATCTTCGGCTTGCTTTGCGGTTTTCGCAATCCGCTCTCAACAGTTCCAACTACAGACTTGGTAGAGACAACAATGCATGTTTTTTTTATAGCTTTTTTATCTCTCTCAGTGGACAAATTTTCAAATGGGTAAAATGCTTCCTGGAATTTATTCAGAATCATGTCAACAAGAGGATCAATTTTTTTGTTTGCACCTCTGGTTTTTTTTTTGCCACTGGTTCACATACGTGAAACATGGTGTGATAAATAGATTCAAGTCGATTCCTGGGAAACATAGTGGCATACCAAGGAGTATATAAATGTGCACTTGTACACCAGTAGTCTTTGATAGATGGTGTTGGATCAAGTCCCACAGCAATAATGACAGACGTAAACTTCAGCCATTCGTGCTTCGTGAGTGGGGTCCAGGATAACACACTAGAATGTTTTCTTTTAGGAGTGTTCTGCATCAATATCTTTTCTGCATATTTGTTTTCATTTTTAATTAAACAATCCACTATGTCATCATCAAAAAACACTTTGAGAAAATCCATAGGTGTTTGCAGTTGATAAAGTTTAGAGTTGACGTGAGATCTTCGAGGACGAAACTCAAACTTCGGTTTTGTTTCCCCTTCTGACAACATCTTGCCATGTCGATGATGATGGGATAGGTGCATCACGCTCTACAGAAGCTTGTCAATTCAAGTTTTTTCCTCCAGTTTTATTCTTATTTTGTACTGTTTGCTTTCCTTTGCGCTGAGAAGTAATTGTGACATCCTGACATTCATTGTCAGACGGACATTCATTGTCAGACACCTCAGCTGATGTCGAAGTTCCACTAGTATCTTTATCACCACATGCTAAAACTTTAGATTCACATATAAAACTGCTGTCTTAATAACTAATATCGGAATCACTATTGTTTAAAAATGTTTCAAACAATAACCTAGCTTGATCTGAAGTCATTCTACGAGGACATATACTAGTGGGCGTTTCCATTGTGAAAAACCAAAACAAACAACTTTAAAATACACAAAAATCCAATGTTAACAAATGTTTGACAGCACAACCATGATGTAGCTATCTTCCGGCTGTGCGACTTTTCAGTTTACTGTAACTTAAAATTCCGAAATGGAGCAGAAATGTATCAAATAAACCACTGGTCATTCTGTGTCGATAGAATAACCAATTGCCACCACAGTCCGTCCTTTGCGGCATGAATCTAACAGTCTTTTTTAGTTCACTCAGCGGTCCATAGATTTTATCTTCCACCGTTGTCTCTCTAGGCCAGAAGGTTCTCCTGGATATGTTGTAGTTTGGGCAATCCTGGAGTATGTGCTCTGCTGTCTGCGACTCCAAACCAGATGTGCAAATGGCTGAGCCACTAATCTTGAATTTTTTATACATGTGGTTGCGTAATATATTGTGTCCTGTTCTGAGGCACAGAATAATTACCTGTTCTGGTCTGTCCATAACGTGGTAGTAGTCTTGAGTAAAGTTTGGCGGCCTTCTGATTGATTTGATCATTCTTTTCTTTTGGTGGTATGTAATGGGCACATCAGGCTGTTCTTCTTTTGCTCCTTCCTTAGCCAATCGATCAGCTGTGTCATTTCCGGGTAGTCCACAGTGGGATGGTATCAACTGTATGGTGACCTTATGCAAACTGCTAAGTTCAGAAAGTAGTGTCCTTAGAACTGGTGATTTCCCAGACAGGAGCGCCTCTATTACTGCTTTTGCATATATATATATATATATATATATATATATATATATATATATCCGTTCGTGCCGCACCACAAGTAATTGAATACTGTCTGAACTGACTGAACACCGATCCCCACCCCAGCAGTAAAAGAACCTGTAGCTTTGTACGCTAAATCGAATTGTATTTACCAATTTACGTGCAGGTGCGAGGCCTTCTACATAGGCAGAACAGAGCAACAGTTACATAACAGGGTTTTGGAACATATACCGAACTGGGTTGACAAGATATGACACACAGACGATGGTAGCCTAGGCAGGCTGACACACCGGAACAGTCCTGCTTCATTGGTCGTGAGATGTGTGCTCGAGAGCGGTCATGTGGTTGAGAGAGACAGTGCCTTCCGTGTGTTGTTCAACACACAAAGTAGTCGCTTGTTAAAGTTTGCAGAAGCTATAATGATCAACCTACGTAAGCCAGCCTTGTGCAAGCAGAAAGACATGTTAGTCAGTTTAAAATTACCGTGGTAGACAATCGACATTACTTTGCGAACATGTGTATATTTCAGCTTGAAGGATTTATCTAGTTATTTCACTTTATGTTGTGTGATTTCTGCAGTATGTACCTGACGAGATGCAGCGAAATATGCCAGGCAATAAATCGTGCAATCTATTGTTTGTATGTTCGTTATTGAAATTCACTATGGGAAAACATTGTTTTGAAAGATATATATATCTTTGTTTATTTCTATAGAATGTTCAATAACTGATCGCAGCATATACACAGCATTTACTGTACCCTTTCCTTCTACAAACCCAAATTGTTCTTCCCCTATTTCAGGTTGTATTTTCTTCCTCACTCTTTGCATGATAATTTGTAGCAAAATCTTCGTGATGTGACTCATTATACTAATTGTTCTATGTTGATCACATTCCAAGGCTCCTGATTTCTTTGGGATTGCAATAAATACAGAATTACATAATTCAGAAGGTATATCTCCGGTATCATATAATGTGTTCAGCAGTCGGGTGACTTGATCTATTCCATATTCTTCTAAAGCTTTAATCATTTCTGTTGTGATGTTATCGTAATTTGTGGAGAGGCATGATCATCCACGCCAGCTGGCAAGGCATTAAGTGTAGGGGAAACATCACTGAATGAATGGCTTTGGTGCTTTAGCAATGGTTCCCTAAGATAGTGAAGCAACTGTTATAGCTGTGATAATAACTGTGCTGCCACTGTAGCATAAGAGAAGCTTCTGGTAACATGAAATTATCATATTTATGAGGATACCAGTGCATAACAATATATGATACCATGGCGGACATTTGTTTATGATATATTATTAAAACCAGCATAGAAAATATCGTTATTATTTAAAGTATACAAAATAGATTTACAGTGACACAGTTTAGATAATAGATTTATGATGACTACAGCATAACAGACAGTTGTATGATGATGTGGTAGATAGCAGAGTTTTCTGGCGATGTCAGAATGGACACTACATTTATAAAATGACAAAAAACTCTTATATGTTAAAAATACACATTTATGTAACTATGCAGTTATGTATCTTACTAATTAATTTGAGAAAAGAAAACAAACCAAATCAACCAAAACATATAAAGACACATAACTAATTATACTGATACTTCACACAAACAGTGAATTGAAACAATAGATTTGTTTATAATGGCAATGGTACAGACAATGGATTTATGAGTGTTACTGGTATAGACATCAGATTTATGAATGGTACAGGTAGAGATTTATATTAACACCGGGATAGTTAATAAATAATTAATAACAATGGTATAGCAATAGATTTATATGACACCAATATAGACAACACATGTGTTAATGACACTAATGTAGGCAACAGCAGGTGTGTTAATAACACCACTATAGACAACAGATGTCTAAATGACACCAGTATAGCAATTAGACTAGTTAATGACACCAGTATAGCAAACAGAGTATTAATGACACCAGTAAAGACAATATGATTTATAATAGTTCTGGTATAGAAAATAGATTTAAATAAGACTGGTAAATTATGTATTAATTACACTAGTATAGACAACAGATGTGTTAATGACACCATATAGATAACAGTTACATTAATGACACTGTAGAGACAACAGATGTATTAATGACACCAGTGTAGACAAACTTATAATTTAAATTCCTACTTACAATAGACAATAGATATGCAAGGATACTAGTACAGATTAATAATAAAACTTTTTAGACAGTAGAGGAACAATGTTTTTTAAAGTCAACTCTGGACAATGTAAAAATCACAGAAAATACGGCAAATATTTATACCAGTTTCTTAAACTGGTGAAACATAATCTAATTATTACTTGTGTTAACAAACAAACAACTTAAAATCTGGCAAAAATAACATGAAAATGAGTGTATGTGCATTAAAAACGATATCATAAATAAATTACATATTCTGACTATGTTCGAGAATTAAGTTATTGGTAACAAAACAAAGACATTGTACGATCACATGAAAGGACACTATCCAGTGCCACCCATCGGGCGCTGGAGCACCTTCTATTCCTCCCTGTGAAGCTTGATGCAAAAGTTGAAGATGATGATGATGATGATGATGACAAACAAAAGAAATTTTTAAAAACTCAGTATAGCTCACTCAGTATGTAAATAGCGGCTTAATTTTCCTTGTCTGTAGTTGTTTTTTTTCTCTATTCTTTCCCTGCTGCTAGGATTATTGTTTTTGTTTTTGTTTTGCTCTTTCCCTGCTGTTAGGATTATTGTTTTTGTTTTGCTGATGATCCTTTTCAGAGCCTAAACTTCTATGATTCCCATTTCATCAACCCCTTAAATAACTATTAGATGGAAAAGGTACATTATTATCTACAATACTTACTAATCTAAACTATATTTTACAAAAGTAAGTACTTTACTACACAAAAACAATGTACTCCATGAAAATAAAACAATAATGAAACAAAATATAAAGCGTATTATGCCCCAACATCATAAACTCAAGCCGGGTTCCTCTACATTCCAAATACAGAACTTTTTATGTCTGCATGTGAAAGGGGAGGAGGGTAAACAGTTCACATTGACACGCACAGCTGCTGGCAATGATGCCTAGTTATATTGGACATTTTCATTCAATTTTTATCTATCAAAACACTGAAATATGGCAAAACATTTCTTTACAAATAAATTTCAACTTGACCCATACATTTTTAAGTAGTGGTATATGTAATACATTAATGAACGAGTGGTTCTTAAAATAATACAAACTAAAATAATTCGCTATTTAATTTAATGAAAATTCTGCAGTCATATTTAATGAAAGCTAAAATTCAGCAAAAATTAATGGCTAGTGCATGTGTTACTGAGGCTGTTTTTACGGCTTTAGTTCTTATTGTGTATTATAGTAGGGATTCAGAAGAAATAACTGTACTAGATTTAACGAACTAGAACAATGGTGAGGTTTTGCAACTGCACAATTCGCATTCAGAAGTGAATGGTATTGATGATCTACTGCTGGAACATTATATAGAACAATAAGAAAGAGACAAACAGTTTTCTTTGGTCATGTAATGAGAAGAGAGGCATAGGAGAACATCATGACAACTGGAAAGATTGAGGGGAAGAGAGGCAGAGCCAGACCAAAACAAATTATGCAGGATGGATTGAGACAGTGACATGGAGGATTATCATCAGCAGAGTTGATCCAGAAGACCAAACACCAAGATCTGTGACGAGTTATGAATGCCGTCGCCAGCTGAGGGCATTTGATGATGATGACAATGATTGCTAGATTACTAAAACACATTTCAAGAAGACCATAATGATGCCATCAAATGAGACAGTTTCCAGGCAAAGAACTTCATTCTCAATTAACTTCATAATGTCACAGAAGCTGTAGTAGTAATGAAACAAAAAAAAATATGGACTCTGATCCTAATCTCCACGAAAAATGCAAATTCACAAATTATATAAATAAAAAAAAGCAGTATTCTTCCACCAGCAGACTTATGATGATTACAAAAAAGTGAAAAGAAATGATCGAAAACTGTTCATTCCACCACTACTACAGCGTTGTGAAAGATAGTTAAGGTGTTTGTCCTTATAGTACACTTACTGTTACAAATGAAATTTAGAAGCATTTTTATTTACTTTGTACAACTGCTCTGTGACTTTGTTTTTAAACTATGAGAATATTATGTTTATCCTTTGCTTTAATATATTTTAGTAATCATATAAACATTAATATTTTAGAATATGTCAAGAATTTATATGTAATTATAACTATGAATAGTGTGAATTCAAACAGTGCAACCACGACATGAGGTTATTATCCACACTAATCAAGACTAAAATCTACAGTGAACGAAATGTGATAGAGGCTGAATTAAAAAACTCACATTGAAATTATACATTAATTATATTACTTGACCTGTGGTTGTATTTGATAAATTCAATTTGAAAAGTGCCATGAAATGTACTACTTCAAATGTAGTAGTTACATTTGTTAAATGTATAATTTGTGGTTTGTTTTGTGAAAATTCATGTTGAAAAGTGCCATTAAATTACTATTTGAAATATGGCATTTTGTAGATAAATTTACATTAAAGTTATGTGGTAAACATATCAACTGAAAATGCATGAAGCGAGGTAGCTGTTGAAGAGTCGTTTTCCTGGTTGACATGAGAGTCACATTCTACAAAGAACTTGCTACAAGTAAATGTATCACTTGAAGTGTGCAAGTTTCTAGACAACTCCAGGTTAAAATTATGTAGTAAATATATCACTTGTAGTATGCAAGTTTCTGGACAACTCCAGGTTAAAATTATGTAGTAAATATATCACTTGTAGTATGCAAGTTTCTGGACAACTCCAGGTTAAAATTATGTAGTAAATATATCACTTGTAGTATGCAAGTTTCTGGACAACTCCAAGTTAAAATTATGTAGTAAATATAGCACTTGTAGTATGCAAGTTTCTGGACAACACCAGGTTAAAATTATGTAGTAAATATATCACTTGTAGTATGCAAGTTTCTAGACAACTCCAGGTTAAAATTATGTAGTAAATATATCACTTGTAGGATGCAGGTTTCTAGACAACTCCAGGTTAAAATTATGTAGTAAATATAGCACTTGTAATATTCAAGATTCTAGACAAGTCCAGGTTAAAATTATGTAGTAAATATATCACTTGAAGTGTGCAAGTTTCTGGACAACTCCAGGTTAAAATTATGTAGTAAATATATCACTTGTAGTATGCAAGTTTCTGGACAACTCCAGGTTAAAATTATGTAGTAAATATAGCACTTGTAGTATGCAAGTTTCTGGACAACTCCAGGTTAAAATTATGTAGTAAATATATCACTTGTAGTATGCAAGTTTCTAGACAACTCCAGGTTAAAATTATGTAGTAAATATATCACTTGTAGTATGCAGGTTTCTAGACAACTCCAGGTTAAAATTATGTAGTAAATATAGCACTTGTAATATGCAAGATTCTAGACAAGTCCAGGTTAAAATTATGTAGTAAATATATCACTTGTAGCATGCAAGTTTCTAGACAACTCCAGGTTAAAATTATGTAGTAAATATATCACTTGTAGCATGCAAGTTTCTAGACAACAACAGGTTAAAATTATGTAGTAAATATATCACTTGTAGTATGCAAGTTTCTAGACAACTCCAGGTTAAAATTATGTAGTAAATATATCACTTGTAGTATGCAAGTTTCTAGACAACTCCAGGTTAAAGTTATGTAGTAAATGTATCACTTGTAGTATGCAAGATTCTAGACAAGTGCAGGTTAAAGTTATGTAGTAAATGTATCACTTGCATATAGCAATAGTTTTGCAAGTTTCTAGACAAGTCTAGGTTAAAGTTATGTAGTAAATATATCACTTGTAGTATGCAAGATTCTAGACAAGATCACATTAATGTTATGTAGTAAATATATCACTTGAAGTATGGTCTTTTTTCTAGACAAATTAACATTAATCTAGTCAGGATATCAATTGAAGTGTGCAAGTTTCTAGACAAATCTACATTAAAGCTTTATTGTTAATATACCACATGATTTGTGTTCTTTCTTCTAGGCTTATGTATATTAATGTAGTAAGCATGTCATTCGAAGTGTGGTTTTTTTTTCTTCTTGACTAATCCACTCAAAAGTTATGTATGTATCAACCAGCATTTGTGGCTTTCAGAAAGTGTGTTTCACAATTCCCTGACATACCAGTTGAGTGTTTGGAATCAGATTGCTCCACAATGGTTTTGATAGTATGAGGTGTCAGGAGAGAAAGGCAAACTACAAAATGTGTCAATCTATAGTTTGTTTATTCTCTGTCTCTATGGCAGGAGTTATCATCTTTGCTATTTTGCTCATGATCCCTTTCAGGGCCTCAAATTCTCCCATGATACCCATCAAAGCCTCATCTACACCTTATGTGGCTGAAAAAGTGTACATAATTATTTACAATGCTTAGTTGTTAATCTAAACTGTATCTTATCAAAGCACTTTAGTGAACAAAAACAATGAATTCCATTCATATAAAACTGTACAATAACAAATACAATTAATGGTACACAATATCCAACACCAGCATCAACTTAATCTGGACAACAAACAATAATACAAGCAATATTAACTTCATTAAAATATCATGACAGAGAGTCATTATCATAGACGTCTGCTGCAGACCTGCCACTGAAAGACAGAAGTAAAGGATATTTGGGATACTTAAGAGATTTAACTCTTGATCACTGGCACCTTGCCGTCTAGACAGATGATAATTTGTTACATTGTGCTTCTAACAAGTCACAACATCTACAACCCCTAGGGGTAGAGAATGTTATACCTCTCTATAGCACACATCTTTGGCTGACTTGTAGAGACCATGTGTTGCTCGTGCAACATGATCCCTCTCTCTGCCTGCCTAGTTTACTCCAGAGGAAAGGTAACACCAATACGTCTGGAACAAGACAAGCTGCAGAAACTGCTTGATCAGCAGAGCTATGCTCTAACTATCCACCTGTAACAACTTCAGTCTAGACCAGTTGGTGACATTCGGCGTTAACAGAAAGCAGGTAGTACCGTCTAGTGCTATACAGTAGCTCAGTCATATCTGACTAAGATCTGACAGCAACTCGTAATACAAGCACTCAAAGACTGGCCTTTTCAAATCTCATTTTTGTGAAGAATCATGATTGGTAACAGTCACTTTAAGCTCACTGTTACAGGTAGACTTCTAGCAGACAATCCTCCACACGTCAACACACAGATTACCAGAGGTGACTTATAGAAACAATCTACTGAACACTAAAATGAAGCAGAAAGTTAAGAGCACACAATCTAGAGCAGTGGTTCTCAACCTTTTTTGGCCCGTGCCCCCCTTCACCATATTTTCAGAATGTCATTCCCCCCCCCCCATTCCTATCAAAAATTTTGCCCATGCCCCCCCTTCACCGTATTTTCAGAACGTCATCCCCCCCCCCCCCTTTCATATTTCCTATCTAAAAATCCCCCCACCCCTACACAGTATACGTAAAAATGTAAGGTAAATTTAATAGCACATACTAAAACAAGTCTAGACATCCACATAAAACATGATTTGTGGGTCTACTGACTTGATAAAATGAATTTTAGAAGGGAAGACGTACTTAACTGTAAAGTATGAAGGGAAAAACAATATCAAGTAATTGGTTCTTGTATTAACGCGATCTTGAAATGGTCTTCATTCCCCCCCCCCCCCCACCCCCTGAAACCCTAAAATTCCCCCCTGGGGGGGGGGGGGGAATTCCCCACCGGTTGAAAACCACTGATCTAGAGGGTGTCAAAGCTGCAAATGGACAGATGCTCAGGAAACAGCCTGAATGAAGACTTAGGACAGACATGCTGCTGGAGATCCATGACCACCAAACCACTCAGAAGATGGCACTGAATGATGATGATGATTGTTTTCTGTTTGCCTGCTTTGAACTCTAAGGTAGTCCACACTGGACTGATTTGTGCATGGGAACTAGCTTTTCCTATTACCAGTGTCTCTTGTCATCAGGTGAATCCACTCTGACTTTTGGGGTACTTGTAATTTACGCCCCAAGTCAAGGATGAGAGGCAATTTTGTATTCTATATTTTAGTCTAACTTACCGGTGCAGGGGTTGAACCCGCTACCTAGCCATCATCTCATCAGAAGTCCTACTATGTCCCACCATTTCAGTCCTTCCATTGTGTCCCATAATTTTAGTCCTTCTATTCTGCCCCACTATTGTAGATCTTCTATTGTGTCCCACTCTTCTAGACCTTTTATTGTCCCATAATTTTAGTCCTTCTATTCTGCCCCTCTTCTAGACCTTCTATTGTGTCCCACCATGTCAGTCCTTCTATTGTGTCCAATAATTTTAGTCCTTCTATTCTGCCCCATAATTTTAATCCTCCTATTCTGTCCCACTCATCTAGACCTTCTATTGTGTCCCACCATTTCAATCCTTCTATTCTGTACAGGCACCTATCACTTACTATACGCTAAATGTATCCCTTAGATTTTTAATCATCTCTATTTAAATTCAAAGGACACATTTCAATTCTGGTTAAAACCTATAGTTTCATATATACAAACAGTGCACTCTCCCACCCCCATTCCCCAACATACTTTAAGTCTAATTAATGATAACTTCCTGATCCAACGCTTTCAGAGCTCCTCGATCAACCTCCAGTCTGTTCAGTTTTCCCTTTAGCAGAGCAATCAAAGGAATGCACACAGCTGTTGACCCAATTGCTGCCCAGTTCATCCACATGGTACCTAGTGATAGTTTAAAATTCAAAAGTGAAAACAAGTGATGGTAAAGGCAGACAACTTAGTTGGTTTGATTTAGAGTGTGAAGAAATGAATAACAGACAGTGTGACGAAACGGAGAAAGAACGGCAGATCTCTGCATAATATCCCTTTGAAGGGAGTGCGATGCGTTGGTCTCCCTTGAATTAATATCAATTAATAGGGGATTCCCCATCAAAAAATAGTGCGGGGAGGAGCTATTCTAGTTATTTATAGAAAATCTAGAATGTTCCCTCAAGTGCGTACCTGGTAGAGATCTCTAAGTTCACGCGTGCTTCATGCAGCACGGGGTGGGGAAACTTATCGTGACTCTGGTTTTCTTCATGTATCATGAAAGTCACGCGGCCCGAGTAGGCGAGTGGAAGGCGCACTGACTTTGTCGTGAGCAGTCGCCCACCAAACCTCAGCGTAGACAGATCGCAGCCAACAGGCTGTTGTAATTTTGATGTCAATATTCGCGGCCAGTGCGGACATCTACAGTCAAGGTTGTGATTCTTCAATCACAGGTTAGTTGAGTACTTATTCTATGATTTAATTGTTGTCGTAATGCCGTGCTGAGTTCCCGGAATGAATTAATTGCCATCGCAAAATTGAGTTGTCGCGTAGCGTTATCCGTTACAGTTGGCGGTTGCATTTTTAAGTAGGCTTTATCGATCAGCAATGTAAGGTGTTACCTGACGGAACCAGCCGTGTTCCACCGCGAGTGGTGTGTAAATAAAATAGGCCGAACGATGTGCGTTACAGTGTGTAGCAGTTACGGGTTTGGTTTATTCATTACGCAGGCAAGGCGACAGTTTGTCCGTCATGACATCAACATGCTAGACGCTGTAAATGATAAGGTATAGCTTATGATTAGAGATGTGTAATGTGCTTCGTGACATTAGAATGGTAACGTAATTGTTCTATCAGTGATGGTGATTTTTCGAGGAATCAAGGTGAAATCAGCAGTGGTGTATTTGCTGTGTGCAGATAGCAGTGTTATTCCGCGTAAGCCGAATGGCGTTGCATCGGTAGGATAACAATTGATAAGAAGTATTCATGATACTATTGGTACTGCTTGTTGTCATGTCCGTCCGCAAGGATGACCGTGCGTGTTCCATCTTACGTTTGTCTAGGCAGCGGGAGGTAGGCCGGTACCCCCAACCCGATCGGTAATAGGTCCGACCCAATGCAATCGTGCATATCCGATGGATGAACATACCCGATCGAGGGTGATGCGGCGCTCCGTAATTCGAGGCCGGGGTGTCTAGATAGATCGAGGTTTGAACCTAACCGTTTCTGTCTCTGATATTCTACTCTTCTGGAACCCTGACTCGGTTCATGAAGTACTTGGAGTACTGCCGTGAAGTAGTAGTACATGAGGGGCATAAACCCCCCAAAAAAAGGTGGAACCAGAGTTTGGTAGTGGAGCCTAGAGGTTTGCTACATTGGATGACGTGACTTAAGTAGTCACGGGACAAGGTACACGAGACCCACAGTAGCTGTGGGAAAGTGTAGTGGTGGATGGCCACCACAGCTGTGCTCGACCGGCACAGGTATGACTGACCTGAAAGATAGTCAGTGAATACAAGGGCAACTCAGGATCTGGGGCAGGGATCCCAGACCTGACACTATGGCTGTGATATGATTTTGTTAGTTAAGTGTAACAAGTCATGAGTTCTCCTTAGTTAATGCTATAGTAATGAATTATCAGGAGTATAATTCATTATGGACATATAGTTAGTAATGTGTGTAATTCATCAGTCCATGGGTTAAGGGATTGATGAATTGATGAGTCTGTCAGGAAGGAGATGTCCGGCTGGACACCTTCTCGATACAGTAATCCCTACACTGAAAGGAAAGTAAGTGTATATGTTGATTGATGATGGGAGATGAAACCGGATTGGACTGGCACCAGGCGAAGGATGCTTGACAGAGTCATACAGTCGACTCTGGTGCTAGGGGTTATATGTAGCCCAGAAGTGTTACTTGACTGAACAGGTGTGCTATTGCTTTTTCTACCATCATTATGCCTATATATTATAGTGACTAAGTAGATCTATGATGTGATGATTTCATACTCATGTTGGTAGACATGAGGAATGTCTGAGAGGCAGGTGACAGGGTGGAGATGCTGGTAGTCTTTGTTGTAGTTGAGTACTCACACCAACCTCTCCGTGTTTCAGGATCTGTTAGTACTATCCAGAAGAAGATTCAAGAGCTGCACCATGAGCTCTATGGGCCCACTCATTCCAGTGCCTATCCAGAAGTTGATTGAGGCCATACTGGGAGTGGTTGTCTGAGTCTGCGAGATCAATGTTGGAGGGAGCTGAGTGCTGAATAAGTCGGTAGGTCGAGGTTAGGACCTCCGTCAAGAGTCCGACGAGTGTAATCCGATCCTGAGAGGATCCAACACTGAAACGTCTGGTGATTCAAGCCAGTGAAGCACTGGTGACATTCAGTCTCTGTGTAAACCTTGGTAATTGCAAGGTAGTGACCTTTCAAGTTGAGCGAGGTGATCATTGTTACCGGTCACCATGACCTGTGTTATATGCTTCTGGCCCGGCTGGGTTATGGGACACCATGTATCAGTTGATGCTTACATAGTGGTTTTACATTGGTTACCTTTATGAAGCCAACATGTGGTCCAGTGAACTAGGACATTGATTACAACATTGGTGGAAACACCTGAGTGACATGGTTGTGAAGGTAGGGAGTTACCTCATGCCAACGTTATGAACTGTTGACAATGTTTGTGACGGTAGGGAGCTACCTCATGCCAACGTGATGAACTGTTGACAGTGTGTGCTAGGTTGTGATTACTACCCATGGATCAGGGTAGGTACATAATACTGTGTGAAGATCTATTGTCCAAGGACATGGAACTAAGGTGAAGTGTTTAGTCACCTGATAGACTTTACCAGTGACATTGTGTGTTCGTGTGGAGCAACCGCTTATTATGTAAGTGACATATCAGTGTGTGGGTCACTGATGAGATAGAAGAGTGACCTGGCTCTTGTGTATTTTGAGACGGTGCTACATGTATTTTTTCTGCAAGTGGGAGACCGCTAATGTTCTAGGGTCGGCCCAGACTTCATCAAGAGTGTGACGAGGGAAATAGTACGACAGCAAGGAAGGATCCTTGTTCATCAGTGCAGTGTCCGTCAGGCAGTGGTACGGCGCTTGATCAGCCCTTGCTTGGTTCTCTGGGTGAAGAGGGAACTTTGGAGAGGCAGCAGACCTTGGAGTTCCAGTCCACTGGAGGAGCCTGGGTGAGTCGCTACCACGACTGGACAACCGCACGAGCTATCGTCCGCCTCCATGATGAATACTCATCTGCGTCTTTGATCTTGTACATAGTTCTTCTAGTCTGGCTTTCAGCCATCCTTCTCTGTGTTGTGGTTGACGTAGTTCAGAATTAAATTTTTGTTCTCTTAGCTATGACTTTGTGCAGTGATATGACTGGTGTCTGGTCCGAGCCCCCTTGGGGTTTGGAACCCTAGGTGAGGGAGGGAAGGTTAAGCTGTCCCGGCTTGTGTGGGGCCTGGTAGATGTAGAGTGCTATTGAGGTGGTTGGAGCAAAGGCAGGGGATAGTAACTATCGTGACAAACCAGTCCAAGCCCCGGCGGTCTTGTCACAAGATAGAGTGGGGGCTCGTCCGGGATCTTCTCTTTGTTCTGACATCTCGTAGGAATAGGTTATAGTGTCATCTGTCCTATACCTATTGTCTACTTGACTAGTAGGGCTACTGATACCTTTCTCTTCGACGTGGACAGACATTTAGTTAAGTTAGTATAGATACATAGTGACTGTGTTGGTTGGAGTACAGTTAGCATTGTGATTGGGTATTGCATATCTATACTGATACTAAGTTACACTAATCATGGCTACTCGTACTTTAGATTTAGCTAAGGTGCGGGCATCTGCAACTGAGATGGGATTGGAAGGTGAGGAGTATAAAGCCTATGTACTGGAAGTAGAGAGAGACTTCAGAGCAGAAGAGAGTGAGAGAAGAAAGTCAGAAATTGAGCTTGAAGCTCGAAAGGTAGCACTTGAAGAGCAAAAGTTGGTGGCAGACCAACAGGCACAAAAACTGGCAGCTGACCTAGAGTCTAAGAAATTAGATGCTAGGAAGTTGGAAATGGAACATGAGTTCCGTATGAAGCAACTTGAGGTAGAGGCTAAATCGGTTGGTGAGTCTGACGGAGCAGTAGGTGGAGTAGCTTTACCTAGCTCATCAGTAGCCAGCAGACCAGCGTACCATGCTATGAAATGGCCGTTTCCACCATTTGAACCGGACCAAGAGAAGATAGATCAATTCTTAGAGAAGTTCGAGGCAATGTGTAAAGCTATGGGTTTAGAGCCTGAGCGTTGGAATCGTAAGCTTTCACAAGGACTCCGTGGCACCGCGTACGAAGTGTATGCGCGTCTTCCCCCAGGGATGGAAAATGATTATCCAACCCTGAAATCGGCTCTTTTGAAAAGATTCGAAATGACAGCCCATGCGTACAGGCGGAGGTTCAGAACTTCCAAGAGAGAACCAGGTGAGATGTTCTCGGCCTATAGTGTGAGGTTGAACTCATACCTGTTGAAGTGGATGGCATTGGCCAATTTCAAAGAGGATTATGAGAGTCTGAGTGAGTTGATGGTGGTGGATCAAATGAAAATGCAGATGTCCAAGCCTTTAAGGAATTTCTTAGGGGAAAATGGGGCGGAAAGGCTAGACATAGTAAATAAGTTAGCTGAAAGGTATGTGGAAGTCTATGGTGAGACTGGGGATTCCAGTCAGACTGATTCACAGAAAAGGCAGCAGAAGGGGCTTGATCAGAAGCCCAAGACCAAAGGTCCCAAAGAATCATCCAATGTAGCAGATCCTGTGGTAAAAGACTCTGGTAAGAAACCCGATAAGCAAATCCCTCCCGCCTCCCCAAAACGGAAGTGGAGTCAGAGGTGGTGTAAGCACTGTCAGTCTCCTTCCCATAATACTGTAGATTGTCTGAGGAAGCCAAAGGACTTGCACTTTGCGTGTCTCGCCTCTACTAGAGGTAGACCTATCGAGACCACACCTAAGGGTCGGGAGAAACCAAAGTCTGAGAAATCACCTGTGATCGAAACGATAGAGGTGAATGGGAAGCAGGTGGAATGTCTATACGATACAGGATTGCAGTTTGAAGCTGTAATCTCATCCCACCTTGTGAGCCCAGGGCAGCTCACCGGCGAGACAAGAGAATTTCAGCTGGCCATGAGGAGCTCCGTAGCTATGGACTTGCCGATTGCTCGGATTGACATTCGGTGCAGGTACGTTACGGGTAGCATCCAGGCGGCTGTGCTGCCTGATCCTATTTACCCTTTGATCCTCGGTCGTCCGCATGTATTCCTGGGGGACCCCAGGGAACATTGTCTAGTGAGCGCTAGGCAGGCCAGGGCTAAGGATGGAAAAAGGCAGTGTGGTAAGGAAATAGACCATTCTCTTGCGAGGTTAGTGAGCAGTGCTCAAAGTAGGGACCAGACTTTGCGTCCTTACTTACTGGAGGTGTCCCAAAGTTCGGTCCCGCCAACTCCGGGTCAGTTCTATGTAGAAAACCGGTTGCTTTATCGTAGAGCCGGGCAAGGGGATAGCCAGTACGGTCAGATGGTAGTCCCTACTGACTACAGATCCCGCTTGATACATAGAGTGCATACCTTATCCTTAACCGGACATAAGGATGTGGGGACAACAGTCCAGTGTCTTTCCAGCCACTACCACTGGCCTGGAATGACAGGCGACGTGCGGAGATATATCCGGTCGTGCCCAACGTGTTGTCTGGCAGCACCAAAGCACAAGACCAAAAACGGTTTATCTCTGCAGATTGGAGATAGGGTTCTCGCGCTTCTCCCAATCGAGGGGGCGGAATTCGAACTCGGATGGCAGGGCCCTTTTCCTGTGGAGCGGATAATGTCCCGATCCACGTATGAGGTGAAGGTCCGCGGGGAATTGCGTAAGTTCCATTGTACTCTCCTTCAGAATTTGGAGAGGTCCGAGGTAGTTTCTCCACAAGATAGTGCGACTACCATCGCGCTAGATTCGGTTCTGGGTCCAGACGAGGGCGAGGAAGACTCAGTCCTACGCAGTACATCCTGTGGGGAGGGTCTGCGGTCTCCTGAGCGTTCAACCGTAGATAGGGCGAACGGGCTCCGTCGGGTAGAGGCCCATGGTGTTAAGCACGCTGGGAATCGAGGTCGGACAGGCGATGTCACATCTGGCACGACGGGATCGTCGGGTGACTCGATACGCCGACAGGCTCACTGTCCTTACTCGCGGGAGAGAAGGCAGGAGCAAGGGTACTCCAGACGAACCTGGAGTAAGCGACCATTCATTTCGGTCGACATCCGCGAACAGTCCACGAAGGTGATGCCTAGTCGGGATAGGAAATATCCTATTGTCGGAAGGGACGAACGAACCTTCAGTAAAGTAACCGATGGCCTGCAACAGGTGGATGCGGAACAGTCCAGTGTAGACAGATCCTGTAAGCCAATCACCAGGCCGTTACGTTTCGGGCCTAATCGCTGGAGATAACGTATGTTTGAGGCGGTGGTGGGTGATCCAGCATCCATACCATTCTGGTGGATCTCCGCAGGGAAAGTGAATGTTATGGAACGTCTTTTCCTGGGAATCCAATCTTGATAGAGTAGAGGTTCAGAGTTCAGACCGATCTTTGTCTAGTGAGTTCGACCGGGTCGGCCATCTTAAGTGGGGGCCTATGTGACGAAACGGAGAAAGAACGGCAGATCTCTGCATAATATCCCTTTGAAGGGAGTGCGATGCGTTGGTCTCCCTTGAATTAATATCAATTAATAGGGGATTCCCCATCAAAAAATAGTGCGGGGAGGAGCTATTCTAGTTATTTATAGAAAATCTAGAATGTTCCCTCAAGTGCGTACCTGGTAGAGATCTCTAAGTTCACGCGTGCTTCATGCAGCACGGGGTGGGGAAACTTATCGTGACTCTGGTTTTCTTCATGTATCATGAAAGTCACGCGGCCCGAGTAGGCGAGTGGAAGGCGCACTGACTTTGTCGTGAGCAGTCGCCCACCAAACCTCAGCGTAGACAGATCGCAGCCAACAGGCTGTTGTAATTTTGATGTCAATATTCGCGGCCAGTGCGGACATCTACAGTCAAGGTTGTGATTCTTCAATCACAGGTTAGTTGAGTACTTATTCTATGATTTAATTGTTGTCGTAATGCCGTGCTGAGTTCCCGGAATGAATTAATTGCCATCGCAAAATTGAGTTGTCGCGTAGCGTTATCCGTTACAGTTGGCGGTTGCATTTTTAAGTAGGCTTTATCGATCAGCAATGTAAGGTGTTACCTGACGGAACCAGCCGTGTTCCACCGCGAGTGGTGTGTAAATAAAATAGGCCGAACGATGTGCGTTACAGTGTGTAGCAGTTACGGGTTTGGTTTATTCATTACGCAGGCAAGGCGACAGTTTGTCCGTCATGACATCAACATGCTAGACGCTGTAAATGATAAGGTATAGCTTATGATTAGAGATGTGTAATGTGCTTCGTGACATTAGAATGGTAACGTAATTGTTCTATCAGTGATGGTGATTTTTCGAGGAATCAAGGTGAAATCAGCAGTGGTGTATTTGCTGTGTGCAGATAGCAGTGTTATTCCGCGTAAGCCGAATGGCGTTGCATCGGTAGGATAACAATTGATAAGAAGTATTCATGATACTATTGGTACTGCTTGTTGTCATGTCCGTCCGCAAGGATGACCGTGCGTGTTCCATCTTACGTTTGTCTAGGCAGCGGGAGGTAGGCCGGTACCCCCAACCCGATCGGTAATAGGTCCGACCCAATGCAATCGTGCATATCCGATGGATGAACATACCCGATCGAGGGTGATGCGGCGCTCCGTAATTCGAGGCCGGGGTGTCTAGATAGATCGAGGTTTGAACCTAACCGTTTCTGTCTCTGATATTCTACTCTTCTGGAACCCTGACTCGGTTCATGAAGTACTTGGAGTACTGCCGTGAAGTAGTAGTACATGAGGGGCATAAACCCCCCAAAAAAAGGTGGAACCAGAGTTTGGTAGTGGAGCCTAGAGGTTTGCTACATTGGATGACGTGACTTAAGTAGTCACGGGACAAGGTACACGAGACCCACAGTAGCTGTGGGAAAGTGTAGTGGTGGATGGCCACCACAGCTGTGCTCGACCGGCACAGGTATGACTGACCTGAAAGATAGTCAGTGAATACAAGGGCAACTCAGGATCTGGGGCAGGGATCCCAGACCTGACACTATGGCTGTGATATGATTTTGTTAGTTAAGTGTAACAAGTCATGAGTTCTCCTTAGTTAATGCTATAGTAATGAATTATCAGGAGTATAATTCATTATGGACATATAGTTAGTAATGTGTGTAATTCATCAGTCCATGGGTTAAGGGATTGATGAATTGATGAGTCTGTCAGGAAGGAGATGTCCGGCTGGACACCTTCTCGATACAGTAATCCCTACACTGAAAGGAAAGTAAGTGTATATGTTGATTGATGATGGGAGATGAAACCGGATTGGACTGGCACCAGGCGAAGGATGCTTGACAGAGTCATACAGTCGACTCTGGTGCTAGGGGTTATATGTAGCCCAGAAGTGTTACTTGACTGAACAGGTGTGCTATTGCTTTTTCTACCATCATTATGCCTATATATTATAGTGACTAAGTAGATCTATGATGTGATGATTTCATACTCATGTTGGTAGACATGAGGAATGTCTGAGAGGCAGGTGACAGGGTGGAGATGCTGGTAGTCTTTGTTGTAGTTGAGTACTCACACCAACCTCTCCGTGTTTCAGGATCTGTTAGTACTATCCAGAAGAAGATTCAAGAGCTGCACCATGAGCTCTATGGGCCCACTCATTCCAGTGCCTATCCAGAAGTTGATTGAGGCCATACTGGGAGTGGTTGTCTGAGTCTGCGAGATCAATGTTGGAGGGAGCTGAGTGCTGAATAAGTCGGTAGGTCGAGGTTAGGACCTCCGTCAAGAGTCCGACGAGTGTAATCCGATCCTGAGAGGATCCAACACTGAAACGTCTGGTGATTCAAGCCAGTGAAGCACTGGTGACATTCAGTCTCTGTGTAAACCTTGGTAATTGCAAGGTAGTGACCTTTCAAGTTGAGCGAGGTGATCATTGTTACCGGTCACCATGACCTGTGTTATATGCTTCTGGCCCGGCTGGGTTATGGGACACCATGTATCAGTTGATGCTTACATAGTGGTTTTACATTGGTTACCTTTATGAAGCCAACATGTGGTCCAGTGAACTAGGACATTGATTACAACATTGGTGGAAACACCTGAGTGACATGGTTGTGAAGGTAGGGAGTTACCTCATGCCAACGTTATGAACTGTTGACAATGTTTGTGACGGTAGGGAGCTACCTCATGCCAACGTGATGAACTGTTGACAGTGTGTGCTAGGTTGTGATTACTACCCATGGATCAGGGTAGGTACATAATACTGTGTGAAGATCTATTGTCCAAGGACATGGAACTAAGGTGAAGTGTTTAGTCACCTGATAGACTTTACCAGTGACATTGTGTGTTCGTGTGGAGCAACCGCTTATTATGTAAGTGACATATCAGTGTGTGGGTCACTGATGAGATAGAAGAGTGACCTGGCTCTTGTGTATTTTGAGACGGTGCTACATGTATTTTTTCTGCAAGTGGGAGACCGCTAATGTTCTAGGGTCGGCCCAGACTTCATCAAGAGTGTGACGAGGGAAATAGTACGACAGCAAGGAAGGATCCTTGTTCATCAGTGCAGTGTCCGTCAGGCAGTGGTACGGCGCTTGATCAGCCCTTGCTTGGTTCTCTGGGTGAAGAGGGAACTTTGGAGAGGCAGCAGACCTTGGAGTTCCAGTCCACTGGAGGAGCCTGGGTGAGTCGCTACCACGACTGGACAACCGCACGAGCTATCGTCCGCCTCCATGATGAATACTCATCTGCGTCTTTGATCTTGTACATAGTTCTTCTAGTCTGGCTTTCAGCCATCCTTCTCTGTGTTGTGGTTGACGTAGTTCAGAATTAAATTTTTGTTCTCTTAGCTATGACTTTGTGCAGTGATATGACTGGTGTCTGGTCCGAGCCCCCTTGGGGTTTGGAACCCTAGGTGAGGGAGGGAAGGTTAAGCTGTCCCGGCTTGTGTGGGGCCTGGTAGATGTAGAGTGCTATTGAGGTGGTTGGAGCAAAGGCAGGGGATAGTAACTATCGTGACAAACCAGTCCAAGCCCCGGCGGTCTTGTCACAGACAGGCTGCTGCACTTCTTTGGGCGGCGAGCTAGATTATGACAAGAATAATGTGGCCATGTTATGAGAAGACAAAAAGATCAGAGATCACAATTTGTGGAGAGGCATAAAGCTCTTACTCCAGCCAGCAAGGCACTGGATGATGATAATGAATGTGATGAGGGATCTCTGGGATCAAGTGTGTGTGTGTGTGTGTGTGTGTGTGTGTGTGTGTGTGGGGGGGGGGTGTGTTGCAGAAGTCAAACAAAAGACCAACATTTTGGGACTGGTTTGGTGGGGGGAGAGAGCAGAGGGTTCGGACAACAATCAAACCTGGAAAAAAAATGCAAGTGTTCGTTCAATTAGGCTGTCACTGTTACCATCAGCATTGGCTACTGAAGAAGGGAGCAAAATACATGGGGGGAATGTCCTGAGTGCAATGATGCCGATACTTGATTTCATATGTTATATATTTCATACAGCAACAACGACATATCACAACAGGCAGGCTGTATTCTTCTTCTTTCATTCGCTTGAAATGTGTCTATAACTGCAATGTTGTCTCTTGTATGAATTTAACTGTCTTTTTTAGTTCACACAGCGGTCTATAGAGTTTATCTTCCACTGTCATCTCTCTAGGCCAGAAGGTTTGCCTAGATATGTTATATTTTGGGCAGTCTTGGAGTATGTGCTCTGCTGTCTGCGACGCCAATCCACATGTGCACATGGCTGTTTCACCAATCTTGAATTTTGTATACATGTGGTTGCGTAATATATTGTGTCCTGTTCTGAGGCGCAGAATAATGACTTGTTCTGGTCTGTCCATAATGTGGTAGTCATCTTAAGCAGGTTTTGGTGGCTTTCTGACTGATTTGATCATTCTTTTCTTTTGGTGGTATGTAACAGGCACATCAGGCTGTTTTTCTTTGGCTCCTTCCTTAGCCAATTGATCAGCTCTGTCATTTCCAGGTACTCCACAGTGGGATGATATCAACTGTATGGTGACCTTATGCTGACTGCTAAGTTCAGAACATAGTGTCCTTAGTGCTGGAAATTTCCCAGACAGGAGCGCCTGAAGTACTGATTTTGCATCTGTCAATAGCACCACAGGTTGTGTACCATTGCTGGTATTTAGTAATTTCTCTGTTGCTATCTTGATTGCCTCAATTTCAGCATCATAGTTATGGCAATACTTTCCTGTCGGTACTCTGGCTGTGTCCCTAGTATTATTTGGGCATTCTATGTACACTCCCGCTCCTCCATTTCAAATAGCATTTTGTGCTGACCCATCTGTGTAGACTCGGATCCAGAGGTCCTGTGGGTATTCTTCATCAAAGAAGCTGAGAGAGTCTGTTCTGCGCTGCACACTGTTCTGTTCTTCCATGTCATATATTCCTCTCACTTTTGTTTGGATTTGTAATGATAGTCTATGTTCATCTTTCCATGGAGTTTGCTCTGGAATAGTTGTTAGGGGGATACCAACTGTCGGTAGATCGGTGGTTTCTCTGCAGAGTCGTTTCACCTGGTGGATAAAACTACTTCTTTTCAACTGCCCCATAACTAGGTTTTCAAATCTGTTCTTCATAGGGTGGCCTGGCAAGCTGAGGAACTTTTCTGCTTGTATTAGCGTTTTCGTATCTCTGTGCTCACTCAATGCTTGTGTCCTCCCCATCGTCTCCATTTCCACTATAGGGGTTGATCTAATCCCTCCTGTGGTGACTAAGTGTTTCTTCTTCTTCTTCTTTTCGTTCATCCGGAGTGTTTTTTCAGATGTGATTGCGGTGTGTCTGTTATGCACCCTTGGGCCGAAACCCGTAGGCCAACACATCGACTTTAGCGTGCTTTTTTGACCAGGTAGCATTCCTGGGAGACTCTCACTTTTGTGGTGCCGTCTACATCCATGCTGGCCAAGTTAGAACGATCGAAGACAACGGTCATCCCTCAAAGGAAGGCAGGGACAGTCCATAGCATTTTCCGCCATCCAAGGTTGCTTCCATAGTTGCAGGGCCGACACATAACGCCCTGGTTCTGGGCTAGCCGAGGGAATCGTCACGTCCTGCTCATGGCTGCTTTAAATCCTCACTTCAATATATTGGTCATTTCGTTTGCCCCGGGCCATTCCCGCACAAACCAGACAGGTTTGCAGACGGCATCCACTCAGCGAGTTTTCGGACATGTGCTTGTCGTTGCGCCTGTCAGAGCTGTTCCAGGCACGACAGACATTCAGAAAACTACCTAGTCAGAGCTGTTCCGAACAAGAGCGGCATTCGGAAACAAGGTAGTCAGAGCTGTTCCTAGCACGAGAGACATTCGGACGAGACATTTCACTCGGACGTAAATGCGTAGTGTCAATTTTTAGTTTGCCACCCGTAGGACGACACTTCCGGCTTCCGGCGGGCATTTTTTAATGAGGTTAGCCTTCCTCGGGTTTCGAGACTCTTGTTTCGGCTTCCACACAGCAAGCTTTCGCTTCGGGCTGCCACGTAATGGATTCACAAGACAGGCGTTCCATTTCGTGTCAACGAGACAATTTTCCACCTTTGACTACACTCACTCCATGAGTGTGGTTACAGACTATCGGATGTCTGCGAGACGTGCGACCGAGATGTTTTTCCACCTTTTGTACGCACTCACGAGGTAGGCTACATGTGCTGCCGGCTCAGCACCTTACCTCCGTGCGTCTGTGGGCGAGTAACGGTCAGGCCCTTTCATCCGGGGATACCTCATATCCCCCAGCTGAGAGCCATCGAACGAATCTGCGCCGAGCATGTAGCGTTCTCAGCACATCATCACAATTTTGATGTAGGTTTGTGTCGGCCAGGCTCTCACTTCCGAGAGTTTATGGCTTAGAGACGTTCAGCCATACACCTCGGATGGGAGCCTTAGAGGTTATGCCCGGACTGAGATTTAGGGATCGTTTGCCTGATTTTGACTGCTATCCTCAGTCTTACCTGCAGAGCAGCAGGTTGTGTCTCTCTTAGTCTGGTCCCTATCCCACGAGCCGTCCGATATGTAGTTTTCACCCATCGGCAAGCACATGGGGTCGATGGGACACGCAAGCTCCCCCACCACGGCAAGGTGGAGACACATCGGGGGAGCCATCGACATTTGATAGGGCAGACATTTGAAAGATGCGTCGCCGGCACGTAAGGCCATGCGATCAGCACAAAGTTATCCAGAGTCACCAGTGGGAACGCCGCACCCCACGAAGGGCAACGACGATTGGTTTTGAACTAATAAAAGCGCTCTTTCCGCGAGGGTTGGAGCTTGGTAAGCATGTATTAGCTCTAGAATTGCTACAGTTATCCAAGTAGGATCGTGTCATCTAAGGAACCTCGACTGATTTAATGAGCCATTCGCGGTTTCACCGTGAGACAGTGTGAATTTAGACATGCATGGCTTAATCTTTGAGACAAGCATATGACTACTGGCAGGATCAACCAGATATCTATCGGACAGACGGACTATTCACGCGCACGCAAGCCAAGAGTAGCATCGCTAAAGCGCGCCCTCCCGGTACAAGGTGATACATGCAAAACCACTGGACGCCTACCGACGAGCTTTCAAGCTACGCCGGCAGGACTAACCAAAAAAAAAGCTATACCAGCTTACTGACTGCAGGCCCACTACTCATCGAGAGAGAGTGGGCGCTTATTGAGACTTTGTCGAACGGTCGTACAAATTTTGCTCTTTTGCCCGCTCAAACCACGACCCTGGCTGCACGATGCGGTTACATTCTTGAAACGCCTGCCTCGCTAACTCACGTTGGCTGGGAAGATCCCATTTTGGTGCACCTCACATAGCCATCCGAGACAACGAACGCTAGACGCGGAACTGATCAAATCAAATCAAATCAAATCAACTTTATTAGGGTCACAAATTGGGCGCGCAGGCCCGTCTTACATTCGGCCCTTCCAATCACTCGTTTTTCGTTCATAAAGAGCATTATACATTTACATAGGAAGAAAAATAAACATTGTGAAATGAATGTTGTAAACATAAACAAGGCTAATTACCATGTTATGAAGCCCATCTCCCACCTATCCATACATCTCCCCACCCACACAACACTCCCACCTACCCACACACACGCGCACCAAGGGACACATACACACCCCCACCTACCGACACACACGCACACCAAGGGACACATACATACCCCACCAACCGACCCATCCCCCTCCCGCACATCCCCCACCCACACACACTGCCCTCCCCTGATCCCCCAACCAAAACAAACTCGCCACCCACAAACATTCCCCCACCAACCCACACATCCCACGCCCATCCACATACACATCCTACCCCAAACATCCTCTCCCCACCCACACCTCAAACCACCCATCCCCCAGCCACATCTCCATCAACAACATATTCCCCACCCATGAGCACAATCCCCCACCAACCCACACATCGCACATCCACATCCCCAAACCATACACACACATCCCCACCAACTGACATGTCCCTACCCCCCCCCCACATCTCCCTAACCACCCATACATCCGCAATCCACTCACACACACCCCACCACCCACACATACAACTTCCACCCACCCACATCTAGCGAACCAGACCAGCCCCACGACTAAGTGTTTGATTTTGCACCTTGTCCAGCTCTTATAGTGTGGTTTTTTATGCCGAACACCACGCAGTTGACCCGTATTCCAGGTGTGGTCGTATGCTCTGTTGATAAACTTTGCTAAGTATTTTCCCACAGGCCCCCCATGTGGTCCCACTTAGCTTTCTCAGCATGGCTTTTTTCCTTCTGGCTTTTGCTACTGCTTAGATTATGTGCTTTCTCCATGTCAGCCTGCCATCAAATGTTACTCCAAGATATGTTGGTTCTTTATCTTCTCTTAGGGGTGTTCCATTTATCCGGATAATCCCTGCTTTTTGTTTTGGAGAGAGGGTAAATAGAGTGGTGCTGCACTTTTCAGTGTTTATGCTGACACACCATCTATTTGCCCATGCAACAAATGTGTCTACAGCTCTTTGTAGTAATGTGGTGGCCACTGATGCATGTTCATTTGTGCTCCTAAGAACCAGGTCATCTGCGTACATTGCCGCTTTAATTCCATGATTAGCAACAAGATCATTGATGAAGATTAGAAAAAGTGTGGGGGACAAGACTCCGCCCTGGGGAACACCGTGACGCAGTAGTACTTTCTTGCTCTTGAGTCTTGTCTATCTGTACTCAGGCTCTTCTGTTGTGCAAGTATACTTTCACCCATTTGTACATTCTTCCATTGACTTTGCAGTTTCTCAGTTTCTTCATCAGACCTTCTTTCCAGACTTTGTCAAAGGCTTTCTTCAGATCTATCCATGCCACAAGCACCAGTTTCTTCTCTGGAAAGAATCCTCAATTTCTTGAGAGAGGTAGGTTGTCTGATCTTCCGTAGAGTAGCACTGCCTAAAGCCAGCCTGCTGTGGCACAAGGATGTTTTTACTTTCAATGTACCACAGCAGTCTGTGATTGATTATGCACTCCAGTGTTTTGCAGAGACAGCTGGTGAGGCTAATTGGTCTGTAGCTAGAAGCAATGGAACTATCTTCCAATGATTTTAGGAGGGGTATCATGATTGCTTCTCTTCAGACTTGTGGAACACTGCCTAAGATCCAGCTGTTATTGAAGATCTGCAACAGCTTTGCTTTGGCCTCTGTTTCTAGGTTCCTGATCATTTCATTGGAGATACCATCAGCTCCTGGTGACTTTTTCATTTTCAATTTTGATATGGCTAGCTCCAGTTCGCTGATTGTGATGGGTGCCTCCAGAACCTCATGTACTATTTCCTTCTGTCCTGTGTGTTGCCTTTTCTCTCAAATCTCTTGTTGTTTCTCTGGACTAATTTTGATGTTGTTATCTTGTGCGAATGAGTCTGCAAAATGGTCAGCTGCTTGCTTTCTTGTTCAGATGTTTCCATCTTTATGCAATGCAATTTTTGAGTTTCTCCCTGTGCCCTCATCGTTTAGTTGTTTTATTAGCTTCCACAATTTCCTTGTGTCTCTTTCAAAGTTCAGAGACACTGTTTTTTCCTGCCAGCTTTTCCGTCTAGCCTGCAGCTTGGCCCTTTGAAATTTGGCTTTTGCGTGCTGGAATTTATTGTGGTGCTCTTGGCTGGGTGTGGCCTCTGCTTGCTTTCTACACACTTCCACATTATTATGCAACTGTTCCAGTTCACTACTCCAGTAGGGTTTAATATTGTGTACGGGCTCCTCTTGGTACTGTTTCTCGCGCTGCCTGCTTGTACATTGCCCAGTCTGCTTTCTTGTAGTTCCACCTCGAGAGGGTGCTGCTTTCACTTACAAGCTCATTTTCTTCAGTTAGAAAGACTGGCCGATGGTCACTGCCACCAAGTTGTTTCCCAACAATTCATGTAATGTTCCACTCCAGGTCTGGTGAATAAAAAGCCAGGTCATGTGTAGTTGTAGTGTGCCATGATCTCGAGTAGAAAGTATGTGGGTCAACGGCTTGTTAATCAAGATGAATCTATTCTCATCCTGCCAGTCTTCCAGTCTCTCTCCTCTCTGCTCCATGTGATCATTGCACATCAGAACAGGACACAATAGATTACGCAACCACATGTATACAAAATTCAAGATTGGTGAAACAGCCATGTGCACATGTGGATTGGCGTCGCAGACAGCAGAGCACATACTCCAAGACTGCCCAAAATATAACATATCTAGGCAAACCTTCTGGCCTAGAGAGACGGCAGTGGAAGATAAACTCTATGGACCGCTGTGTGAACTAAAAAAGACAGTTAAATTCATACAAGAGACAACATTGCAGTTATAGACATATTTCAAGTGAATGAAAGAAGACGAAGAAGAAGAAGAAGAAGAAGAAGAAGAAGAAGAAGAAGAAGAAGAAGAAGAAGAAGAAGAAGAAGAAGAAGAAGAAGAAGAAGAAGAAGAAGAAGAAGAAGAAGAAGAAGAAGAAGAAATTTCACTCTCATCATAGTATACTAACAAGTCACTCAATCTCCTGCCTATTCCCCTGCCTCACATACCCTCAAGCCCAAGGTGTCTGCATCGCCCCATGCCCATCTTCATGCCGGTCGATGATAGCCTCTATTCTCCAGAAACTGCCTTTCATCAATGTTCTTTGCAAGTCATTGTCATATTTAATATGGCAAACACATTTCAGGTTTCAAAAGATGACACTTTTTATGAGCCAGTATTTCTCAGTGGTAAAAACCTTTAGAATGTCAGTATTTTGAATATTCCTGGTTCCAGGTCTAGTCAGATATGACTGAGCTACTTTATGACAGTAAATGGTACTACCTGCTTTCTGTTAGCGAGGAAAGCTGGGCGGCGCTAACCAAACCGACACCCCACATTGAGCCAACAACTTCGGGGAGAGGAGCGCAATTGGGGGGGGGGGGGGGGGGTGTATATGCCTTATCCTAGTGTGAGGAAATGCAACCTAAAAACTAAATGTCATGGCAGGGCAAACCAGGCCCTAAACCTTGTTCGACAACTGGTCTAGGATGGAAGCTCTGACAGCCTGACAATTAGAGAATTGCTCAGCAACTTGTCTTGTTCCAGATGTATTGGTGTTACCTTTCCTCTGGAGTAAACTAGACAGGCCAAGAGAGAGATCAAGCTGCATAGGCAACACATGGTCTCTATAATTCAGCCCAGATTGTGCACTAAGGAGACTTATAACTCCATCCCTGGCCTTACTGCCATGGATTGTAATTATTATGCCTTTTTGTAGCACAATGTAACAAACTATTGTGTATCAAGACGGCTTGGTGCCAGTGATTGAGTGGTTCATTATATTGTAACAACTTTTCTGTACATTTCAGTTCAAATGCCCCAATTGTCTTCTATAGTTACTGTGAAATTGTTCAAGGCTCACATCTGTAAGTTGCCATAGAAAAGATGCATGTTCTTAAAATGTGTTAAAATTTGTACAAATCCATCTTCACACCAAGTCAAGTTACAGGCAGTTGTTGTACTACTAAGTCACTGTACCCAGACATACAGGTTCATACAAACTTACCAACATTTGGGAAAGTAAACACTGCTAGAAAGACAAGCCCCCAGAAGTTATTGAAGTAGGTGAGAATTCCATTTGCTGCCCCTTCGCTGGTGGGATATGCCAGCTCACAGCCCATCTCGTACAACATGGGTACAGCAGCATTAAACAGAACATACGATGTGATCACTGTTACGTAAAGGTAGACTGCAAAGAAAATTGAAACATTTTATCATTAGTAAAACAAAACATGAATAATTTTTTGCACCTGCACATACAAGGATTCATTGTTTACTTTCAGAATTGACTTAGGATATCTACACTCTTGGTAGCATATCTACTCTCTTAGTAGTATATACACTCACTTGGTAGAATATATACTCATATACACTCACTTGGTAGAATATACACTAATTTGGTAGCATATCTTAGCCGATCTCCATGGCGATGGTGTTGTGGAAGTGATTCGTAATGCCACTAACCTGCATTTGAAACACAGTGGTGACCGATTTGGCAGCAGATCGTGTCACACTGGTTTTAACGTGTTGGTAACGGAGCCGGTCATTCAGAAAGCAATTGCAAACTACTGAACGTAAAAAACTTGCCAAGACATCAACAATGGCAGTAAAATTCAGGTGTTGACTGCAACGTCCTGTAAAGGATATGCAACTTTTAAACAGATAAAAAAGCATATCTCACTTGGAAGAATATGTAACCACATGGTAGAATATCTACTCACTTGGTAGCATGTATAACCACATGGCAATATATTTACTCACATGGCAGTATATTTACTCACATGGTAGCATATCTACTCACTTGGTAGTATATCTACTCACTTGGTAGCATACCTACTCTACTCAGTTAATCCAAAGATACTCTGTACTCACACCAAATGTCACAAGGTGTAAATGATCATAGTTCCCGTAGCATGCTGGCTGTAAACACATCATTTTATTTCTCTATAAAATTCCCCATAGCTATACCCACGCTTAGATTTGAATTCACACATCCTGAAATATATTGTTTCATCTGTCATTGTGTCTTCATCTAGCATCTGCTCATAGATCGTCTTTAGAATGTTGTAGAATGTTTGCCTTATCCATTGTACACGTCTCAGCACTGGTGTTCTAGTAGCTAATAAATCTGCTTGCTTGTTACCTCGCACTCCCCTTAATGATCTATCTGCTCTTCTGCACTAAACACATAATTCCAAAGGGCCCCAATCACATCTGCCTTATAATGCACCAATACCCCACCAAGTGGTGCAGATACACAGTTGATGCACTGGGTAAGTGGGGGACAGACCCATATTTTTATAGACCAATCACCACTAGGTGGCTGATGTGGCCCATACCAACTGGCTGCCTCTACTTCCCCATAAATCACCTGGTATCCATTTTTAGCGGGGTTGACCCGGGAGTCAAGGTCAATTTTCATAAATTCAAAATGGTTTCTTCCATTACAATACATAGAATAACTCATCATACCTACCTTCTGCATAAGGTATAACTCCAATAAGCAACAAAGCAAACGCAACGAGAAAACCAGTCCCCAAGATATACATAATGAGTATGTACAACTTTATGTAACGTACAAACAGGTCTGCAAATCTGTTAAGAGTAGAAACAAAATATTTGATTACTTAATTTTGTTTGCATATTTTTAAGGAAGTAAAATAACACAAAGGAAGTTGCCCTTCAATAGTGCGGGCAGCTGCTTGTGGATGTGGTAGTGGACTGATCGACTCATTAAATACTTTCAAGGCAGGAGCTTCTCAGACCCCAGGAGATGCCATAGATCAATGGTGGTAGGCGGCCATAACCATTCAGACAGCAATGGCAAACTACTCAACCTAACACTTGCAGAAACTAACCATGATGTATGAAAGACACTAGGACATGAAAATACATGAGCGAAGGATTGAGTCTTTCAGTGGACTGTTGTATGGCATTGAGGAGAGCATGGCTAAGATGCTAAAATGCCAGGCACTAATTTGAGAGACCAGGGTTTTAATATTTGATAGGTTGATGAATTGTATTAGGTTGGGGGAAGAAGAAAACCCTAACCTGCACAGTTTGCTCTGCACTATACAGTTTTATTGACACTTATGTGACATTATGCAAAGAACTTGCTGTCTGGTTTAATTGTAATAAGACATACCTTATGTAACAAGATGTTCCAGGATGTAACAAGACATACCAAGATGTAACCAGATATAAAAGGATGTAACCAGACATACCAGGATGTAGCCAGACATACCAGGATGTAACCAGACATACCAGGATGTAACCAGACATAGCAGGATGTAACCAGACATATCAGAATGTAGCCACATATACCAGGATGTAATCAGACATACCAGGATGTAGCCACACATACCAGGATGTTACCAGGATGTAGCCATACATACCAGAATGTAACCAGACACACCAGGATGTAACCAGACATAAAAGGATGTAACCAGACATAAAAGTATGTAACCAGACATACCAGGATGTAACCAGACATACCAGGATGTAACCAGACATACCAGGATGTAACCAGACATACCAGGATGTAACCAGGCATACCAGGATGTAAACAGATATACCAGGATGTAACCAGGCATACCAATATGTAACCAGATATACCAGACATACCAATATGTAACCAGACATACCAGGATGTAACCAGACATACCAGGATGTAACCAGACATACCAGGATGTAACCAGACATACCAGGATGTAACCAGGCACACCAGGATGTAACCAGACATACCAGGAAGTCAGGAAGTAACCAGACATACCAGGATGTAACCAGACATACCAGGAAGTAACTATACATACCAGGATGTAACTAGACACACCAGGATGTAACCAGACATACTAGGATGTAATCTAGTCCTGGTATGTCTGGTTACATCCTGGTATGTCTGGTGTAGAACCAGACATACCAGGATATAACCAGACATACAAGGATATAACCAGCCATACCAGGATGTAACCAGACATACCAGGATGTAACCAGACATAACAGGAAGTAACCAGACATACCAGGATGTAACCAGACATACCAGGATGTAAACAGACATACCAGGATGTAACCAGACATACCAGGATGTAATCAGACATATCAGGATGTAACCAGACATACCTGGATGTAACCAGACATACCAGGATGTAACTAAACATACCAGGATGTAACCAGGCATACATGCATGTAACCAAACCATGACTCAGCACAGCACACACAAACTAGCTCAGATGAAGCCTAGGGTGGTCATAACTCCTTCAGAGGTTTCAAGTATTTCTCTGTCAACCGACCCCACCACCCATCACCACAGCTGGTCAGTTTCAAAGACAACTTACCTGCCGATGATCAAAGAAGCTGCACAAGCCCCTAGCGTGGCATAAAATCCAATCCATCCAGCGGTGTCCTAAACATAAACAAACACATATTGAAAGGTAATAGCAGATATTCCCATTGGAGTGTGAATCATTGGTAACTAAAGTCAGTAACGGACCCTTGTACATGCCTAGAGATGTATTGGGCATATGCCGCTCGCTAGATGAATAGACATTTGCTAAGTGGTGCAGTGAATATCAAGCTGGCTGCTTTTACTCTCCCAAGACAGTCCCTTGTACCTATTATAGTGTAAGATGACCTGAATGAGTTATTAAAAACAATTTTGCTTTGATGTGAACTCAAATTTTTGCCCACCAGACCAGCCAAAATCTAGCCACAATACCACCATGGCTCCTGTCAAGTATTAGGCCAGACGCAATACCACCATGGCTCCTGTCAAGTACAAGACCAGCCACAATCTAGACACAATACCACCATGGCTCCTGTCAAATACCAGACCAGCCACAATCTAGACACAATACCACCATGGCTCCTGTCATAATACCAGGCCAGCCACAATCTAGACACAATACCACCATGGCTCCTGTCATAATACCAGGCCAGCCACAATCTAGCGACAATACCACCATGGCTCCTGTCAAGTACCAGACCAGCCACAATCTAGCCACAGTACCACCATAGCTCCTGTCAAGTACCAGACCAGCCACAATACCACCATGGCTCCTGCCAAGTACTAGACCAGCCACAATACCACCATGGCTCCTGTCAAGTACCAGACCAGTCACAATACCACCATGGCTCCTGTCAAGTACCAGACCAGTCACAATACCGTCATGGCTCCTGTCAAGTACCAGACCAGCCACAATACCACCATGGCTCCTGTAAAGTACCAGACCAGCCACAATACCACCATGGCTCCTGTCAAGTACCAGACCATCCACAATCTAGCCACAATACCACGATGGCTCCTGTCAAGTACCAGACCAGCCACAATCTAGCCATAATACCACCATGGCTCCTGTCAAGTACCAGACCAGCCACAATACCACCATGGCTCCTGTCAAGTACCAGACCAGCCACAATCTAGCCACAATACCACCATGGCTCCTTCAAGTACCAGACCAGCCACAATCTGGCCACAATACCACCATGACTCCTGTCAAGTACCAGACCATCCACAATCTAGCCACAATACCACCATGGCTCCTGTCAAGTACCAGACCAGCCACAATCTAGCCACAATACCACCATGCCTCCTGTCAAGTACCAGACCAGCCACAATACCACCATGGCTCCTGTCAAGTACCAGACCAGCCACAATCTAGCCACAATACCACCATGGCTCCTGTCAAGTACCAGACCAGCCACAATCTAGCCACAATACCACCATGGCTCCTCTCAAGTACCAGACCAGCCACAATACCACCATGGCTCCTGTCAAGTACCAGACCAGCCACAATCTAGCCACAATACCACCATGGCTCCTGTCAAGTACCAGACCAGCCACAATCTAGCCACAATACCACCATGGCTCCTGTCAAGTACCAGACCAGCCACAATCTAGCCACAATACCACCATGGCTCCTGTCAAGTACCAGACCTTCACATATTCCAGACCATAAAATATGATGTGAGGTGAGCAGATTCCTTCTTCGTCAACTTTTATTCGCAGAAAATTGTCCTGTACCCATTTGGTGAGGCTGGGTCCGCCCCCAGAGCTGCACTGGTTGGAAACAATGATCCTGCCTCAATTGAACACAGACCACTGACTTAGCAGGCGAGTGCACTAATTGCTTTACCACCATAGCTCCAATACAATACATATTATATTCTGAAAATAGTCACCTGTCTCCAGTTGCTTATGTAAGTGCTCATTTTCAGGCAGGCATGAATGATCAAGGTTCACCATTCAACCTAGTCAGTGTTCTTGTCTTCATTATGCCATTGTATCTAGCCATCTAGTTATTTATCCCTTTGTCGTCCTCCTGTTCTTTTCCTATCAAGTTTGTGTATTGTCACTAAGCTTCAAGTTTATTTCTGCTGATAACATACCCAAAAGTCATGATTGTCTATATCCAATTTCTCGAATCAATTTGCAGTTTTCATGTGCTTCATGCACACGGATAAATTTAAATACCCAGGGACAATTATAACATCAGATGGAAGATGCACAACAGAGATTAAGAACAGAAAAGGGTAAGCAAAAGCTGCATTTCGGAAAATTAAAGTCGCTTAAAAAGCGACTTTATCCCATATGGCTTGGTCTCTTTCCGCAGCATGGAAAGCGTCGCGCAAAGCACAAACTCTGTAGCTTTTAGTGACAACCCACAGGAGTCTCCGAAACATTTAACTCATAAACCGTAGGGCGCGGCCCGGAATCGAACCCACAACCTTCGGAGCACGAGTCAAACGGCTTGACCACTTCGCCACAGAGACTCCCAAGGAAAATTAAAGTATCTTATGCAATAAGTAACTATCATTTAATGAAGGAAAAAGAGTGCTGAAATGCTATATAGAACCTGCTTTGGTGTATGGCAGTGAGTCTTGAAATGTAAATGAACAAATTAGGAAGAACTCGGAAGCAACAGAGAAGTGATTCCTGAGACGATTATTGTGAATTCTTTCGACTGCCAGAGTAACTAACAACAACTGCCTGAAAGAAGCTAATGAAACTAAAACATTATATACAACAATAAGAAAGAGACAAACAGCTCTCTTTGGTCATGTAATGAGAAGAGAGGCATTGGAGAACATCATGACAACTGGAAAGATCATGGGAAATGAGACAAATGTACACCAAGAGAAATGATGCTGGATGGATTGAGAAGGTGGCATGGAGGAATATCATCAGACGAGGTGATCCAGAACACCAGAGACCACGATCAGTGGAGAGACATGAATGCCTATGCCAGTTGGCAGGGCACTTGATGATTATGAAGATGATATGCTGTGCGAACAACTGCTTCATGTGTTTTTGCTTAAGGTCATTCCCATCAATTCGAAGATCTGCACGCTTTATTATCATGTTGAAATGTCTTACTCTATCAAAAGCCTGTGTGTAGTCAATGAAGCAAAGATGTAGTCTCTGTTTACTTCTATAGAATGCTCTGTTAATGGTTTCAACAAATACGCAGCATTTACTGTATCCTGGCCTTCTACAAACTCACATTGTTCTTCCCCTATTTCTGATTGTATTTATTTCCTAACCCTTTGCATGACTTGGTTATGTTATTGTGATGTGGCTCATTATGCTTGATGTCGATCACTTCTAAGGCCAATCGTTTCTTTGGGATTGCAATAAACAAACTTTCATAGGTCAGGAGGTATATCTCCAGTATCATATATTGTGTTCAGCAGTCTGGTGACTTGGTCTGTTCCATACTCTTCTAAAATACTGATTATTTCAGTTGTGCCCCAGGATCTTGTCAGATTATATAGGCAGAAGATATAAAATAATGTTGGCCTACACCTGTTTCATTTGAGGACACATTTTATGAATATGTCAGCAAGCTCAAGTTGACTGCTGCTTTCCTTAAATATATTCAAATTACCTGACAACACAAAGATGGCATCTACCTGACCACCCAAACATGTCACTTACCTGACCACCCAAACATGTCACCTACCTGACTATCAAGTTATCCAACCTCACAAGGGTGTCACTTACCTGACAAACAAGTTGGCTGACCTCACAGGGATACCACATACCTAACAAATTGTCTAACCCCACTGTCACATGCCTGTGTTCAGTGGCATTAAGGTGAGTGGCCGTACAAGATAAACAGTTCACGAGATAAAATGGGGCGGATGGTGGGTCCCCCAGAGGGCGTAAATGAGAGGACAGTAATTGAAGGGGCGAGCTGAGAAGAGGTCAGCTGGTGAGACAGACAGTTGGAGCAGTGAGGTTGTGTGTTGTGTGTGAGGCATTGTGGGGGATAGAATTGTTGAAAAGAGAGGGACAAAGATTGACGGGCAGTTAATGTTTGAACTCCGAGCTGAGAGGGAGTTGAGTGTAGACCAGACCAGGAGAAGGTCATGGTCTGATAAAGTGAAGAATTGTGACGGAGTTTTGGAAGATAACTCCGCACTGTGGGTTCCAGGGATAGTGAGTGGAATTCGAGACCCATAGTGGGTGACTTTGAGTCGGGCCTAGAGAGAGGCTAGTATACCTGTCGTGTGGGACGAGATTTTCGTAGCCTTGAGAGGCAGGGGTATTCGAAGTGTTCCATCGGGGATGGAGATATATTCTTAGAGAATTATTGTTCCTGGATTTATATGCTACATGTGTCTGTGTTAATTCATCATTAAAGGAATATTATGTGCGCAAATTAACGCTTGTTCACTGACTGGTGTTTGGGTGTGATGCATCTTGGTTAATCTGTTGTTCAACCTCATCTTGTTACAAGGACATACCCTAGACACAACCATAGCCACTCTATCTGTCACTTAGTCAACAGTCACTTTGTGACAGAGAAGATTTTTGAGGGCTGTCCGATCTTGGACTTCGGTATTTTACATCAGTACGAATCAGTTCATTAAGCGCAACAACATGGTTTTCCAAGTTCAATCCAGTAATGGCCAGTAGGCGAAGACAGGATTACAAACCATAGCTGCATTCGGTCAAGGAACACCGTGCAATATTGAGATATCTGTGGGCTCTTCGCTGAAAGAGAGGAGTTATTATCTGTGACTTAGTTCCATCAATTTAGACAGTACTGCGTCAAGAAATTAACAGCAACTCTTTGGTGTGTATAAGACGCCACATCCAAGAAAAAACTGTCAGCGCGCGGGGAAAATGCGCGGCGGAGGTCACAGGCGAGCAGTCAGTTCACGTCAAGTCCACTACAGGTAAATTAACGGCGGTCAGCACGCAGAAACAGACGAGGCGGGGACACCAAGAATTAACGCAGGACAAATCGACCGGGAGAGTCGATTGCAGTAGCAGGGGTGTTTGGTCAAGGACAGCACAGGTAAATTCGAGTGGACAAAAACAGTGTTTGTAACAAGTGCGGTCAGTCCTAAAGTGTGTGTGTTTCACAGGATTGAACCAAGGATTGAAGAAAATCAAAGATATTGACAGGTGTGTGTGTGTGCTGGAGGCAATCGCACTGTGTTGTTGCAAGTTGACTGGTCAAGATTATTCGACGCAGTAAATAGGACGGGTGGGTACACCAGCGTCCAGGTACTGGGGAAGTACATGTTTGGAAAACAGAGAAAAATTGGCAGTCGCTGATTTGACGGACAGTTGACTGAAGGGGATAGTAACAGTACCCCTACCGCAGCCGGGTGGGGCTGTCAAGTGTTTGTGTGAAAACTGTGTTACGGAGGAATTTTTCACTGAGAGTGATAAAGAGAAATTGAGGTGTCCGGCAAGGTCAAGGCCGTGGACAGTGGAAAGTTACTGAGATGTCCCATAGTGGAACTGGATAAACAAGCTGGTTTTGTGTGAAACTAGACTTTATGTTCGGCTTTGTTAAAAGCCCTTTGTGTGCATTACCTTATAATCAGCAAACATTTTGTCAACGATTGATGACGTGGCATCTCCGCGAACATAGTTGCATACAGTTGCCAAAAAGAACTGGCGGTACAGAGTGAAAGCGTTGAACATTTATTGCCATTATTTTGGTCTTTTCTTTTGGTGAATCTATAACATATATGATACAGCGAAGCGCCATCTCCGCAACGAGAGTAACAACAAATCGAAAGAACACTTTGGATTATTACCACGTACAGAGAAAGTACAATAACGTTACGGATATCACTATCATCTTCAACTTTTGTCGACAGTTGGAACTTTTGATCACCACGTGAATTCAATAACCACGCAACAAAACAAGAAGTCGGTTTGAAATCTAGCATCGTAGACATTGAATAAAAAGAACTTTTGGCGACGGATTAGTGGGCACATATTTATCGGCCAACGATATGGACATTCTGTTTGCTGCTCATTGTCTTATAAATATTGTTTTCGGTTGTTAAGCTGTTACTTGTGTGTGGTCCAGTGTTTGTCAAGAGTAGGGGATTTGTTGGGGTGTTTCTCGAGAGTCGGGATACAGCACAATAATTTATTTGTCTTTCTGGTGCTTACGATATTTTTGTAAGAAAAACGTTAATGAGTTGACGTATCGTGCAGGGGCATTGAAATAGTCTTAACCAATATCTAGAGCCGAGTTGTCTGACGTCAGATCTGTGTATATTTTCAGTATATATTCTTTTCTTTCTCTCTTTCTTTTCGTTATATTTACATATAATATTTGTTGTGTTCGGATATATGTTTGTATTGTGATCTTTCGTCATTTCTGCTGTCTAGTGGTCGTGGTCAATTTATATTTTTATTTTACGCGCACTGTGGGTGTCTCTACACAAGCTTGTGGTTGTTACTGTGGTTTATTTCTGTGTCATCATCGTCTCCGTGTACTCAGCTTGTGAAGTCTAGCGTTGGATAGTCATCACTTAGTGTTATCATCCATTTGTGTGTATATGTTTTTATATGTATGTTTAACAATATTTCCAGGGACTTCATGAACTTTTGGTCATAGATATATATACGAGGGAGTATAGGTGATACTTCCCACCTCACTACCTAGTGCTTATAGAGTGACTGGGTGAGTACAGAGTGATATTGTAGCACTACGGATTTATGTATACAGGGAGTGTGGGTGTACTTAGGGAAGTGACACAAAGACTAACAGCAGAGTCGTCACATTTATAGTTGGCTGGCAGACAGCAACGTGTCCACAAGTACAAGATGCCTACTTTAATGGAATATATTGAAGCAGGTGAACGAATAGGCCTGAAGGGTAAAGAGTTACAGGAGTATGCCGAAGCAAAAGAACAAAAACAGATTGAAAGAGAGGAGAGGCATAATGAACGCGAGGCAAAACGTCTGCAGGAAGAAAAGGTAGCTGAAGACAAGCGTCTACAGGAAGAGAGAGAGACACACATGAGAATGGAAATTGAGAAAGAGAAGATTAAGATGGAAGCGGAAATTGCTATTAAAAAGTTAGAATTTGCATCGAAGGGTCAAAGTGAGGAAAGTAGAAAACCGTCGCAGTCGTCACAGAGATTAAAACTGCCATATTTTACGGACCGGGATTGCCTTGAGGCCTATCTTTCGAGATTCGAAGCATCAGTGAAGGTATTAGGCATCCCAGAAAGCGAGTACGCAATTAGACTGGGCGAGTATTTAACGGGTAAGGCCCTAGAAACAATGTTTAATTTACCTGTAGAAGAAAGAAACAACTACACTATCTTACGTCAACGTTTGCTGACAAAGTTCCAACTAACGGAGCATGGATATAGGACAAAGTTTAGACAGGTAGTGCCAGAGACAAATCAAGATTTCACAGATTTTGTTAACACCGTAAAGAATACATTTAACAAATGGATGGAGCTTGCAGAAGTAGGGAAAGATTTCAATAAATTAGTAGATCTAATGTTAAGAGACAAGGTAGTATCTGCATGCAATTCTAATTTAGTGGCGTTCTTTGAGGAACGGAAGCCAAAGGACATAGACACAATGTCACAGTTAGGGCAAAATTACATGACTGCACATCCAAACAGTTCTATTGGTAGACTTATTAGTGAGGAAATAGTCTGTGCAGCGTATACGAAACAGGACCAGAATCCAGTTATTAGACCAAGATCAAAAAGTGTAGATTTAACACAAAGATATGAGGAACAAGAACCTAAGGACAATGGTTCCCGTGGCAACTATTTTGGCAGAGCAGGACGGTACCCATACAAAAGGGGGAATTTTCAGAGACGGTCAAATAGTTATGCCGGATGTTGGAATTGTGGGAGCTGGAGACACAAAATGTCAGATTGTGATGCACAACCATCAGATGGACCAACGAACAACAGTAAAAGGGAGATCACTTGTTTCAAATGTGGAAGGAAGGGGCATGTCAGTCATCATTGTAGGATGAGGGAAACGGAGCATGCACAAGTGATTGAGACTATCAACAATGAAGATTGTAGTGGGTGCAAACCTCTTTTTGAAAAAGACGGGCAACCAGTCTTAGTGTGTGGTCATACAGTGAAAGCAGGATCAGCAGTCCATGAAGGAGGTAGTCTGAAGATGCACCATGGATTTGTTAATGATAGGCCAGCGCTAACAATTAGGGATTCCGGATGTACGTCCATCGGGGTGAGAAAGAGTTTAGTGCATCCCTCGGATTATACAGGGGAAAAGATTAGATCCATAACATTTAATGGGACAGTAGAATTCTACCCATTAGCCATAATAACAGTAAAAACACCATATATCACTGGAAGAGTGACAGCGTGTGTTTTAGACTCACCAGTGGCTGATTTGATCATAGGAAATGTTATAGGAGTTAAAGATTGTACAGAAGAGGAAGTAGTTTATTGGGACCAAACATATAGTGTAAGCAGTAATGAGGTAGTTACCACAAGAGAACCTAAATTAGAGAGTATAGCTGAGGTAGAAGAGGCACTTGAAGTAGACACAGGAACTCAGGACAAGGATAGTACAGCTGAGCAGATGAGAATGGATCCCAAATATAGTGCTAGTGACTCCCAGAGACAAGATACTACTCTGAACAAATGTTCCCAAGGGTGTAGTAGAGTAGAAAATAGGCAATCAAAGAAAGGTAGATGGTGTTTCGAGAGGAAGAACAATGTTTTCACTCACAGGCTTTCAGATAGCAGAACTGCACGTGGGCAAGGAGCAGTACCTTTAGCACATAGAGACCGATATACTAGAATAGCTCAGGATAGTGCATGTGCAGGGCACATAGGCATAAGGCATATGCAGCAGAAAGCAAGGTGCCAGATAAATGGGCCAAGATTGAATCAAGAGGTCAGACTAAACAGAGACTCAAGTGTAACGGTGCAATATGCAGATAGAAAAGTTGAGTTAGGTCTAAAGAGTGTTCGCGACATTACTGACCCAGGGCTAGGGATAGCAAACAGATGTTGTAATTGTAGAGGTACCATGAGTCATGGGTACATGAAAGGTAGACACAGTATCGACAGGAATCAGAGGTGGGTTAATGCAAGAACAGAACCACCTGATATAGGGTCGGTACACAAATAGTATTGTGTGGTCGTGAAGTAGTAAGAGACCTGTGGGTACATAAGTATAATGCTTTCCTATGACGTATTATTATTATTATGTGATGTAGTAGTTCATGCATTGGTACACAAGATAGAAAGTTGTTTTGTATTTATGTGTGGGGAATTGGGGAGTGTACTATGAGCATTTGATGTATTATTTAGTGTGGTAGCTAGAGTAATTTGGATTTATACTTACGACTACCCAGGCAATGTGTCTGGGTCACATATTTGATAAGTATTAGTCTCCCAACATTTGAAAACGATGTTTTCTTTTGAGGGTTGGGTAGTGTCACATGCCTGTGTTCAGTGGCATTAAGGTGAGTGGCCGTACAAGATAAACAGTTCACGAGATAAAATGGGGCGGATGGTGGGTCCCCCAGAGGGCGTAAATGAGAGGACAGTAATTGAAGGGGCGAGCTGAGAAGAGGTCAGCTGGTGAGACAGACAGTTGGAGCAGTGAGGTTGTGTGTTGTGTGTGAGGCATTGTGGGGGATAGAATTGTTGAAAAGAGAGGGACAAAGATTGACGGGCAGTTAATGTTTGAACTCCGAGCTGAGAGGGAGTTGAGTGTAGACCAGACCAGGAGAAGGTCATGGTCTGATAAAGTGAAGAATTGTGACGGAGTTTTGGAAGATAACTCCGCACTGTGGGTTCCAGGGATAGTGAGTGGAATTCGAGACCCATAGTGGGTGACTTTGAGTCGGGCCTAGAGAGAGGCTAGTATACCTGTCGTGTGGGACGAGATTTTCGTAGCCTTGAGAGGCAGGGGTATTCGAAGTGTTCCATCGGGGATGGAGATATATTCTTAGAGAATTATTGTTCCTGGATTTATATGCTACATGTGTCTGTGTTAATTCATCATTAAAGGAATATTATGTGCGCAAATTAACGCTTGTTCACTGACTGGTGTTTGGGTGTGATGCATCTTGGTTAATCTGTTGTTCAACCTCATCTTGTTACAAGGACATACCCTAGACACAACCATAGCCACTCTATCTGTCACTTAGTCAACAGTCACTTTGTGACACCCACAAAGGCATCACTTACCTGACTAACAAGTTGTCTGGCCCCACAAAGGCATCACTTACCTGACTAACAAGTTGTCTGGCCCCACAAAGGCATCACTTACCTGACTAACAAAGCCACTGAGGTTCATGGTGATGACTGAAGCCCAGCAGTTCAACACTCCAAGAGAGACACCATATGTGACAGCAATAATGAGAAAATAGCCTTTCCTGTTGTCAAAAGAAGCACAAACTCTGTGTCAAGATGAAGCAACATGGTTATCAAGCATGATTATAAGTAGGGGTGTACCGGATTTCGGCTCCGGCTCCGACAAATCCAGAATCCGGCCATTTTTACAAATCCGGCTTCGGCTCCGGCCGGATCTCACTTCATAAATCCGGCCAAATCCGGCTCCGGTCGGATTTCAAAAATTTGAATCCGCTACAGCCCTAGTTAAAACACTCATGGCTTTCCTCCAGAAAGAAGGTAGTGATGCTGGGATCAAAACTATGAAAACAGCCCTGCTTGAAGCTGTTAGCAGCAGATTTGCAGACATTAAATCCAACAGTATTTACACCTGTGCCACACTACTGGATCCTCGATTCAAGCTGTGCTTCTTCTCCGAACGTGGTAGAAGTGATGCACGAGCCCATCTGCTGTTAGCAGCTAACTCCATTATTGATTCAGCAAACACAGTCATTCCACAGGATCCATCAGCTACTACTAGTAGTAGTAGTACTAGTGTTTTGACTTCTGTGAGCACTGCCACACAGTACGAGTCCAGCCTATGGAGCTGTTTTGACACAATTGTCGAGGAAAATCCCACCACAGATCGTTCTGCAAGTGCCGAAGGCAACAGATTAACACTGAGGTGACACAGTACCTGTCAGAGCCACTTCAAACTCGACAGTCAGATCCAGTTTCATGGTGGCATGCCAATAAGCAAAGATTTCCAAGTATGGCTAGACTGGCGCAGGCATTTCTTGCACCACCACCTACAAGTGTGCCATCGGAAAGGCTGTTCAGTACTGCAGGAGACATTATCACTGACCACCGTAGTAGCCTTTTACCACAAAATGCGGAGACGTTGATTTTCCTGAAATACAACTCGTCCCTTCTTGACTCTGAGAGTTCAACTTCACAGCCATAATGAAGACTGACTAACTGAAATAGTGAAATTACTGAATGAATGTATTTCAATAAATTCAATCTGTTCAATGTACTGTTGTTGTGAGTTGTAACTGAGCTGCCAATTTGCCAACTGAAAACAATGTGAAAACTAAAAACTGAAACTGAAAACTAGAAATTAAAATTACTAAATTAGCATTATGTGCTTATGTATTTCCTGTCAGGTCTTAGTCAGATATGACTGAGCTACCGTATAACAGTAGACGGTACTACCTGGTTTCTGTTAGCGCCGAACGTTGGGCGGCGCTTACCAAACCCGACACCCCACATTGTGCCAACGGCTTCGGGCGGAAGAGCGCAATTGGGAGGGTACAAGCCTTACCCTGGTGCGAGGAAATGCAAGCTAAAGACAAAATTGTCATGGCAGGGCAGACCAGGCCCTAAGCCTTGGTTGGCGACTGGTCTAGGATCGAAGCTCCGACAGGCGGACAGTTAGAGCATTGCTTTGCTGATCCGGCAGCTTCTGCAGCTTGTCTTGTTCCAGATGTAGGGGTGTTACCTTTCCTCTGGAGTGAACTAGGCAGGCCGAGAGAGGGATCATGCTGCATGGGCAACACATGATCTCTATATTTTAGCCCAGGCTTTGTGCTATGGAGAGGCAATAACTCCATCCCTGGTCTTAACTGGTCTCGGAATCAAAGCGAGAGGCAACTGTTACGGGTTATAAGTCCTTGTCAGTTGGCGTAGACATGGGGCGCCACGCGTTGCCTCTGACGGTGGGAGACACCTATAGGTGTCACTGATCAGCTACCGCCCGCCTCAAGCTGGGCAGCCCCCAGCCAATTGGGTGCTGATCCGCCACAGCCTGCCTGCTTCAATGGGTGCTTGGGGCTAGGACAAAATCTGAATCGCAGGCTGTAAAACCAATGCACCAGGTACAAACAAAAATATAAATAGAAACCTCAAGCTACGGCTTGCAACCTGGAACGTGAGAACCATGTGTCCAGGATTTTCCACTGACTTGACCAATATTGACGATGTGAGAAAAACGGCTGTGATTGATGCCGAACTCAATCGTCTTAACATTGATATTGCTGGCCTGCAGGAGACTCGCCTCGCTGAGGAAGGGTCACTCAGGGAAAACAACTACACCTTTTTCTGGAAGGGTAAAGGGCAGGCAGAAAAAAGGCAACACAGTGTGGGCTTTGCAGTGAAGAATTCGCTACTGGGAATGATTGAAATTCCAGCAGGAGGAAATGAAAGACTATTATCCCTGCGCTTGGCAACCTCTTGTGGGTTTGCCACCATTATTACTGCATATGCACCGACACTCGATTCCTCTGATGATGTGAAGGTTTTGTTCTATGAGGAGTTAGACTCTGTGATCAAGGCAGTTCCAAAATCCGACTACATTTATATGCTCGGTGATTTCAATGCTCGTGTGGGCAAGGACTCGAGTTCATGGCCAGTGTGCCTTGGAAAATACAACATCGGTCGCATGAATGAAAATGGGCAAAGGCTGCTGGAGCATTGCACCAGTAATGACCTATGTATTACAAACTCTTTTTTTAAAACAAAAGAGATGCATAAGGTCACATGGAAACATCCAAGATCCGGCCATTGGCACCAGCTGGACTTCATCATCACACGGAGACAACATCTGAACCATATATCATTAACTCGTAGTTACCACAGTGCTGACTGTGATACGGATCATTCTTTGGTTGTTGCAAGGGTTAGACTGAGACCAAAGAGAATCTACACAGCTAAACACAAATTTAGCCCCAGGATTAATATTATTAACACTCATGATCCTGAAAAGTGCTTTCAGTTTCAACAGCAACTTGAAGACGCTTTCACTGATACACCAGAAAATTGTACAGTAAATGATAAATGGAATAAACTTAAGGAAACTCTTTGTAAAACTGCCGTAAAGGTTTACGGCACTGTGGATCATAAGAGGCAGGACTGGTTTGCGGCCAACAGCGAGACTCTGCAGCCTTTGATTGATAAGAAGAAGAAAGCTCTCTTAAGAAACAAGGAAAGACCAACGCGTAACACTCTGAGTGAGCTAAGGCAAGCTAGGAAGGATGTGCAAAAGGCTGCCAGGCAGTGTGCAAATGATTATTGGATCAAGTTATGTGAGTCCATTCAAATCGCAAGTGATAAGGGAGACATAAGAAGCATGTATGAAGGAATAAAGAAAGCCTGTGGTCCAGTGATCAAAAGAAGTGCACCATTGAAAACCTTGACTGGAGAAGTCATCACTGATAAGAAACAGCAGATGGACAGATGGGTAGAGCACTATTTGGAGCTTTACTCAAGTGAGACCAAACTAGCGGATAATGCCCTCAACGCCATAGAGGCTCTACCAACTCTTGACCACCTGGACACACTTCCCACCATAACAGAAGTTAAGTGTGCTATAAATGAACTTGCATCTGGCAAGGCTCCAGGTAAGGATGGGATTCCAATAGAGGTTATCAGGAGTGGGCAAGACACACTCACTATACAGATCCACCAGCTAATAGAGCTATGCTGGCGTGAAGGACAAGTCCCACAGGATTTCAAAGATTCAAGCATCATAACACTGTACAAGAACAAGGGCGATCGGAGCGACTGCAACAACTATAGGGGTATCTCACTTCTGTGTATTGTTGGAAAAGTATTTGCCAGAATTGTTCTGCGCAGACTTCAAGTCCTAGGAGATCAAGTCTACCCCGAATCACAGTGTGGCTTTCGACAGAACCGGTCTACCACTGATGTGATATTCTCATTGCGACAAATGCAAGAAAAATGCCGTGAACAGAATCAACCACTGTTTATTGCCTTCATCGACCTCACAAAGGCATTTGATTTGGTCAGTCGTGAGGGTCTGTTCAAGGCACTAAAGAAGATTGGCTGCCCACCAACTCTTCTGTCCATTGTGGAATCGTTCCACACAGGCATGAAGGGTATAATCAAGTTTGATGGTGCAACTTCTGAAGAATTTGAAATCAAGAGTGGAGTTAAGCAAGGTTGTGTACTAGCTCCCACCCTCTTTGGAATATACTTTTCACTTCTACTGAAATATGCATTTCGTGATCAGGATGGTGGTATATACATTCACTCACGCTCAGATGGCGGCCTCTACAATGCTCAGAGATTGAAGGCTAAGACCAAAATTAGGAGGGTACTGATCAGAGAGTTGCTTTTTGCAGATGATGCTGCAGTTACGACCCACTCTGAGGAAGAATTGCAATGTCTACTATCTGCATTCTCCAATGCTTGTTCTGAATTTGGTTTAACAATTAGCAAAAAGAAGACACAGATTATGTCACAAGGTGCACATGGGGTACCATCAATCTTTATTGACGACGCCGAACTAGAGATAGTAGACCATTTTACATATCTAGGATCGGTGGTAAATAGCAAATTATCCCTAGATCAGGAAATCAACATCCGGATTGGTAAGGCAGCAACAACAATGAACAGGTTAAGAAAAAGAGTCTGGGAGAACAGGAAGCTTACTGCCAAAACAAAAGTCCTTGTCTATCAAGCCTGTGTCCTTAGTACTCTTCTCTATGGCAGTGAAACCTGGACAACTTACTCACACCAAGAGAACAATTTAAACAGCTTTCATATGCGGTGTCTGAGAAGAATTCTTGGTATTAAGTGGCAAGACAAAATCACAAATACTGAAGTATTGGAAAGATCAGGTTGTGTGACAGTTTATTCCATGCTCAGTCTTCGTAGACTTAGATGGATAGGACATCTTAGGCGGATGGATGATGGTAGAATACCAAAGGATATCTTTTTTGGTGAATTACAGATGGGTAAGAGATCTCAGGGTCGGCCTCTACTACGATACAAAGATGTGTGTAAGCGGGACATGATTGATACAGGCATTGATAATGCACATTGGGAGCAAGTCGCCGCTGAACGTGTTGCATGGAGGGCAAATATCAGAAATGGAATAAAGTCAAAGGAGAAAATTATTGCAGAAAAGTCACACACCAAGCGTTTGAGACGTAAGATGGTGCATGATGGTGGAAATGACCACGTGTTCACATGCACCCACTGTGAACGGACATTTACAGCGCAAATTGGCCTTATCAGTCACACTCGCTACCGCCATAGTTAAAAGTTATTATGCCTTTTTAAAGCACAAACTATCGTCTGTCAAGACGGCAAGGTGCCAATGTGTGTGTGCTTATGTATTATGTTTCATCTTGAACTTATGGAACTTAATATTACTTAATTACTTATTCTAATGTAAATGTAATTATTTTACATTTAAATGATTTAATATGAGTATATGTCATCATTGTCATGTCTATAGTAATGAACTGCAGTAATGAACAGTCGAGTGACTCCACTCGCCTAAGTCAAGTGATGTAGTACGTTATTTTATTTTTATTTTTTTATTTGTAAATCCGGCTCCGGCCGGATCTCACTTCATAAATCTGGCCAAATCCGGCTCCGGCCGGATCTCACTTCATAAATCCGGCCAAATCCGGCTCTGGCCGGATTTCAAAAATTTGAATCCGGTACAGCCCTAATTATAAGGGGCAGAGAGCAACAGATAAAACAATGTCACATAAGAATTCTTGCCACCTAAGAGGTATAGAAGAAGAGAAGACAGAGATGAAAGATGAGAGGAAATTTTTTTTTTATACACATACTACTACTTCTAGTGCAATGAACTTATTTTTGCGTGTGGATTAACTTTCTCTATTACCAGTGTCCCTCACCATCAGGAGAACCCACTCTGACTTCTGAGATATGTGTTATTTATATCCCCATGTCAACAACTCATGTGTAAGGCATCATCAGATTACTTCTCCCACACCACACAAAAACTTGCAAGTCGTGTGAGAGGAAATAAATGATACATTTTATTGCCGGTGGCTCTTTACAAGTACATAACAGTAGCTATCAAAACCACACACAAAGCCACAGAATGGCCTATCACTAGTTTTCTAAACCCTAATGCTAATTCTATCTATTTGGTTACACAAATCTCCTATCAACACTAAAACGAGGTGCTCGCTACAAAGTCAGTCCCCAGTCTGACTAGCTTGCTCGCGTGGTTACACACCACGCGGAAGGACCTTGAGGTGTCCTTCGGCTTTCTGCGTGCCGTTCTGTTTGGCACGCTTACATTAGCTGTTTTCTGTTGATTGGCAATCGTGACTATCATGTAGGCGCCGTGATTCTGTCGTGACCAGAGTGCTAACTATCTGGTCACCGTCTCCGTGTCTCATGAGAGAACTAGTTAATAGTCCCCCATTCTATCACCTACCCTGCCCTTATTCCGGGGCAAGGTATCACCTCCTATCTATATGAGGTTGACCACTCTTCCCGGTGGTGTTCTATCTTGAGGCAGACCTCAGGCCTCATAGTTCAGTCTTTGACAGACGACAACATTTTAGTCCAACTGAGCGGTGCAGGGGTTGAACCCGCTACCTTGGCATCAGCACACTGGAAGTTTAAGAAAGAGTGCTGATCTCCTTTCGGCCATGCTGACCTCCAAGAACACTTTTAAAGGGGATGGGTGATGAAACATTAGATCATTTTTAATTGTGTTTGTTGTTGCTCTTCTGGTTGCTTTTTTTGTTGCTGCTACTGCTCTTCTTGTTGTTACTGTTCTTGTTTTTGCTGCTGTTGTTGTCGTTGCCGAATCCTACGGAAGACTGAGTTTTCACTCTTAAGTCCAATGTGCTGGCTTCCAGGTCGTCTGAGCTCTGAAAAGAGCTTGAATCTTTTGGAGTAAGATTGGTGTAGACTTTCTTCCCAACCCAGCACCAAAGTATCGCCTCCATGTGGGATGTGTTGCAGAGGTTGCTTCCCCTCTCCAAGCTCTGAATCCTGCATCTTCTTCTTTGATTGATCTATTTTCACACTCCCCAACACTCATCCCTTTCATTAACAAACCAAGTTGTACTCACTTTCTCAATGACCATAATCCTGACCAGTATCTGTCCCTCTCAACTGTAGCTGACACACACGGAGGGTTGGGCGGCTTGGCCGGGAAATAGCACAATATGATGGCAAACATAAAAATTGCAAATCCACATTCTGTGAAACAAACATCCATGTGATAACATATATGTTAACCATGAGATATGCTGGGAGATATAAAAAAACTGCAAATCCACATTCTGTGAAACAAACATCCATGTGATAATATATGTTAACTGTGGCAAATGTTGGCAAACTCTGATGCCCCAAGAATAATTTATTTACTCTTAAAAGTTAGAATTTGGGGCCAATATTTTAAAGTTTTCATGATGAGATAATTTCTACTGAACTTTTCATTTTGTTTTGTCTGTGTTATAGTCTTCCACTTGTTCACTTCTCTGGTACACTCCCCCTTCCTATTATTATCTTTCCAAACATTCATGTCTTTTAACACTTTCAAAATATTTCATTTCCCTAAATTTTATTTGTTTTAATATCTTTCTTTTTTTGGGGGTGTTCACTCGCTATGAACTCAAACACAGTCCATACTAATGCTACTACTTCTAGTGCACTGGGCTGATTTCTGCATGTTGATTAGCTTTCCCTGTTACCAGCATCCCTCGCCATCACTCAAACCCACTGCGACTTCTGAGATACATGTAATTTACATCCCCAAGGCAAGGACGAGAAGTCAACAATTTAGCCCAACAGACCAGTGTAGGGGTTGAACCTGCTACCCCAGCATCAGCACACCAGAAGTTTATGAGTGAGTGCTGTTATTCATTCAGCCATGCTGGCCTCCCTCAAAATTCTTGAATGATGAGTTTGTGCTGGGTTGATCTGTTACTTCTCTGTTTTATCCAATGAATATGAACACACTTCTGACATGTGTATAACCAAAGGTACATATGTGCTTTTTCAGGCATTTTGTTAAAAATTCAAGTGTTATACCCGTATGTTTCCACAAGACATATGTATGCTGTCAGTACTTTGACATTTGTTGCTGTTGTTCTTCCTCTTCTTCTGCGTTCATCTGGAGTGGGTTTTCAGACGTAATTGCGTTGTGCCTGTTTACAGCAGAGCTGCTATACTTGTGCCTTTTGGACGACACATCCGACTCCTGCTAGCATTTATTCACCGGATTAACCTTCCCGGGTGTTTTGAAAGACATTCCACTCTCACTCGGACGTTATTGCGTTGTGCCTGTTTACAGCAGAGCTGCTATACTTGCGCCTTTTGGCCGATACATCTGACTTCTGTGGGCATTTGTTGACAGAGTTACCCTTTCCGGGTGTTTCGAAGGACATTCCACTCTCAATCGGACGTTATTGCATTGTGCCTGTTTACAGCAGCTGTGATACTTGCGCCTTTTGGCCGACACATCTGACTTCTGCTGGCATTTGTTGATGGGGTTAACCTTCCTGGGTGTTTCGAAGGACATTCCACTCTCACTCATATGTTATTGAGTTGTGCCTGTTTACAGCAGAGCTGCGATACTTGCTCCTTTTGGCTGAAACATCCAACTTCTATGGGAAATTCTTGACCAGGTTAACCTCCCCGGGATTTGTTGTTCTATCTGTTCTAACCTATACAGATTTGTAAAGCTGATGACACTGTATTGTTATCAACAACACACTGGCACCTTGCCGTCTTGACAGACGATACACTGTGCTTAAAAAAAGTCATAATAACGACAACCCATAGCGGTAGCTAATGTGATTGATCAGACAAATGTGTGCGGTAAATGTTCATCCACAATGGAAGCAAGTGAACACATAGACATTTCCACCAATATGCACCATCTTATATGTCTCACACAATAGGTGAGTGACCTATCTGCAATCATTTGATCCTATGTCTTTATTCCATTTCTGATCTTTCCCTGCCATGTATTCAGAAACCAATTGCACTGGGATATCAATTATGTGTTTGTCGAATTGAGATTTTGCTGAGCAATGTTCAATCTTCTTTTAATTTCTGTCATCACATTTCCATTACCTGTCATCAGTGAACCTTGATATTCAACACTGCTCACTTCCTGCAATTATTCTCCAATGATAAATATATCTGCTGACATGTATTTTATCATTTGGCATTGTGTTTTTTGCACTAAGATATACATTTTGTTTCTGTTGCATTGATATATACATTTTATGTTTGTTGCAATGTGAAATAAATTTTGTTTTTCACTTATCTCTTGCATTGACTTAAGTGGTTTCTCAATGCAAAGAGGGCAAATATCAGGAACAGAATAAAGACAAAGTAGAAAATAATTACGGATAGGTCATACACCAAGCTTGTTAGAAGTCAGATAGTGCGTGGTGGTGGAAATGATCATGTGTTCACATGCATCCATTTTGGGCTACCATTTACCATGCAAATTGGTCTCATTAGTCACAGTCACTACAACCATAGGTTGTAGTTATTATGTCTTTCTTAAACCACAATGTAAGAAACTGTCATCTGTCATAGTCACTACAACCATAGGTTGTAGTTATTATGTCTTTCTTAAACCACAATGTAAGAAACTGTCATCTGTCACAGTCACTACAACCATAGGTTGTAGTTATTATGTCTTTCTTAAACCACAATGTAAGAAACTGTCATCTGTCACAGTCACTACAACCATAGGTTGTAGTTATTATGTCTTTCTTAAACCACAATGTAAGAAACTGTCATCTGTCACAGTCACTACAACCATGGGTTGTAGTTATTATGTCTTTCTTAAACCACAATGTAAGAAACTGTCATCTGTCAAGAACGGCAAGGTGTGTGTACATTGTTGATAATAATAGTGTTATTAGCATAGCAGGTATTTCAGGCATTTCTATTTCTCTGAATGCAAAGGGATCATGTTATTTCTTACATCACTCGTAACGTTTCCAGTTTAAGTTAAACCAATAAGGGGACAAAATGCAACCTTGTCCGACTCACTGTTCGTAATCAAACCAATATGTTGTTTCATCATATTATCCTCACATTACATCTTGCATGTCCTTTTTAGGATTTACGATCAATCTCAAGTTGATTGTCAATGCAATTTTACATAGTTTGCAAGTAGTTTGCCATTGTGTTCTTAATGAGAAGTCCAACTTAATGCTGGTGTATGGGTTTAACCACCTACCTCGCCATCAGCACACTGGAAGTTTTAGAGTGAGCTCCCTTATCCTTTTGGCCATGTCTACATGTATCCTCACTCACTCATAACAAATATACTAGATAATTCTAGTTTAAAAATGTGTACACTTACGATAGTACATGTACATCATGATCTCCTCCCTCTCCTCGGGTACTACATCTATGAGGAAACAATAAAGAAACACACCTATTTAAAATGTCATTTGCAATAACAAAAATAGTGCTGAGGTGCTACACAGAATCTGCACGTTTATATGGATGTGAAGCATGGACAATGAGCAGACAAGCTGAAAAACATCTGATTGCTGTGGAAATGTGGTTTCTGAGGAAAATGTAAAGAATACCATGAACAGATAGAAAAACCAATGGCCAAGTCCTACAAGAAACATATGAAAACTGTAAACCAGTTAGAGAAATTAGACGTAGACAGCCAATTTGTGTTGGCCCTGTTATAAGAAGAAATAAATTGGAGAACTTGGTGACAACTGGCAATATCGAGGGGAAGAGAACAAGGCAGAGAAGTAAATACCTGGATGGCTTGGCCATGTGGTATGGTCAAGACAAGAACACTGAAATGATCCACGACTCTGGTGATTGCGTGTTATGGCGAAACGTGACCGCCCACACTGATCAGCATGGCACATGAAGAATGCACTTATTTAAAGTGATCAATACTGACTATGGTTACCATTGCTGGTGCTTCAGAGAGGTACATTTGGGTTTAGATGACATAAGACTGAGGAATAACAACCCAATACAGCATACACCACTGGATCAACAACTACAACAGCAGCAGCAGCAACACCAACATTTGGCTGTATAGTTAGTTGAATATCCTTTGCAGGACTTTGCAGTCAACATCAGCATTTTTTGCTGTTGTGATTTCTTGGTAAGTTTACGTTCAGTAGTTTGCCATTGCTTTCTGAACAACCGATACCCATACTATTTCGTAAAAAAAAAGCAATGTAAGACGATCTGTAAAATTCCAACAATGTATTCCCTTGGTGACTTTAAATGCAGAATCCACAATCATACCTGTGACGATGTGTTTTAATTGTTTCAGCTAAAGTATTATTTATTTATTCACTTCATATGGTATATCACTCTGCAGTATGCACCTGACGAGATGCAGCGAAAATATGCCAGGCAATAAATCATGCAACATATTGTTTGTGGCTTCTGAGTTTAAATGTACATCTTGTCTTGAAAAAGAAACTGGACAGCATCATCAGTGGCAGTGCTGTTTCAATTTGGTATAAAAATGGGGGAATAATGGAACAACTCACACAGATGACCATTTTGATCAATGTCTTTATCAATGGGACAACAAAAATCATGGATCAGATGACTTCTGAAAAGATAAATCTTATCTCATTTCATTTTGTTGTTCTTGTACCTTGCAGTGTCAAGATGAAGCATAATCAGCAGGAGATATCAATATTCCTTTGTATTATATGTTTGTTATTGCTTTCTTTTTGTTTTCTCATTTATAAATACTTAAGTTGACCCATTTAAGTGTGTGTGTGTGTGTGTGTGTGTGTGTGTGTGTGTGTGTGTGCGTGCGTGCGTGCGTGCGTGCGTGTGTTCCATTCGTTCAATGACTAAGTCATATTTTGTGTTTTTTAATATAGACATGAGAGTTTCAAATTCCGGTATGCCAACAGTTCTCAATTTTCTTTCTGCTGTCTCTCTTAATACATAATATTTCCATCTTGTTTTCTGTCAATGAAAACATATTAATTTTATTGCTCAGAGATCTAAAAGTGCAGCCAATCAGATCCTCATTTCTGACACTGCAATATTTACCTGTGGCATTTGGCTGAACTGTTGTTTGTGAGTAATATTCTTGATTTCTGAAAGGATTAATAACAAAGATAATATATACTGAAGTATAAAAAATATGGGGAGAAATATATAAATTCATGGTAAATATGGATAATTTTTTTAAAATCCAGTCTCACCAATGTCCTGCTTGATAGGATAAAGACAACATGTGCATGCTGTGATTGTGACAGACTCACAAAGTATGATGAAATATGTGAAGACAGGCATGCTTTGGGCAAAGTGGCAGGTTTCCATTCGACAATCAAAAATAAAGAGCATCTGTTGGATTTTTGTCTCCAGGACATGCTGGTGTGGTGGGAAATAAGCAGACGGACAGATTGGCTGGGTCTGCACCCCTTGGTGAGCTATTGATATATGATAAGACAGACGTGGTCGGGGCCCAATGGAATCCTGTGTATAGTGCAGAATAACAGATAGATCATCACAGGCTGGAGAGAATGGTGCTGCAGGGGATCTGACACTCAAAATCTTAGGGAAGACCAGACGGCCACATAATTAGACTGCTTCTGGTACCATTAGTATTGGGACTCTTTGCTGGCTGTTGTAGATGAGGACGGAGAACATATGGGAATGTCCTAAGTGCTGTGATGTCAGTTCTTGACTCAACTCAACTCAGCTGTATATTATCTACCCATTGTATCAATGCTCACCTCTTGCTTACCTACCTTCAGCTTTTCCCCCAATATTCTTCTATTAAGAGTTTCATGTCTTGATGTGGCCAAAATATTTCTTATGATTATACTTATTATTATATTTTCTTTACTCACGTGGAGTTTATATGCGAGGCATTGCCTGAGTTTGTTGGAGGTGGCGTGCTAACAAATATTGGACCTGAAAGTAACAGAGACAATATGTTAAAAACAGCAAACAGCACAATTAGTAAACACATCTCACATACAAAGACACTACAGATACACTGTATTAAAAAACAATGAAGACATATCTGGAGGAAAACAATTACAAAATCTTTCTGAATAAAAATAATAATCATCATCATCATCTTCCTATTTTGATGCCAATTATCATGGGGAGGAATAGTTGATGTTCCGGCACTGGATAGTGTTTCTCTATGTTACTGTAAGATCCATTTTCTTTTTAGGTTCCCTCTTGCTTTCATATCAGATATTCTTTGATGTAGTGTCACTGATGGTAGTTGATGTGATGTTGCATTCTAACGAGATGAATGAACCATTTGATCCTCTGCCTTTCAATATATGTGGCACAAGGTGTTGATCCCACTGGCCGTCTGATAACATAATTTCTTACTTGTATCATAAATTTTCTCAGGTACAAAACTTCAGATAATTCTCAGCCTCAATGCTTCAAACATGTCTCAGTTCCAAACACTTATAATCCCGTACCTTTAAATAATTCTGAGCCTCAAAACTTTAATCTATTTCATGTCTCAAGATTCATACATTTCTCAGCCTTACAACTTCAAACACTGCTCAGCCTCGATGATTCAAACTTTCCCCACTCTCAATACTCAATAACTTCTGATTCCATACCTTGAAATAATTCTGAGCCTCAAGCATCTAATTTTTCTCAGCCTTAAAACAGCAAACACTTCTCAGCCTAAACTCTTCTGATCCTAAAGTTTAGAAAAACTAAATTTCTGAAACCCACAGACTAAAATCATTTCCTAAAGAAAACAACAACCTCCATCCACCAAACACAAAGATACAAAGACTATGAGATCACAGACAGTCATTTCTGCCCAACAGAAAGGGAAACCAGAATGAAAGAACCATTACCCAAAATGAATGCAAGAGCAGAGCCCATGGTGCTTATACTTGTGCCAATTGATGTGGCCGTCACTCTTTCATGTGGTGGGAACCAGGTCGCTGACAGCGTAGGAAAGGCACCCATTCCAATTGGTCCTGCCACACCATTCAGAAACTGGCCAATATTTATTAGTCTGTAAAACACACATCAGGAATAAGTTAATGTGGTCAAGCTGTACTGGTCAGGAATAAGTTAGTGTGGTCAAGCTGTACTGGTCAGGAATAAGTTAGAGTGGTCAACCTGTACCAATCAGGAATAAGTTAGCGTGGTCAAGCTGTATCAATCAGGAATACATTAGTGTGGTCAAACTGTACCAATTAAGAATAAGTTAGTGTGGTCAAGCTGTACCAATCAGGAACAGGTTAGTGTGGTCAAGCTGCACCAATCAGGAATAAGGTAGCATCTGGTGTACTGATGCTGTGGTAGCGAGTTCAATCGCTACACCAATCAGTTGGACAAAAATGTTGACTTGTCATCCTTGACTTGGGTGCATAAATTACAAGAACCTCTGAAGCTGGAGTGTGTTTGCCTGACACTGGTAATATGGAAAGCTAATCCACGCACAAAGTAAAGTCCAGTGCACTAGAAGTAGTAGCACGTGTATGGACTATGCTTGAGTTCAAAGCGAGTGGACGCCCCCCCCAAAATGTCATCTGACCTAGGCTCCCAGACTGACCCTGTCTAAAATGGGTACCAGGGAATGTCTTGGGAAATAAAGGCGGCCGGCATGACACTGACCACATGACCCGCCGAGTGCTGATTGGTCTATACAAATATGGATCTAGCACTGTATGCACAATGTGCTTTAAGGTCTTAAGGTGTGTAAAAGGTCCTGTAATTACTTACTTTACAGAATAAACTTGTTCCTTTTTGTTGTAATCATACACGAGGATTCCCTCACATATGTGTCCAGTCCACAACAAGGAAACAGATGAGTAACGTTTATATCTCTCTCTCTTTCTGTGTGTGTGTGTGTGTGTGTGTGTGTGTGTGTGTATGCGTGTGTGCGCGCGCAGTGTTTTTTTTTTCATAAAGTTGTGTTGGTGTGTGTTTGTTGTTTGTGTGCTGATGAAGGCTTTGACCATAACATCCATTTTGTAACTTGTGATCGTGTTCTTGTAATGCTTGCCATCTACTTCTCATGTTTTTGTGCTTCAGCCTTTGTTGTAGACTGTTGAATAGGTCTATTTTCTCGATCTATAAAAGTTGGTTCATGTTATATATTCTCTATCCATTTATACTCTGCATCATGCAGTAACACAAATTCAATTAATCCTCTTTAAGTAGAATCCACATTTCACAAGGAATACTCACATTGTAGCTGCAAGTGGTTCCGAAGTAATGACCCTGAAACTGGCCCCAGCAGCAACCAGAAACATGCTGATTAGCGTCGCCCACCTCAAACCTTCAGTCAGTCAGTACAATCAAGAATAAATGAAAAGTCTCACATTAGCACAAAATATCAAAATCAATTACTTATTCAATGAACACTAATCTATTGCTCAAATATATAGACATTATAGATTAGACGATTCCAGCCACTACTATGCAAACAGAAGGACTTTCTGTTAAATCTTAGGTACTCCATATTTGAAAAATAACAGTGACTATGTATTCAGTATTTTAGCCAAAGTATTATTCATTTATTCACTTCATATGATCTATAACTCTGCAGTATGGACCTGACGGGATGCAGGGAAAGATGCAAGTTAAATCTCAAAATTAGAAGATGAAATAAGCAGGCAGAATAAGACACTGCCTCAGTAAAATATCAAAATTAGAAAATGAAAGAAACAGGCAGAATAAGTCACTGGCCAAGTTAAATATAAAAATTAAAACATGAAAGAAGCATGCAGAATAAGTCACTGCCACGGTTTTTTTTTCCCTGCGTTTCCATCCTGTTTCAGGATATTGCAGTCAACACCAGCATCTTTCAGCTGTATGTTGATTCCTAGGCTAGATTACGCTCATCAGCACGCCAAGACTTTCTGAGCGACCGGCTCCATACTCTCGCAAGCCACTGGCGCGACTCGAACCCCTTCAGATTCTCGTGTGCTCACGTCAACCACGAGAGTATTCGGGGTTACGGAGAAAGCTGCTAACCCCTCCGCCAGGGAGACCGGCTCACTGCCACAGTAAAATATCAAAATTAGAAAATGAAAGAAACAGGCAGAATAAGTCACTGCCTAAATATCAAAATAATTAGAAAATGAAAGAAGCAGGCAGAATAAGTCACTGCTCAATTTCAATATAAAAATTAAAACATGAAAGACCCGGCGGGATGCAGGGAAAGATGCAAGTTAAATATCAAAATTAGAAAATGAAAGAAGCAGGCAGAATAAGTCTCTGCCCTAGTTAAATATCAAAATTAGTAAATTTAAGAAGCAGGCAGAATAAAGTCACTGCCACAGTAATATATCAAAATTAGAAAATGAAAGAAGCAGGCAGAATAAGTCACTGCTCAAGTTAAATATAAAAAGAATTAGAAAATGAAAGAAGCAGGCAGAATAAGTCACTGCTCAAGTTAAATATAAAAAGAATTAGAAAATGAAAGAAGCAGGCAGAATAAGTCACTGCCCATGTTAAATATCAAAATTAGAAAATGAAAGAAGCAGGCAGAATAAGTCGCTGCCCAAGTTAAATATCAAAATTAGAAAATGAAAGAAGCAGGCAGAATAAGTCACTGCCCAAGTTAAATATCAAAATTAGAAAATGAAAGAAGCAGGCAGAATAAGTCACTGCTCAAGTTAAATATTAAAATTAGAAAATGAAAGATGCAAGCAGAATAAGTCGCTGTCACAGTAAAATATCAAAATTAGAAAACCTTAACAAAGAAAACAGAATATTAAAGCATGTGTGATTCTTGTACACATGCACCAGCATTTGTGTACTGAACTGAGATTCTCCCTGTGTTGTCGGGGTGGGGGTGTCAAGCATATAAGGATACATCTAAGCACAATGAAGTGATCCAAAACCAAAATCAGAACTGCAAGCATTTTGGTCATGTAAAGCGAGGAACTGATCAATGTATGGTTATTTGTTTGCTTTAGAATATGTTGAACCGGAAAGGCTAATTAGGTCTGCAGAAGTCGGATGTGTCAGCAGAAAGGCGCCAATATCACAGCTCTGCTGTAAACTGACACAACACAACTATGTCCAAAATAAAAAAAAATTTCAGGTGAGCAATGAAGAAGACGAAGAAGAAGAAGAAGAACAAGAAGAAGAAGAAGAAGAAGATATGGAAGCAGCAGCAGCAACAGCAGGAGAAGAAGAATATCATGTTGCATGTTCTTTGCAGGATGTTGCAATAAATCATAGGCTTATTCTGTAGGTAATTTTATGTTCAGTAGTTTGCCACTGCTTTCTGAATGAGAAGTCAACATTTAAATCCAAATGTATGTTAGTGTACGGGTTGAACGTCTTAACCATCATCAGCACACTAGAAGTTTAAAAGTGAGGGCTCTTACTGTTTCGGACATGTCGGTTTGGCCGAAAGAAGACTGCTCTAACTCTGAAACTTCCAGTGCATTGACCACAGCATGGCGGGATCAACGCTTTTATTCAGAAAGCAATAGCAGACTTTTTTTTGGGTTTCATATCCTATTTACAGGACATCACTGTCAACACCAGCACCGCTGTTGTTGATGTTTTGGCAAGTTTACATTCAGTAGTTCTCCATTGCTTTCTGAACAACCAGTTCTCATACCAACATGTTAAACTCCAGCATGACATGTCTGCTGCCAAATCGGTAGCATCTGTGTTTTGAATGTATGTAAGCGGAATTACAAACCATGTCCATAATGTCTTTGCCACGGAGACCGGAAATAGCAGATTCCATCCATCCATCATGTGCCATGACGATAAGCGTGGGCAGTCATGTTCTGCCATCTCACTTGATCACCAGAGTAGTGGATCAGCTCCGTGTTCCTGTCTCGACCATGCTACGTGGTCAAGCCATCCAGGTATTTACTTCTTGATCTTCCCCTTGGTCTCTTCCCTTCGATCTTGCCAGTTGTCACTAAGTTCTCCAAGTCATTTCTTCTCATAACACGCCCAAAGTATTTTGACTGTTTATGTCTAATGACTCTAATCAGTTTACGATCTTCATTTGTTTCTTGAAGGACTTGTTCATTGGTTTTTCGTCTGTCCAAGGTATTCTTTGCATTTTCCTCAGAATTGCAGATTACTGAACATACAATTGTTTAGAAAATCAACCTACAGCTGGGGTTGATAGCAGCACCCTACAAAGGACATGCAACATAGTATATAAATATTGAGCACAACCCACCACTGGCAACGCCGATCACATTCTGGTATGAACCTAAGGCCTATCCACGTCAATATGGAAGCACTATACTCGAGTTTCGCCCTCGTTTGAGCTCGTCAGTAGTGCATATCCCTGACCGGATATCACAGCATGGCGGGATCAACGCTTTTATTCAGAAAGCAATAGCAGACTTTTTTTTGGGTTTCATATCCTATTTACAGGACATCACTGTCAACACCAGCACCGCTGTTGTTGATGTTTTGGCATCGATTGGGCAATCTTGAGCATAGCCTACGATGGGTAGCGTTGTGATATTCTGTTGTGATAATTTGGTGTGTCCAGTGTGTGCCGCGTGGTTACATACCCGCTTCACACGCATGATCCGGGACTGTTTCCGGATCCGGTCAGGGATATGCACTACTGATGAGCTCAAACGAGGGCGAAACTCGAGTATAGTGCTTCCATATTGACGTGGATAGGCCTTAGGTTCATACCAGAATGCGATCGGAGTTGCCAGTGGTGGGTTGTGCTCAATATTTAAATTTCAAATCGCGAAACAACCACATAATCAATTGATTATTGCTCACTGGATTTAGGAGGCCTGGTGTTCCTTGCTAGTGAGAAGTCCTGATCGTTCGGGTCCCATCAATTGACGGACGTCGGTCGCGGCGATTGGGCAATCTTGAGCATAGCCTACGATGGGTAGCGTTGTGATATTCTGTTGTGATAATTTGGTGTGTCCAGTGTGTGCCGCGTGGTTACATACCCGCTACACACGCGTGATCCGGGACTGTTTCCGGATCTGGTCAGGGATATGCACTACTGACGAGCTCAAACAAGGGCGAAACTCGAGTATAGTGCTTCCATATTGACGTGGATAGGCCTTAGGTTCATACCAGAATGCGATCGGCGTTGCCAGTGGTGGGTTGTGCTCAATATTTAAATTTCAAATCCCGAAACAACCACATAATCAACATAGTATATGTTAAGATAAGTGAAGATATTTGGTCATGTAGGTAGGGTAACTGATCAATGTATAGTTATTTGTTTGTTATCAAATGAGTACACTAAACAACACACAAGCTGGTAACTTTACCTTTTACTTGTAACAGCCAAGGAAAAAACAAGCCGGTGAGGATATATGCCACAGGTCCCCAGTTGGTTAGCCAAGCAATTGTAGCATTGGACCAATTAAATGCATTTTCACTTGAAGTCGTTATGGGCCCCCATGTGTTCCATATCAGATTTTGGGTGAAGGCATACATGCCAAATATGAATAATATATACCATCTTCTTTTGTACACCTGGCAAGTGAAAACAATGCCACAATTAAGGTACAAAACTGTGTCAATGTTATTGTTTTGTAATGCAACATGGTTTCGATTTTGATTATACCATTATCTCTATCCCATTCAACCTCAAAGAGAAGTTATATTAGGGTCCATCCCTGGCTCAGATTAATAATTATGTGACTGAGTCAGCCACAAATAGAGGCTGATCACGGTTTCATCCACACACGATATTGATTTGAAGGTGACTGATGTCCAAAGAGGGTAATGATAAAACTCTGTTATTTCTTTTGTCCATTATTTACATGGTCGGCCTCTTCTTCTGGTTCCATTTTATCTGTGCATCATTGCCTGTTGTGGTATACAGTTAGTTTGTAGCCTGGTTATATGGCCGAACCATTTCATTTTCTGTTTCCGATTATGCTTCTTTCTTTTTATTCGAACAATAGGAAAAATTCCCTGCCAGCTTGCTAGGCCAGTTGCTGGTTTGGGACAGGAAAATCTGAGCAAGGAAAGTCAATCCCTCTTGGCGAGCCAGAGTTCTGTAGGCCCATAACCTCGCGGTCATGATTTCCCAGTCTACACTACGGGGAGGTGGCTTTGACTTGTGTAGTCTGCGGGTCATCGCAGGCTACTAATTTTAACTTTTCCCCCCTCCTGGGAGAGACCAGTTGAGGCTAACCCTACTGGTTACAGGGCCAGGTGCAGTCCACACCTTGTATGAACAATAACATTTCCACATATAAAGAAATAAATAGTAACTAAAGATGTTTAACTAATCAAAAACAATATCCACCATATAAATGTTAAAAAGTTAGTTGCATATCCTTTTACAGGATATCAGTCACACCAAGCAATTATTTTGCTGTTTGTGATCTCTTGGCAAGTTTACGTTCTAAATGACTGGCACCCATACCATTTCGTTAAAAAACCAATGCAAGGCGGTCTGCTGCAAAATCGTCCGAAGCTTTGTTTCAAACAAGGTATACGGGATTACAAACTGCGCCCAAAACAAAAGAAGATGTATTGTTCACCCATTTACAGCATCTTAAAATGTTGTAAGATCGATCATTCATGCAAAGTTCAGAAAATGTACCATGACTCACTACAATGTAACATAGAATTAATCTCTCCCCTGATGTGTCTCCACCTTGCCATGGTTGGGAAGCTTGCGTGTCCCATTGACCCCATGTGCTATGTCGATGGATGAAAACTATATATCGGACAGCTCATGGGATAGGGGCCAAACTAAGCAAGACATAACCTGCTGCTCTGCAGGTAGACTTGAGAATAGCAGTCAAAAGTTTATGTCAGGTGCATGAAGGCAGAAGTTCTTGGTCCGGATACATACTCTAAAGCTCTCTGTCGAGTGTTGTGGCTGAACGCCTCTAAGCCATAAACCTTCGGATATGAGAGCCGGGCCGATACCCACCTACCGAAAAATGGAGGTGGGATTCTGAGCACGCTACATGCCCAGATCAGATACTTGTCCGAAGGATCTCAGCTGGGGGATATGAGGGATTCCCAGATGAGAAGGCCTGGCCGTTTCTCGCTCACTTCTGCACGGAGGTTAGGTGCTGAGCTGGCAGCACATATAGCCTACCTTGTGGGCAAGCACCAAAGGAAGAAAAGCACCCCAGTTGCACGAAATGGTTACGAAAAATGTCTGTATCTGTGCTCAGAGTGTAGTCAAAGGTGGAAAAACGTCTCAACAACATGAAACGGACCGCTTGGCTAGCGAATCCATTGCGTGGTCCAAAATCTGAAGCGAAAGCTTACCTAGTGGATGTCGTCCGCAGACTGTCCGTTCCTGGTTTGTGCTTGAGCGACCAGTGGCAAGCGAAATGCCCAATACATGGAAGTGAGGAATCAAAGCATCCATGAGCAGGACGTGGCAATTCCTCAGGTGAGCCCAGTCTCAGAGCAGTATGTGCTGGCTCTGCAATAATGGAAGCCACCTTGGATAACAGGGAACGCCCATGGTCTGCCCCTGCCTTCCCTTGAGGGTTGACCGTGATGTCTCTGACCTTCTATCTTGACCAGCTGAGATGTGGATGACATCACAACAATAAGTCTAACGTGCCTCGAAACCCGAAGAAGGCTAACCTCATTAAAAATGCCCACCGAAGAAGGAAGTGCCATCCTACGGGTGGCAAAATAAAAATTAGCACTACGCATTTGCATTCGAGTGAAATGTCTCGTCCGAACGTCTCTCATGCTAGGAACAGCTCTAACTACCTAGTTTCCGAATGCCGCTCTGGTTCGGAACAGCTCTGACTAGGTAGTTTTCCGAATGTCTGCCGTGCCTGGAACAGCTCTGATGGGCACAACGACAAGCACATGTCCGAAACAAAAACTCGCTGAGTGGATACCGTCTGCAGACCTGTCTGGTTTGTGCGGGAACAGCCTGGAGCGAACGAAATGCCCAATATATTGAAGTGAGGAATTAAAGCAGCCATGAGCAGGACGTGACGATTCCCTCGGTGAGCGCTATGTGTCGGCCCTGCAATTATGGAAGCCACCCTGGATGGCGGAAAATGCCATGGACTGTCCCTGCCTTCCTTTGAGGAATGACTGTTAAGTCTTCGACCGTTCCAACTTGGCCAGCTGGGTTGTGGACGGTACCGTGAGAGTCTCCATGGAATGATACCTGGTCAAAAAAGCATGCTAAAGTCGGATGTGTTGGCCTACGGGTTTCGGCCCAAGGGCGCATAACTTAGACACACGGCAATCACATCTAATAAAACACTCCGGATGAACGCAAAGAAGAAGAGAAGAAGAATTAATCTGAAAAATTTTCTGGAAAAGTCCACAATGTGATATCCTAGAAAATAGTTCATAATAATATTTAAGAAAATAGTTCACAATGATATATTAGAAAATGATACAGTATGATATTCTAAGAAACAGTCCAGAATGGTATTTCAAAAAATAATTTATACCAATATTCTAGAAAATAGTTCATAATGATATTCTAGAAAATAATTCATGATATTCTAGAAAATAGTTCATAATGATATTCTAGAATCATGTTCATCATGATATTCTACAAAGTAGGTCATAATGATTTTCTAGAAAATAGTTCATTGTGAATGGCATTCAAGAAAATGGTTTAATATGATGCTCTAGGAAAGAGACCATATGGTAATTTAGAACATAGCTGAGTACAATATTCTAAACATAGTTCCTAATGATAATGAAGAAAACAGTTCACAATGCTATTCTAGAAAATTGTTTATATTGATCCTGTAAAAATATTGTAGAAAATATTTTGTTTAAAATGAAACTAAAGAAATTAGTACACAATGATATCCTAGAAAATTGTTTATAAGGAAACTGTAGAACAAAGTTCACAATGATAATCTAGAAACTGTTTATGAAACTGTAAAATTACTTCATAATGATATTCTAGAAAATTGTTTATAATGATACTGCAGAAAATAATTCAAGCTATAGCGCTGGGAAATAATTTTGACTGATATTCCCATAAGAATGTGGTTCTAAACAACATTTCTGAAGTCTGGCATGCAATTTAAAAAAAAAACAATAAAAATACACAACTTAAAACTCAGCCATTTAAAAATTTTTTTTTATTCTACTGCTTCATCAACCAAACATAACATTAAACCCCCCACCACCACACACACGCATGCACGCGCACACAAAATAAACACTAAAAATGTTCAGAAAATCAATAGCGATTGATACAGAACCAAAGCAACAAATGGTGCAGTGATGCTAATGCTGTCAACGTTAGTCAATTAAAAAAACTTACTTTAATGTCACTTGTCCCCCTTGCAGCTGTGGAGCATAAAATAGGTTACTATTAAATATTATTAAGTAATGACTGAGAAAGATTCTCAAACATATGAGTGCTACAGACCCCTCCATTAGTGTAAAGTGTTGTGAAAAAAAAAGATAAAGGTAAAATGTGACTATTGACATTGGCAGTATATTATTTCTCATAACTTAAACTGGGATATATATAAATGTCAATTCACATCCATACTGTGGTTTATGTATGTCTTCTTCTTCTTCAGCATTCCGAGCCATTGAGGTTCTCTGCTGCAGATACAAGCCATCTCCATTCATCTCTTTGGTTGACCTTCTCTTGCCAGTCGTTGATTCCAAGTGCTTGTAGGTCTGTATGTATATTATCTCTCCACCGCCTTCTTGGTCTACCTCGGGGTCTACGGTATTTATTTCCTGAGTGTAAGCGAGTTTTGTTTCCCTATTATCTTTCATTCTTTCTATATGCCCCAGCCATTGAAGTCTATTAGCCTTCATGATACCAGTGATTAGCGGGGACTTAGACAGATCATAAATGTCTTTGTTGCTTCTTCTTTTCCACTCTCCACTTTGTGTATCCCTAATGGGCCCAAAGATGCATCTTAAGACTTTGTTCTCAAAGGTTTGTAACAAGTCTTCATCTCCTTTAGTTGTACTCAAAGTTTCAGAGCCAGGTTTATGTATGTGATTATCTTATTTTGTATTCTTTTTTCCTCTTCTGAGGTAAGAGCATCACACCTAGTTATGCACCTCAAAAGCTATAGTATGTCCCGAAAAGAATGCCTTCATTCACGATCAATTATTTTGAAAACTGTCTGTTGCATCGTTATGAAATTTTTCCAGCCGTCTTATATTTACCCCCACCCAAGGAATATGTCTTTGATATGTCCAAAAACAACTTAAATCATCAAAAGCGGCGACATTTCTTTGATGTTTTGCTGAAAAACTTGTGATTTCTCGCTAACAAATTTATGTTTATAGTAATGAAAGCCCCGCCAATTCAGATGACACACAAGGCGTATCCTGATTCGTATGGGAGTGGGTGCAATGAAAGAAGTAGCTTAAAATCGACAGGGTCGGCTGCATTGCACCGGGTTTTTATCCCATATGGCTCAGTTTCTTTCTGCAGCGCGATAAGCGCTGCACAAAGCACAAACTCTGTACCTCCAGCAACGACCCTCAGGAGTCTCCGAAAAAATGCACTCGTGAAATGAAGGACGCGGCCCAGAATTGAACATACAATCTTCGGAGCCCGAGTCAGACGGCTTGACCACTTCACCACGGAGAATCCCGAGAGGGGTGCAATGTGTAATATTAGTAAAGACAGAGAATTTACAGAGGCATGGGGTAAATAATTTGTAAATTGACAGGAAAGTAGAAGGAATATATTTCTTACCTTATTTTTCATTTCCTTCTTGTTTCTTCAGCTGCTGGTTAATAATGTGTACACAAGTATTCATGTTAGCTTTTTATATTGAGTTCGTGAAAGCTTCCAAATACCTGTGCGTTAATGTGCATATGGAGTGACCAGAAATGATACCGCAATTTAGTCATCATGTTTCCATTTTTAAGGATCTGTTCAGCTGTCTGTGTAGTTTGTTCACACGTGCACATGGGTGACAGACCCACTTTGAGTCTTCATGAAAGATTGTCTACTCTGCTGTTTACAGTTCAGAGACGGAACATGATTACCTGTTTTGCACTATGAAAATAGTTGTCAGTGTCTCTGTAGTGGGCTTTCTTCTTAACGACCAAGATGTTGGTCCTCTTTTCATTGAAGTTTATAGATTGATTCGTATGCACGTGTGTTGTCCCCTAATTTGACAACGTGTTTGCTCTCATGTTTCTTGTTATGCCACAATATATCAGTTTCCACCGCAATATTACTCTTCCGTTGGTATTCAATGCGTTTAGTGTGTGTGTGTGTGTGTGTGTGTGTGTGTGTGTGTGCGTGCGTGCGTGCGTGCGTGCGTGCGTGCGTGCGTGTGTGGTTTTTTTTTTTTTTTCAATACAGTTGTTTGTCACCGCTGAGGGCTTGCGGAATTGAAAATTCATCACTGTGGAATACAAACTGTTGCCATTGACATTATGCTGATGCCTGTAATTCTTCTGAATATTTTTAGCAAAATATCCCAGTTGGTGTGCACATGGATTAAGGTCTGCGATCTGCTCAGACCTTAATCTGTGTCGGACGATTCCAGTAGGTTGATGACTGCTCTGGGTTGCATAAAATTCAATCCATCCTTTCTCCAATAATCCTCTTCCTCTTTCAACAGATGATCCTCACATTTTTCCAGTAACTTTTGTCAATATTTAATAGCGCGGACTGGATTAGTATCCTGACGTCAGACAATTTGAATATAGTATTGTCAGCTGCCACCTGTCCTTTAATTTTAGCCCACACAAGTTCTATAGGGTTAAAATGAGAATGGTACGGCAGAAGTCTCAAGCACCCATGACGATGCTCTTCTATCAACTTGTCGATTTGATATTTCTTGCTTTTTTGGCGTCTGTTTTACAAAGGACAACAATTTTAGCTAGAAATACGTTTCTGGAAATGGTATGTTTTCCATTCAGAGTCATATCTTTATTGCTCGATGCTGTAGGTATTTTGTCTTCTTGGGCAACAACATTGATATCATGCATTGTCCATAATTGGACACGACGGTCTATCTAGGGATGGAAGCACAGTATTCTCGAGCCAATCTCTAAATACATTACCATTCATCTTATTATGATAATCCCTATTGTCTGTATGCTTTGATACGAACACGAGCCCAGCATTCTGTTGTAAGCCATTATGTGTATTACCAGCAGGGGCCATGACCAAAAGTTGTCCTATACTACTGGGCACATATCGCTTTATCTGTCCATCCACTGATTGCCATTCCTTATCACTTATGTGGTGCGCATTGATCCACATTTCATCCAAACACACTATGCCATAATTTTCTTTGCGCATTTCCCTTATTTCACGTAGGTATCTGCTTCTCATGGCTCCTAAATGCGGTTGCTCGCAAAGATTATTTCTACCGCCCTTATACTTTCAAATAGTGAAGATAATGTCCTTATAATTTTCCACAAAGTTGTTTTGGATAGCTCTATGTTATTGTTCTTTCTGAATCAAACCCTAAGTTTTCTTACAGTCACTGTTTCTTTGGCATCCAGCATTTTTATAATGCTGGATAATCCTGGATATAAAATCCAAAATTTTTATAATTTTAGGAGTCTCCATGGCGAAGTGGTCAAGCTTCTTGACTCGGGCTCCAAAGATCGCGAGTTCGATTCCGGGCCGCATCCTTCAGTTCATGAGTTAAATTTTTCGGAGACTTCTGTGGGTCATCGCTAGAGCTGCGGAGTTTGTGCTTTGTGCGATGCTTTCTGCACTGCGGAAAGAGACTGAGCCATATGGGATAGAACCATCGGTGCAATGAAGTCGACCCTGTCGTATATCAAGCGACTTTTTAAAGCATTTTTATAATAGCTCGCCTTATGACATCTTTGTCAAAGCTGTCTACAGTAATCTTTCTACCTACCATTTGGTTATTGCGTGGTGGTTTAATTCCAGATTCTTGCACCCATCAACGAAATGCCCGTTTACTCAAACCCAATGCATGCATTGTTCTTTTTTCGGAATTTGTAATAGTATAAAACAGTTTCCTGCGATCAGCTCCTTGACAAAAATATGTGTACAACTTCATAGCGATTCTTTGAAGTGTATAATTTTGCATTCAATCCCATTGAAAAATATTCACACATTTCAATGTTAGCGATAAATCGTAAGATTTAAAAAAAAAACATATTAATCAGGTTTCATGAAATAACCCACATTTTGAGACACCTCTGAATAAACAGTCCTAGTTTAAACAACGCGGGGAGTTGGCCTAAGGCCAATCCTGTGAAAAAACGTACAATATTCAACACTGAGCGCTGATTGTCTGGCTACGCTGTAATATATTTAAAATTATGAATTTCATCTCAGACCCGTAAATTATATACCGCATATAAACAAACTTTGAAATCTGCTGTAAAATCTCCAGAACAAAAAAAAATTTTTGTTGGGTGGACATAATGATAAGGTTATGTACTAAATCTCATAATTTTCCCGCAGTTGGTTACTGAGATATGGATGTTTATATTGGGGGGAAAAAAACAAACAGACTATAGTATGTCCTACTTCAGTATGAATGTGTGTCAAGTTTGCTTCCTCTAGACAGATTCCATCCAAGGTAACAGGCTACATCTACCCATGGATAGATTTCCCGTCCTAACAATTTTGCCAGAGCAGTAACCTAAAGGCCTGATCTTTGTAATTTACAACTGCTGTGGGAATTTTAACGTGCATAGATTGCAATTTAACCTACTGTTTTTGTTTTTTTGCCCTTATCTGAGAAGGCTAAGTATAGATCTCACTACCCAAGAGATTAGGAGGACGTGTAATTTCATAAGACTCTTGGGAACTAATATTAGCCCTGTTCTGGCGACAAGCCTTGTACCTTATGAGCTCGCAGTAATCTCTGTCATGGCTACCATCGAATAGTCTGATACTTCTCTTCTGCGTGTGTGTGTGTGTGCATGTCCTTTTTATAGGACATCGCTGTCAACACCAGCACTTTGCTGCTCAATAGTTTTCCTAGAAATACTTGTACAGCATCAACACTAATAGCCCAATAGTTTTCCTAGAAATACAGTATCAACACTAATGAATGGTTCAATAGTATTGCTAGAACTAATGGACTGTAAGCGTTGATGCTGTATTGCTAGAACTAATGGACTGTAAGTGTTGACACTGTATTGCTAGGAGAACTAATGGGGTGTAGGTGATGAGAATGATGTTTTGCAAGCGACCTGCTATGACCTGATGACAATCAATACTGTACCATCTGCATAACGTATATTGTTGATATTATGTCCGATAGTGGAGTTTTATCTTGTGTCTTTTGCATGTCTCATTACATTTTCACTGTATTGCAAAAAGTCTAATAACATCACATATTCCTGTCTCAGACCTCTCTTAATTTGCTGATATTATTATCAATGTTTTATATGTTTATATACACACAAACTGCAACAATTTGCCTCACCAGACCAATGCAGCACTTACAGAGAATCAAACCTTCAGCATACATGAATTAGGTATTACTACCTGCTTTTTGTTACCGCTGAATGTTGGGTGGCATTCATCAAACCTGACACCTCACATTGTGCGAACGACTTTGGGCGGAGGAGCACAATTCGGAGTGTGCACACCTTATCCTAGTGTGAAGAAATGCAACCTAAAGACTAATATAGATAGAATGCTGATATATAAAATGACAATGGAGTCAAAACTTGTACCTGTTGGCACTGCAGGATTTGACACGACCCAAGGGACATCACTATAATAGTAACCACCACTGTTGATCACCCCTGTCCGACCGATACTGTCAGAAGACGCTAACAGATGCCTTGTCTCATCTTCACTGGGCATCATGGGAGTATGTTGTCTGTAAGATCAACTCTGGAAATGAAACATAAATATGATAAAGGTGTTTATGTATACACATATGATATAAGTGTTATGTACACAAATATAATATAGGTGTTTATGTACACACATATGATATAGTTGTTTATGTACATAAAGATCTTATCAATCTGTGTAACAGTCTTTATGTTCAGGTCAATGTAGAATTATAACAACTGCACGACTCACAGAAAACTGTCAGGCTGCTTTCAGAATAAAATGGTTTAGTTAGCAAAATAAAAAGTACGTACAAAACCATTTTAAAATAATTAAGGCGCACTGGTAATATGGAGCTAGACCCATATTTTTTATAGACAAATCGGCCTTCAGAGGTGACTTCAGAGGTGACTCCTGAGGTGATGGTCCATATGGATCAGAGTAAGACAAGGATATGTACTATACCATACTGGGGTGTACTATTTCTCCTGTACTTCAGAGGTGAATCCAGAGGTGACTTCAGAGGTGACTCCATGGGTGACTCCAGAGGTGATGGTCCATATGGATCAGAGTAAGACAAGGATATGTACTATACCATACTGGGGTGTACTATTTCTCCTGTACTTTAGAGGTGACTCCATGGGTGACTTCGGAGGTGACTCCAAAAGTGACTTCAGAGGTGACTCCATGGGTGACTCCAGAGGTGATGGTCCATATGGATCAGAGTAAGACAAGGATATGTACTATACCATACTGGGGTGTACTATTTCTCCTGTACTTCAGAGGTGAATCCAGAGGTGACTCCATGGGTGACTCCAGAGGTGATGGTCCATATGGATCAGAGTAAGACAAGGATATGTACTATACCATACGGGGGTGTACTATTTCTCCTGTACTTCAGAGGTGAATCCAGAGGTGACTTCAGAGGTGACTCCAGAAGTGACTTCAGAGATGACTCCTGAGGTGACTTCAGAGGTGATGGTCCATATGGATCAGAGTAAGACAAGGATATGTACTATACCATACTGGGGTGTACTATTTCTCCTGTACTTCAGAGGTGACTTCGGAGGTGACTCCATGGGTGACTCCAGAGGTGATGGTCCATATGGATCAGAGTAAGACAAGGATATGTACTATACCATACTGGGGTGTACTATTTCTCCTGTACTTCAGAGGTGAATCCAGAGGTGACTTCAGAGGTGACTCCAGAAGTGACTTCAGAGATGACTCCTGAGGTGACTTCAGAGGTGATGGTCCATATGGATCAGAGTAAGACAAGGATATGTACTATACCATACGGGGGTGTACTATTTCTCCTGTACTTCAGAGGTGACTCCATGGGTGACTCCAGAGGTGATGGTCCATATGGATCAGAGTAAGACAAGGATATGTACTATACCATACTGGGGTGTACTATTTCTCCTGTACTTCAGAGGTGAATCCAGAGGTGACTTCAGAGGTGACTCCAGAAGTGACTTCAGAGATGACTCCTGAGGTGACTTCAGAGGTGATGGTCCATATGGATCAGAGTAAGACAAGGATATGTACTATACCATACGGGGGTGTACTATTTCTCCTGTACTTCAGAGGTGAATCCAGAGGTGACTCCATGGGTGACTCCAAAAGTGACTTCAGAGGTGACTCCATGGGTGACTCCAGAGGTGATGGTCCATATGGATCAGAGTAAGACAAGGATATGTACTATACCATACTGGGGTGTACTATTTCTCCTGTACTTCAGAGGTGAATCCAGAGGTGACTTCAGAGGTGACTCCAGAAGTGACTTCAGAGGTGATGGTCCATATGGATCAGAGTAAGACAAGGATATGTACTATACCATACGGGGGTGTACTATTTCTCCTGTACTCCAGAGATGACTTCAGAGGTGACTCCATGGGTGACTCCAGAGGTGACTTCAGAGGTAACTCCAGAGGTGACTCCAGAAGTGACTTCAGAGGTGACTCCTGAGGTGACTTCAGAGGTGATGGTCCATATGGATCAGAGTAAGATAAGGATATGTACTATACCATACTGGGGTGTACTATTTCTCCTGTACTTCAGAGATGACTTCAGAGGTGACTTCAGAGGTGACTTCAGAGGTGACTCCAGAAGTGACTTCAGAGATGACTCCAGAGGTGACTCCAGAGGTGAACCACCACTATACTTCCCAAGAGAATCCCTGGTACTCACGTTCGGCTGGGTTATTGTCGCACCCCAGGTAAACTTTTCAAACCCATCTCCATGCACATTCAAACCCATGACCACCAGGCTGGCAGGCAGTAGTTTAGTTTAGTTTAGTTTAGTTTAGTTTAGTCGACAGATCAACATCACGGTACATGAGTGTAACCCATTTAGTGCTTCGTTCTACTTCTAACTCAAGCCTGAGTCTGGAGAATCTCAGCTCAGTGCATGAACTCCGCAGCACCGGCGAGGATCCTGAAATACTTTGGGTAGATTTTTAACTCAAAATTTTTGCAGCACTGTTAGGCAAGAACCTAGCCTCTAGGCTACCACGGCTCCAGGCTGATTAGCTGATTGATATGCTCTGGGAGACTGTGAGTTTTAACTCTTAAGTCCGATGTGTTGGCTTTCATGTCATATAAAAGGGTTTGCATCTATTAGAGCAAGGTTGTTGTTGAAACTGTTCTCCCAAACCAGCACAAGTGTACAATCTCCGGTTATTGTTGAAACTGTTCTCCCAAACCAGCACAAGTGTACAATCTCCGGTTATTGTTGAAACTGTTCTCCCAAACCAGCACAAGTGTACAATCTCCGGTTATTGTTGAAACTGTTCTCCCAAACCAGCACAAGTGTACAATCTCCCCTGGGGTTGTATTGCAGAGGTCTTCTCTTCCTCTCCAAATCCAGAAACCAATGGGGGATCACAAGAATGGCATTGGAACACATCTGTGGAGAGGTATATTAGTATGCTGGTATATTAGAGGTATATTAGGGCTGTGTGGTCTCGAGGTATGGTGTCTGCCTCGAGTGCTGGAGGTCCCGGGTTCAAGCCCTGGTGATGACCGGGATTTTTTCTCATGGACTTCTAGTAATATTTCCCCTGGTCTCTGGGTAGTGAGATCGGACGCCCGTGTGTATTGATGTGCACATAAAAAATCCCTTGGCAGTTGGAAATCGAAAAAGAGTAGCCTAACGGCGCTGCCGGGGCAAAATTTTGAGTTAAAAATCTACCCAATGTATTTCAGGATCCTCGCCGGTGCTACAGAGCTCATGCACTGAGCTGAGTTTCTCCAAACTCAGGTTTGAGTTAGGAGGAGAACGGAGCACTTATGGGTTGCACCTGTGTGCCGTGATATTGATCCATTGACTAAACTAAACTAATTAGTATGCTGTGCTGAATCTGGACTGGCTAGTATCAGGCCTTTGACAGTCATGTTTCTTCCAAAGCTGTTGAATATTTCATTGTCAAAAGTCTCCAATGCATAGTCCATATGGATCAGAGTAAGATAAGGATATGTACTATACCATACGCGGGTGTACTATTTCTCCTGCTGTTTAATACATATATCCACTGGGCAAGCAAAGTGGACAAGCTAGATATTTTATTTGTTCACACCCTTTGAACTCAAGTGTAGTCCATACTTTTTATTTGCATATCCTTTTTACGGGACATTGCAGTCAACATCAGCATATTTCAGATGCTGTTGATGTCTCGCAAGTTTTACGCTCAGTAGTTTGCCATTGCTTTCTGAACAACCGGCTCACATACCTTCTGTAAGGAACCAGTGCGATGCGATCTGTAGTCCATATACAAGCTACTAATTCTAATGAACTGGATTGATTTTTCTTGTTGATTAGCTTTCGCTATTACCAGTGTCCGTCACCATCAGGCAAACTTACTCCGGCTTCTAAAGTACTTGTAATGTATGTCCCCAAGTCAAGGACAAAAAGTCAACATTTTAGTCCAATTGACCGGTGTTGGGGTTGAACCCGCTCCTTGGCATCAGCACACCAGAAGTTTATGAGCAGATGCTCTTACCCATTCAGCCATGCTGACCTCTGAAAACCAAGGTGAAGGTGATCAACTCAGTGTACACCTGTTTTCCTGAGGACTAGAGGACTGGGCTGATTCTAAAGAAAATCTCAAACTTGTTCAAGTGTGTAATCTGAAGTGAACAATCAGCTTCACCACATGTTTTGACACAAAAAGGGAACCACTTATATAAATCATGCTCAGCTTGCATAAGCTTAGTACCAGGGATTATTTCTGACTCGTTTTTATGTGGCTAGGTTGACTATAGAGACATAGTAACACCTTGCAGTCCGACTCTAGGATTAATCCAATCTCTTTTCACTACTGGCACATTGCTGTCGTGATAGACAATAGTTTTTTTTTACATACTGGTGGTAGTGAATGTGACTGATCAGACTAATTCATGCTGTAAATGTTTGTTTGCAATGGATGCATGTGAACACATGGTCACTTCCACCATAATGCATTATCTGACGTCTCACACACTCGGTGTGACCTATCTGAAATTATTTTCTCCTTTGTCTTTATTCCATTCCTGATCTTCTCCCTCCATGCAATATGACTAGGGTGACTTGCTAACAAGGTGCAATATCAATGTCTCCATCAATCATGCCCAGCTTACACACAGCCCCAGGCTGGCTAGTTAACTGGTTCAAATCCTCTGGAAGATTGAGTTTTAGCTCTTAAGCCCGATGTTTTGGCTTTCATGTCATTTAAACCCAGAAAAGGGTTTGTATCTATTAGATTCTTGTTGCATCATTTGTACTATTATACTATATTACTATTATTCATCTCATCATGTTCCTCTTTTACCTTGTGGTGTTGAGGTGAAGTATAAACAGCGGGAGAATGCCCACTTATGGGCTTCATGTATCAACATTCCCACGGACTCTGTTATTCCCTGCATCCATCGTTTACGTGGTCGGCCTCTAACTCTGCTTCCATCTGGTCTGTACATCACTGCTTGTTGTGGTATATTGTTAGTTGGTAACCTACTTGCATGGCCAAACCATTTGACTTGCTGCCTTCTAATAAAATTTAGCGCAGCTATAACCCCCACTTTAGTCCTGATTTCTTCATTTCTGATCTTATCTCTTCTTGATACATTGAGTATTTTTCTCAAGAGTCTTCTTCTTCATTCATCCGGAGTTTTTTTTCAGACGTGATTGCGTTGTGCCTGTTTACAGCAGAGCTGCATTCTTGCACCGTTAGGCCGACACATCCGACTTCTGCAGGCATTTGTTGATCGGGTTAACCTTCCCGGGGGTCAAGAGTCTCATTTCTATTGTTGTGATTTTCACTTTTTTTTTTTTTTTGTCATTGTCCAGATTTGGCATTGGTAACATAGAGTTGGTAGGAAGATTGTGTTGTAAAGTGCTTTCTTAGTAGTTATTGATACATGTTTGTTCTTTAGTAATGGTGCCATTTATCCAATGAGCTGGTTTGCCTTATTGCATCTATTTTTGATCTAGTCATCTGATTCGCCATTTGATGATATTATACTTCCTAGGTACTTGAAACTCTTTACTTGTTTCAAGGGATGTTCATTTAAGTGAATTGTTGTTGTTATTGTTTTCTTTAGTTATAGCCATTACCTCTGTTTTGCTTGTGCTAATTTTCATGTTATGTTCCCTACACATTTCGTTTAGACTGTTCATGTGGTCTTGTAATTCAGCTTCTGATTTTGCTATTAGTGCTTGGTCAGTCCATTTATACTCCTTAGTTTTTCTTCGAGCAGTGTATTACTATTCTCATCTCATTTCATCATGTTCCTCTTGTACCTTGCGGTGTCAAAGTGAAGTATAAACATCGTGAGAGTGCCAGATTACGGGCTTCATATATCGATATTCCCATGGACTCTGCTATTCCTTCCGTCCAACGTTTACGTGGTCGGCCTCTTCCTCTGTTTCCATCTGGTCTGTACATCATTGCTTGTTGTGGTATGCTGGTATTACTATTACTATATTATTATTGTGCTGTAGTAGAGGTTGACCACAAGATCTTTTAGCCAGGGAAGTCCTAACTGGAAAAATAGTCCTGATAATGTTGGGGATTGAAACCAGACAAGTGTTCACTGGCAAATAAACTAACCACTATGCCACAACAGCTCCTTTCTCATCACCACTACAAATATTTTTTTGTACTCACTCATTTTTAACTCAAGCGTAGTCCATCTATGATTCTTCTAGTAAAACTGGACTGAATTTTGCCTGTGGATTAGCTTTCCCTATTATCAGTGTCCCTCACCATCAGGCAAACCCACTCCAACTTCAGAAGTACTTGTAATTTATGTCCCTAAGTTTAGGATAAGAAGTCAACATTACAGGTCATCTGACCGGTGTAGGGGTTGAACCTGCTGTCTCAGCATCAGCACCTCGAATGTTTAAGAATGAGCGTATTTATCCACCCATTCAGCCATGCTGACCTCCCACTGCCAATATCATCATTATCTCCTTATTGAATCTTTTCATCATGAAATAAGGTAACATGTCCAGTCTGAATCGGGCTCCGAAGGTTGTGCCTTCGATTCCAGGCCATGTCCTTCAGTTAACGAATGCATTTTTTCAAAGACTCCTGGGGGTCATTGCTGGAGCTACGGAGTTTGTGCTTTGTGCAACGCTTTCCACGCTACGGAAAGAGACTGAGCCATATGGGATAAAAACCTGGTGTAATGAAGTCGACCCTGTCAACTTTTAAGCGACTTTTTAAGTTTACTACAGTTATCTCAGACCATGACAGCTGCAGCAATGCGGTGGCTTGCACTTTCCTACCCGACCAGGTGTCATGTCTTTCAATCCCCGTCAAGGCAGAGACTGATTTTTATAACTGACCTGGGCTTATAGGTTTACCCAGTCACAAATGTATACCAGGAAATGTCCTGGGAAATAAAGGCCGAGGGTTTGATACTGACAGCATCGTTCATACAGTTACGAATAGTCTATAATCATATGGGGCTAGCACCATATACCACATTGACCTCAAGAAGGTGAACGGGGCTCTTTATAATGACTGTGGGGTTTCTGAAAATATTGCCGTTCCAAGTTTTGTATTTACGTATTATGTTGCATGAACTCCACAGAGGGTGAATACAAAACTTAGAACAGCAATATTTTATAAAACCCCATGGTCGTTAAAAATACACCCTATATATTACTATTACCATACAAAGGAAATCTATTTCTTCTTGAATGCATATCAAACGCCTTGTCCATGTGTTAAAATATAGGTGCTTCCATAGCACCCAACCAGGTCCTGTTCTTCACATACACTAAATGACTGTCTATATTATATATCTTGTCAAATATGTTGGTATTTTAGAATTAAAATTGAACTTGACTAGTTACATACTTTTTTACTTTTAAACAACTTGAATAACGAAGACACAAACAATAGATTGCACGATTTATTGCCTGGCATATTTCGCTGCATCTCGTCAGGTACATACTGCAGAAATCACACAACTTACGTGAATTAACTAGATAAATCCTTCAAGTTGAAATATACACATATTCGCACAGTAATGTCACTTATCTACCACGGTAATTTTAAGCTGACTAACATGTCTTTCTGTTTACACAATTCTGGCTTGCGTTGATTGATCATAATTGCTTCTTCCCGGAAGCTCCCGGCGTCTTCAATTGGTAGGCACATTGTCAAGAGCAGCCATGTGGTTGACAGAGACACTGCCTTTCGCGTGTTGTTTAACACACAAAATACTCGCTTGTTAAAATTTGCAGAAGCAATTATGATCAATCAACGCAAGCCAGAATTGTGCCAACAGAAAGACATGTTAGTCAGCTTAAAATTACCGTGGTAGATAAGTGACATTACTGTGCGAATATGTGTATATTTCAACTTGAAGGATTTATCTAGTTAATTCACGTAAGTTGTGTGATTTCTGCAGTATGTACCTGACGAGATGCAGCGAAATATGCCAGGCAATAAATCATGCAATCTATTATTTGTGTCTTCGTTATTCAAATTTACTACGGGACAACATTGTTTTGAATTTTAAACAACTTCTTCTTCTTATCGTATCTTTTTTACTTTTAATAATAATTTATTAATTAATATAATAATAAATTAATAATTATTAATTAATAACTTGAAAATCGTCTTCCGATTCTTCAAAGGCAGGTTTCTCCGTCCTGTATTATCCCATTGCAATTTACCATTTAATTCACTGTTACTTCTTAAAGTAAAAATAATATGGTCAAAAATAGGCTACTTAAACACACACACACACAAAGAATTGGTTTGCCCTCGCAGCTTCTTTTCATTCAAGAGCTCTTCCGTTTGTAACCCACTTCGAATCACATGACCAGTAGTGTAGTAGCACATGATTCACATTTTAACCATAAATGTTGGTTTAGAAATCTTTTAAATATTTAATATGTTATTGTTTGATAAATAACAACCGAAATACATTGATAAAACATAATAATACTAAACTTAATAGTTTAATGAAATTCTAAGTTATTTTAAAAATGTTTGAGGAATTGCGAGCGTTCGATTATTTTTATTTTCCGTGAAGGGTGGGAAGGAAAAAAAAGGTCCCGAATCAATTTCCTGCTATGAGCCTGTGCTATGATTGAGCCATCACATGTTGTAGGCCTGGATAAATCGAGTAATGGGTGGCCAATCTTTCCCTCGATTAGCAGGCGGCGAGTCTAGGCACCTTATCAACTTCGTCAATGCACCCGCTGCGGTTGTCTGACCGAGTCGAATAATGTTATTCTTAGTATGTTTCATCAATGCTTGCTTGCCAATAAAATATGTCTATCCACGGAAGGCATGCACCGGCCCATTATATTCACCATTTGTGAAAATCACTATTGTTTTTAATATTTTATTGTGATGAGATACCAGCTGAACTAATTAAAACGGGTAGAGAAGAAAGCGTATAAATCTATCACGCATTGTGTAAAAAAGATATGGACATATAATATGTAGCGAGATTGGAAGAGAACTATCTTCATTCCAATACCATGAAAGGGCAACCTGAAATTATGCACCAACTCTAGAACTGTTGCCCTGATCGGTCATACAAGTAAAATTCTACCAAAAATCATAATGGGTTGTCTTCGTAAGAAAATGGAAGAAGAGATTAACGTGGTTCTATTTGAATTTAGACTAGGAAGAGGAACAAGAGATCACATACTTAACATGCATTTAATAATAGAGAAGTGTAGAGAATTTAATGTAAATCTGTTGTCATGTTTTGTGGATTAATCAAAGACATTTGACTGTGTACAACATAAGACAACATAGACTAACAAGCAGCGGTTAGAATAGATGGCGAGACATCAGGCTGGTTTGACATCAAGCAAGGAGTCCATCAGGGTTGTTTTCTGTCCCTCTATTTGTTTAACCTGCACGCCGAAAATATAATGAGAAGTGTCAGAGATGATATAGTATAGACAGGGAGCTATATGATGCCTTAAACATTCCATCCATCCATCATGTGCCATGCCGATAAGCGTCGGCGGTCATGTTCTGCCATCTCACTCGATCACCAGAGTCGTGGATCAGCACCGTGTTCCTGTCTCGACCATGCCATGTGGCCGAGCCATCCAGGTATTTAATTCTTGGCCTTCCCTTTGGTCTCCTCCCTTCGATCTTGCCAGTTGTCACCAAGTTCTCTAATTCATTTCTTCTCATGAATGCCCACAAAATTGTGACTCTCTACGCTTAATGTCCCTAAACAGTTTACGATCTTCATTTGTTTCTTGTAGGACTTGTTCATTGGTTTTTCTGTCTGTCCATGGTATTCTTTGCATTTTCCTCAGAAACCACATTTCCACAGCCATCAGATGTTTTTCAGCTTGTCTGCTCATTGTCCACGCTTCACGTCCATATAAAAGTACAGGTTCTATGTAGCATTTCAACATTCTTTTTCTTGTTTCAATTGGTATCTTTTTATTGGTCGGTATGTTTTTCATCTTGCAAAAGGCTACCTTCGAAGTGGCAATTCTTGTTCTAATCTCTTCAAGGCATCTCCCATCAGATGTTATGACTGTTCCGAGACAGCTGTACAGATTCACTTGTTTAAGAATATGCCCATTTATTTGTATATTACATTGTGGTATTTCTTCCTTCCTAGTGACAACCATAACCTGTGTCTTCTTACAATTCAATGCTAACCCTAGTTGTACACTGTGTGCAACAACCGCATCTACTAAATTTTGCAGGTCCTGTTCATTGTCTGCAATCAAGACTGTATCATCTGCATATCTAATGCCATTGATGTATCGTCCCCTAAATATTGGTGGTCATGAAATACCAGAGATTCGGTATGCTGATGATACAGTATTACTATCTACATCACACAATGGTATAGTACAACTAATAAGCTCAATCCAAAATAGTAGCGAAAATCCCAATATAATCTTAAAATAGCAAAATAATAATAATAATAATAATAATGCATACACAACTATTTTGGAGAAAGAAATATATGTTTATGGGGGAAAATTTGATGTGATTAAAAATTTCGAATATCTTGGGTCATTAATTACGAACAACGGTGACGCAATGAAGGAAATTAAGAGACGAATGTCTATTGCTCTCTAACAACTAAAACAACTGAATAAATTGTGGAGGGGGACAGATAGAACTATGAAAATTAGATATTTAAGAGCACTCATCTTTCCTATATTGCAATATACGCCTATGGGACTTGGACACTTACTAAACAAGCTGAACAGCGCATAAATGCCTTTGAATATAAATGTTATAGACGAGTTCTAAGAATATCTTGGGTAAACAAATGCACCCATACGACAAGATCTGAATACTGATGAAGGTTGGCTATTAAAGACGATAAAACAAAGAAAATTGAAATATTTTGGTGCTTGAAACATCATGTAAGTTTGTAGAGAACAATAATGGGGGGGGGGGGGGGGGTATATGCCTATGAAGCGAGGAAGAGGAAGGCCAAAGAGAAGATGGGTGCAGGATGTGGCGGATGATCTCCAGAGGGGTGTATCGGACGCGGGACATCTTGCTTGTGATCGAGAAGTTTTCTGGAAGGTTGTTATGAGAGCCAGGCTCTGAAAGGGACATGCTACTGAATAAATGAACTTAACTATAATTTAAAATTAATGTGCTAATATTTGTGTTTGTATTATTCTTGACAGTAGTATTAAATACAGTATTAATAATTCGGACAGTTTTGTTGTGTTATATTCATACTTGTCTTAGGTCTTATTATCTTTATATTATTTTTATCTATTTCCACGTTCAGTATTCTGTTTACTCGTTCTGTGATCCCTGTCAGATATGTACCTGTGTTTATGTCCATTGTTTTCTGCAGGGTGTAATAATACCTTTTTGTTTCGTCATATCTTAGTAAGTCGCCGTTCCAACTTCACGGCAAGGGTTTGCCCCGTAATGCTCCGTTCTGTGCTAGTGGACATGACACAAAATGCTCCTCACTGCCTCATGCGAAAAGTGGACCAGACAGGAGTCTCGACAAACCAACAGCCCGCACACGTATACTACGCATCATCCACCCTTCCATCATGTGCCATGCCGGTAAGCGCGGGCGGTCATCATATCCTGGAAATAACGACTCTGGAAGCCTCGAAGCCAAATGGATAAGAGCGCTCGCCCTTAAACGTCTGATGCGTTGATGGCGATGTAGGGGTTCTCTCCCTACACAGGTCAGTTGACTTAATTACAAGTCGTGGTGGATTTCTCTTATGGCGAAGGATACTGGTAATAGGGAAAACTCTGCCAAACGCAAAAATCGGTCCAGTGAAGACAATACTGAAGTTAAACGGGAGAAAGCCAAAACAAAGGCTCACATTTTTTTAAGGTGAGTATAACTCTAGGCTTTCTGCGTCGTTATCGCTTTCCCAGAGGATAAATACATTTGGATGGACTGATTTTTCCTCAGTCTTTCAGATAGATCCCCAAGAAGCACATGGCTTTGATTCATTTATTGATCTATTCTGATGGCCTCATATTTAGTCTCTTTGCAGAGGCTTCCCAAAGGTTGCTTGAATATATCAACAAATTCAGTTCAGATTATCATCATTGCACTCCGGGCAAGTCCATATGTGCCCCAATCTCTTCCGTAGTAAGTCCATTATCGTGCAGCGATTAACAGTGTCAGACCGATGTTGATTTACGAGCCTGCTCGCTCGCCTGCTGTGCTGCTCTTTTCTGGCTATGACGATCTTATAGCCACTTGTGTCATATAGAAATATGTCTATAAGTACTAAAGCAAATCTCACATAAGAACTATTTTTTTCGCCGACATTATGCTTCCAATATCACACATGGGCACTTACTGCAACCAATGAGTCCAAAATTATAACAATGAACCGTGAAACATATGAGGCTACAAATTATCATCATCATGAGCTATTTCGATCAGCCTTGGCGATCATGAATCACCATCTCACACGATCACCCACGTCTTGAATCAAGTCTGCATTCTTGTCCCCCTTGAGCCATTTGGGTTAGGACATCAGGCTGACAATGGCATGCGCAAGGTCCATGGAGGGTTCAATGTCAGCTCTCGACGTTCGCTACAGGAGGCAAAGACTGGCCAAAAATCCCCCCGTACACTCAAACCTATAATATGCGATTGCCTAACAATTCACACAACCCCAGCAGGTTCCATCCGTGGGACTTGCTTTTGTTGTGTCCTCTCCAGGGATGATGTCCGTACTTGCTTCCGATGACATTTCCGATATTATGTCTTCTGTTTCGTTTAGAGTTCGTCGTAGGCATTTCTGAAGCTATTGTAGCTCAGTAGCTAGTACGTATGCCTGCCGATCCTGTGATCATATGTTCGAATCCCATAGATGCGTGGGTTTAAATAAATTTATTTGGGCTTCCAGGTCATCTCATCTCATCAGGTTCCTCTTGTACCTTGCGGTGTCGAGGTGAAGTATAAACAGCGGGACAGTGCCCGCTTATGGGTTTCATGTATCAAGATTCCCATGGTCTCTGTTATTCCCTGCGTCCATCGTTTACGTGGTCGGCCTCTTCCCCTGCTTCAATTTGGCTTGTTCATCATTGCTTGTTGCGATATACTGTTAGCTGGTAACCTACTTGCGTGGCCAAACCATCTTTTTTCTGCCTTCAAATAAAATCTAGCGCTGCTATAAACCACACTTTAGTCCTGATTTCTTCATTTCTGATCTTATCTCTTCTTGATACATTGAGTATTCTTCTCAGGAATCTAATTTGTTGTTGTGATTTTTCTGTTCTCTTTTCCTGTCATTGTCCAGGTTTGGCATTGGTAACATAGAGTTGGTACGAAGATTGTGTTGTAAAGTGGATTTTTTTTTTTAATAACTATTGATACATGTTTGTTCTTTAGTTTTGATGCAATTTGTCCAATGAGCTGGTTTGCCTTAATGCATCTATTTTGATCTCCTTTTCTGATTTGCCATTTGATAATATTATACTTCCTAATTACTTGAAACTCTTTACTTGTTTCGGGGGATGTTCGTTAAGGTGAATTGTTGCTAAACAAACATCCCCTGAAACAAGCAAATAGTTTCCCAGGACGACCCGCTCTAAAATACGTACACATAAATGTTCTGGGAAGTAAAAGCGATGGATATCTTGTCTTTATGTTCGCTCGTTTTGACCTCAAGCGTGGTCCATACTCATGCTGCAACTTCTAGTGCATTGGACTGATTGTTGCGTGTGGATTAGTCTTCCCTATTACCACTATCATTCGCCTTCAGGCGAATCCACTTCGACTTCCGAGTTGGCGATGGAGATAAAATTGATCTCATCACCCGTCGAGTACGGATTGACATATAAAAATATTTGTGTGGCACCATATAAAAATTATGCCCCTTGGCGCTTAAAAGAGTTGTTTGCTTACTTGTGCCTAGGCGATTGATGTCTGCTATAACAGTTTTCTTCCATCATTGTCAGAGACCTAGCCGTTATTCACAGCACTCACACAATATGTGTAAGTCTATACTGAGCCCCAGACAGGCAAAGGATAATTCTAATGAACACATTGCACTCTAACACCAGCTGTCATAACATAGCGACCCATTTATTTGATATAAAATAGTACGTGATATTATATTACAATACACACACTCAGTACACAAGCGAGGTTACTCAGATGCTGGATGGATGGCGACGTTGGCATGGAGGAATATCAACGGCAGAGCTGATCCAGAAAACCAAAGACCGAGATCTGTGGAGAGTCATGAACGCCTACGCCAGTCGGCACGGCACTTGATGATGAAACCCGTATAGTCATTAGAGTTGTTCAAACAATGATTCACTCTTACAGTTTACCTCTATCACACTTTACAATCACACTATCCAGCCAAAACCTCATAAACATAAACAACAACAGCAACAACAAACAAACAAACACTGGTGTTCCTTGCCAGTGAGAAGTCCTGGTCGTTCGGGTCGACATCGATTGACGGACGTCAGTCTCGGCGATTGGGCAATCTTGGGCATAGCCTACGATGGGTAACGTTGTGATATTCTGTTATGATAATTTGGCGTGTCCAGTATGTGCCGCGTGGTTACACACCCGCTTCACACGCCGGTGATCCGGCGCTTGTTTCCGGATCCGGTCAGGGATATGCACTACTGACGAGCTCAAACGAGAGCGAAACTCGAGTATAGTGCTTCCATATTGACGTGGATAGGCCTTAGGTTCATACCAGAGTACGATCAGCGTTGCCAGTAGTGGGTTGTGCTCAATATTTAAAAAAAAAACCGCCCTGCTCCGTCGATGTCAAAACACACACTCTCGAGTCCTTTCTGTCCCGTTTCGTCCTATCCCATGCCTTCCTTTTCACGGATCCACCGTTCGAGACGTGTTCACTCCACAGTCCCGTCCTGTCCTGAGTTGTTTGTCTGCCATCTACACTCGTCTGTCCTTCAAATCCTTTACGTCTGTTTGTCTTGTTCTGAGCTGTCGTCAGTAAATATTAGTCTTTTAACCCCACCTGTCCTAATTTAAGCTATCGTCAATATACATTACAGGCTCTCTTTAACTCTGTCTGTCCTGTTCTAAGCTATCGTTGGTAGATAATACATAACTGACTTTGACAATCGTCTATTGATGCCCGGCATCAATATGTGCCATGCCGATTGCCATGTCACGAAAAGAGCTATGAGAAGAACTAATGAAGGAAGGCGATGGTGATAAGTGAAGCATACGAGTTTAGACAAAACATACTGAATAATTGTCACAGGGAATAAGGAATAATGAATTGACACCACAAAGAAGTGCGCATTTTAAATGAACACAGGAGTGAAAGGACGGTTGAAAAATATGTCACTCGAGCGGAGACAGTGGTAGCAGACGTATGGCTCTGAAGTTAGAGTTCGGCAATGGCAAACTATATTGCCGCCGATATGTTAGTAGTGGTAGTGGCAGTATCAATGTGAATCAGTTTTGCAATAGCATGTTCGTTGTGTGACTGCGTGTTCCTGTGAAACAATGTGAACCGTTTAATAAGAAGAGAAATTTATTTTGTGAAACAACCGTCGTCCTGTTATTGCTTCAAAGTTCGTGAACGTCGTTCATCATCAACACGATAAACAGCAGCAACTTTGTTTCATCATCATCAGTCATACGATACTCCTTCTACTCCATGGCTCCGATAAGCTTGGCTGGTCATGGTTCGCTATCTCAACCTACCATTAGAGCTGTGGATTAGGTCTGTGTTCTTGTTCTGCATAGGCCATATGGCCAAACCATCCAAGCACTTTTTTTTTTTTTTTTTTTTTGCCTACCCTTTGTTTCGTTTACCTATCCATTTTGCCATTTGTAACTAACTTTTCAAATTTATGTTTCCTCATAATGTGCCCTAAAAGTCTCGAATTCCGACGTTTAATTTATCTAATCAGTTTACCGTTTGCATTTGTTTCTTGTAAAACTTTAAAATTTATGTTGTTGTTGTTTTTTTTTTTTTAAATCCAAGTATGAAATGTGAAATGAACTCCTCACAGAGGAAGCATGACAGGAGTTTTCCAATCTTCAGAGGCGTGTCTCCCTTTGTCGAATGTTTCTGCCCCTTTACCTCCTTGTCATTCTCTGGTGGCAGTCCAACCCGGTTCATGACTCCCAAATGTCTTTCTTCTGTTGTAATTTCCTACATTTGGTATTTAGAGGTTTTATCCCCTTCCCCTTTTTCCGCATTAAAAAAAAAATGTTGTATATCCCTTACAGCAGGACGTTGCAGTCAACACCATCATTTTTCAGCTACTGTTGATGTACTAGGCAAGTTTTTACGTTTAGTAGTTTGCCATTGCTTACTGAACGACCGGCTCACCTACCTCCCTAAGTTACCAGCGCGGCCCGAACCGCTGCCGATTCTCGCAGCTGATGTTTTCCTCACGTGGATACACGGGATTGCGAACAATGTTCCTAACCCTTTGGCCAGGAAGACCGGCATTTCCCCACTTACCCCACAAATAAACCACTGTCTGCCTACCCAAAACTACCCCGGCCTCGGGGAGGCGAACACTGTATTACGTGTTGCATCGTGTCATATCTAAATTATTGATACCATAACGTTGATATTAAAACAATGCTGAACAGTGCTCTTCTTGTCTATATTGCTACGTGTTTGTCCAGCACCGACATCTGGCCAATAATTAATATGCTACACTGCATATATGATTGAGCCCTGCTGACATTCTTCCATCTAACTTAACAATACATGCATGTTTATTCTCTATGCTGTTTACATTGGTGGTATCCGTGTGTTTCTACTAGAAAAACATCGCGTACATAAAATATTATGTTAGAATAACCAATTGGGAACTCATGGTGAGAACTAAACAAATCCCAGTGAATTATACTTTTTCTGTTACTGTTTTAATTTTTAATTAAATTTTCCAATTTCCTGTTTTCCTTGAGATCTGGTTGTGCTGTTCATGACAAAGACTATTATGATTAAATCGTCGATTCCCTGTCACGTCGTATAACTTATTTGTATTTTATTTTTTGTTATTATCATAATTGATTTTTTCTCAAGCGATTTACATTTCTCGTATTGCGATGTAAGTTATGTACACTGTGTTTGTTTTTTATCATCTCTCATTTTTTCGCAGGAGTTACACTGTTTTTTAGTGTCTAGTTTTCAAGGTTGTCTCCCCATAACGTGCCCTAAAAATCTTGAATGCTAACGTCTAATTTCCCTGTTTGCGTTTGTTTCTTGTAGAACTTTTAAATTTTTGTTTTGTTTGTTTGTTTGTTTGTTGTTGTTTATTCATCTGCTTTCCATTGGTGATACCCATATGGTTGTACTAAAAAGACATGGCGATCATAAACTGGTTCGACAAAATCACCAATGTAAAGCTTATGGAGATAACTCAACAAATCCCAGAGTATCAAGAGATGAAGAAACGATACTGGCGCTGTATAGGACACTCACTGAGAAAACCGGAGGACAATATAACCAGACACTCTCATGTGTGGAACACATAAGGCAAACAGCGGTAGACATAAAAACACCTGTAGAAGTGAATTACAGACAGAGATGAATAACATTGAAAGGACATGGAAGGTGTTGCAGGAGACAGCAAAGATATGACATCTTATCGTAGTTTGATTGAGGGCCTATATCCCAATGGAGATAAAGGGCAGAAGAAGCAAGGAGAAGGAAAAGAAGTACACGTCTTCTTAAAGACGATTCGCACCGAGCATAATAAAATTTCATTATAAGTTCGCACAACATTCAGTTGTGTGAGATATTTCATATAATCACGATGCATCTCCACGGCCATGCCTGCCTGCCTGCTGTCTATAAGGAGGCTCCGTGGCGAAGTTGTCAAGCTGTTTGACTCGGGCTCCGAAGGTTGTGGGTTCGATTCCGGGCTGCGTCCTTCGTTTCTCTATTGAAATTTTTCGGAGACTCCTGTGGGTCGTCGCTAGAGCTACGGAGTTCGTGCTTTGTGCGACGTTTTCCGCGCTGCGGAAAGAGACCGAGCCATATGGGATAAAACCCGGTGCAATGAAGTCAACCCTGTCGACTTTTAAGCGACTTTTTTTTCTCTAAAATTTCATCACAGCATTTTATACCCAGGGCATATAATTTAGAACAGTGATTCTAAATATGTTCTCCCATGCTCCCCCTCCCCTTTTCTTAGTCGCATTTATGTCTGTGCTATTAACCTTGGGTGGAATCATGAAAACTGGGTGTAGCAGCCACAACATGTGACAGTTGTAGTTGTTCTCGTAGATATGCTGATAGGAACGAACATTGTTACACTATACGTCAGAAAATCCGAACGAAACATCTTCTTAAAGACATGCGTACACCAAGTCTGCTAAAAGACGATCAGCGCGACATTTCAGTGTGTAAAGCATTTTTAGAAATGTGTTTATTTTAAGAATTGCTCAGAACGCAATATCACAAAATGGCGAGAGTGATTAAATTTGTAAAAACTTCGAATACAAACTATTATTAAAGACGGTTTTATTTATATCAAATCTTTTAAAAGACGGTTAGTGTACCATTTGCGTCTGTCATTTCTTTTAAAAGCTATTAGCTTCTTATTGACTTTTATTTATATTTGTTATTTACATAACGTCTTTTAAAATACTCGCTGTCCATTACTTCTGTTTGTGAATTCCTTAGAACGAATTGTTTATTGAGTGGCACCTTCAGGGATGGATTAACCATTAGGCAATTAAGGCACGTGCCTAGGGCACCAAGCATTTGGGGGGCACCACAGAGAGACAAATTTCGTATATCTGCTTTCTACACCATTGTTGACAAACTTAAGACACAGATGAGTAGACGAGGACAGGTATATAATGATCTAGCAGTTCCATTTTCTTGTTAGGTCGATGTACCACAAACATCTCAGTGTTGTGAAGGACTAATAAATGCTTATCCTGAAGATCTGAACAATAATTTATATACTGAACTACAACAGTTCCACTCATATATTCGCCACAAGTTTCGTGCATCAAAATCTGACAACAACACGTTCAGTCATGCAGAACTCTACAAAGTAATAGTTAGAGACAACATCGAGTGTGCTTTTCCAAATGTAGAAATCGCCTTGCGCATATTTTTAACATTAATGGTTACGAACTGTTCAACTGAGCGCTCTTTTTCTCAGTTGAAACGTACAAAAAATCCAAGTAGATCGACAATGAAACAAGAAAGGCTTGATTCCTTATCTTTGCTGATGATTGAGGCAGACTTGTTGGGCAAAATTAACTTTGATGATGTACTCAAAAACTTTGCCAGACGTAAATCTAGAAAAAAGAACTTTAAAATGTAAATGTGTGCTCTCTCTCTGACTTTCTTATCTATCAAAAAAAGTTACAGTATTTTTGTCTACTATTATTACAAAATTAATTAACTATTAATTTTAATACAGAAATACCTTATTGTAGGTTTTATATGAGTGATAGTAATACAAACATATGTGTTTACATTTCACAAATGTTTTTCTTTGTTAGTTTTTTGCATAATATTGAACATACCAGCAGTCAGTGGAGGATCGGGGGCCCTGGGCAGTAGGGGGCACCCATGTGGGTTTGTGCCTAGGGAACCAAGATGGCTTAATCCGGCCCTGGAGACTGAGCACCTGTAGATTTGTCCGTTTTGCTGCATTGCTAGGGAACGGGCGGGCGCAGCAGACACCAAACGACAATAACAAAATATATTGAGAGGCACGAACGCCTACGCCAACTGGCATGGCACTTGATGATGATGATGATGATGATGATGATGATGATGATGATGATGATGATGATGATGATGATGATGATGATGAAGATGATGATGATGATGATGTTGATGATGATGATGATGATGATGATGATGATGATGATGATGATGATGATGGTGTTTGTTACAAAGAAACTGCGCGGCAAATGTACATAATGAAAACTCATGATTATATTTCTTTCAAGGCGGAAATAATCACCGGGGAATCCAGATTTCCTTATTCTACTTAGAAAGGAAGAGAACATTTTTCGCAATAGCTGGGATTCACAGAAACGAACCCAACACCCAACCACACATTGTTGACCACAACGAGGTAATGTGTTATGTAACCAGCCTGTTTTAACAATAAAATCGTGTGACATATGTATTGTGCCACTGGCAGAGTCCCGGGTCTGTCCAGGGCCACCAGTACACGTGCTTCGTCAACCAATGGAATGCAATTACATTTTTCCTGGAAACAGAACTAAATATAATGTATCGCTAAACTTATTTGTTTCTCGCTTGAAGATACATTAATAACACTACTTATTTGCATTTGTTATTTTCTCCTCACACGTGGGTTGTAGTCCTGTCACTTGCCATGGTACATTTGTTATGACATGTTTCCTTGAAACTAAATCGGTTGGTCTTACAGGCGCTGTGACCTCGCGCCAGTGGACTCTTCACAATTTCATGACACACCAAGGCCAGGGTTTGAAATCAGCTGCAGACCATTTAGAAGCAGACCGCATTGCGTTGATTTCGATGGTATGCGCGTCGGTGGTTCAGAAAGCCATGGTAAACTACCGAACGTAAAAACCTGCAAAACACGTATAGCAAAGTCCTCAAAAAAAATAGTAGCACGCAGGCCCCAGCAGCATTTGGAAAGTCGGAATCTGCTTCCCCAAGGACTCGGGAGCTACCGGCCGGGAAAGGACACCTGGGCCAATGCTGCAACTTTTGCGTTCGATGTCTATGAGGGCTTCCAGGATTAAAAGGAGACAGTGGAGGTAGCTCTTGATCTTGAGAATGCGTATAACAGGGTTAGGTATAATCGGTTGATATACACACTGTTGGACATGGAAGTCTGCCCTTGCCTTGTTAGATGGGTTGCGGCAGTCCTTTATGAGCGTAAGGTTGCACTGCGCATGGGCTCCTGGACTTCTGACCCCTGTACTATTACACCTGGGTTGTCGCAGGGATCTACCTTGTCCCCAGTGCTCTTTAATGTCTACACCAGCAAAATCGCAGCTATTGTGACACCAGGTGTGGGTAGAATCTTGACATTTGCATATGATGTGCTGGTGTACAGACAGGGCAGAGACAGGGCCAGTTTTGCCAAAGACTTACAGGTGGCGGTAAACATTGTGGCGGAGTTGTGCAGGGACGCAGGGGCCATTATAAAGCCAGACAAGGCATCGGTTGTGTGGTACTCCTTGGATAACAGGATCGTCAAGGCAGACGTACCAGGTATTATGTTGAATGGATGTCCTCTTAGTCGAGAGAGTAAATTGAAGTACTTGGGTATCACCTTTGACAGGTGTTTGTCTTTTAAGGATCATGTGGAGGCTTTGGTGGTGAAGGCTGGTAGGGGACTTAATGCATTGAGGGCTATGACAGCAACCGGGGTAGATCAGAGGATGCTGTACAGGCTCTTTCAGCAGTTACTAATTTCTGTCATTCAGTATGGTTTGGGGCTGCTGACAGTATCAAAGTACCAGATTGAAAGGTTGTGTCACGGGAAAACTGCAGTTTAGTGATTCCTTGATAACTTACATATAAAATAGCAATATATGAGAATGGAAAATTATGGACCGTGAGTCAGAATAACAATCGAGTACGTCAGTCTGAGATGAGGATAAATTAAAGATCATTGACCGAATGGTATAAAAATAGGATACAGTGTGAGGGGTCATTGACTGACGATCTTATCGGACAAACACGGGAGACGGGGAGATCGCGTTGTGGAACACACGAAGACGCTGATCAAAGGGTTAAAACTGATTGATGTGCTAGCGTATGGACCAGTGGAAGAACGGAGGACGAGACGAAGGAGAGACGAGACGGAGCGCCACTAACCCATACGTGACTTCACAGACTTTTGATGTGGGGACTTACGGCAAATTTGACGGTGGATCAAAAACAACAGAGAATTGGACACTCGGTATAAATTGGTGGACACTTGTTTTTGGAGTTATTGTGTGCTACCAAACTGGGCGGAGATTATCTATGTGTCCGTACATGTGGAAAGAAATACACGTCCCTTATTGTTGAAAGGAGATGGAATATTAGTGTTTTATTCGCTAGTGTATTTCAATTCCTGGATTACCATATAGTATATAAGGTTTCACTAGAAGTATCCTGATACAATCAGAGACGATAAACTCAAGGCACTTCACTTGGGCGGAGATCAAATACCCCACTAGAACAATGAATAACAAAGACAGGTTCTAATTGTGAGACGATATAACCCATAGCCCTAAATGAACTCTGAAAATAATAAAAGAATATCCAGATAACCAAAGTAAAATGGAAAAGGACGATTAAACTGATGCATACTTTTGCACGGTAGACTAATAGAAAAGAGACAATAGATAAGTCAGAACATTTATAGTCAATATAGACACCGTGTTAGACTGTGGTGATGTGGTTTCAGTATTGGATTATTAACTTCTTGAAGCAGATTCTGGCGAAGTCATAGACTTACTGGAATATTATTATTTCACTGTGACCAGACTTTGAACAACTTCACGATACGGCCAGACTCAATCGGAAAGGAGCAAACCCGGGTGAGAACTGTCCATATATGTGTGATGTATCTTTGACTGGCTGAATGCAGACGAGAGAAGGGATACGGAGACTAAACATTCAGAGTCCTATCTTGCACCCACAATATAAGACAATACCAAATACATATACACAGTCCATACATACACCAGACATAGTTTTATTAATAAATATTTTATTAATTGTTGAAGGAAACTGTTGTCGGAGTATGTGATGAAGGAATAAGATATATATATATATATATATATATATATATATATATATATATATATATATATATATATATATATATATGGAATAGAAGACAGAAGGGAGGAGTGTAGACAGAAGTCTGTCAATAATCCCAAAGTATAATAAGCTAAAAGGTGTGCTTGTTGATTTCACGTTCCTCCCGGGACGACAAGCGAACGGTTGGAGCACATACAGAATGCTGCCATGCGGTTAATCCTGGGGTGCACAAAGGACACACCAATTATATGCATGAGGCATATTCTGGCGTTACCAACAATGACGGATAGGCATAGGGTCCTTCAGGCCAAATGATACATGAGAGTTGCCGCAGACAGGGATCACCCGCTGCATGCAGCAATGGATATGGTCAAGAGTCATAGACTAAGACGAGGCAGGTCCTGGATGGCACAGGCAGAAATTTCTATAAGTCAGGTTTGTTATCTAGAGACCATCAAGCGTGAAAGAGAGTGGATGGAAGTTCCGGATGACATGACGGACTGGCACAATGTAATAATAACACTGGGTCGTGAGTGCAGAGAATGGGCAGCGGGCCGCACTGAGTTTGAAGTGCAACAGCTGATCCAGAGCAACACACATCAAGGTGACATAGTCATCTACACCGATGGGTCAGTGGTGAGAAATAGATGTAGTGGATGGGGCTTTATTGCAATGGCTAATGGGCGAGTCTTAACGCTGTTAACTCCGTGATAAAGCGGTGTTAGATTTTCCTGAGACCCGATGTTTACTTCATATTTCAAGGTTATTCAGTGAATTCATAAACTGTTGTCGTTACGACGTTTGTAATGAGCAAGTTCCTTTCTTAAGTCCAAACATATTCACATGGCACAACACAGCGAACAAGGACTTACGACATGGCACATATGGGTGCTTACGTCTCGAGCTTGCTAGGAAATTAAAAACTGCCTACGCCACAAGCCACCAAAAAAAAAAAAAAAATTTGGTTGGGTATACCTCACGGGACGTTGCATTCAACACCAGCATTTTCAGCTGCTGTTGATGTACTAGGCAAGTGTTACGTTCAGTAGTTTGCCATTGCTTTCTGAACGACCGGCCCCTATACCTTTTTCGAAAAAACCAGCACCGCTGTGTTTCGAACCCGGGTATATGGGCTCACAAACAGCGTTCGCAAGCCCTTAGCCACAGAGACCAAGCCACAAAGTGTACCTCAATATTGTCATATCGGAACGATTAACTGCACACCGATAGCTATTTTCACGCACCGTTCCGCACATACTTGAAACGGCAGCATTGTGCTGCACAAGAAATATGAAGTCGTGTAACATCTTATCTGTTGGAAGTTTTGACGCAAGAAATACGTAATGTCGACCACAAACAACGCCAACGTTGACCTCCATGTTCCAGGAGTTAAATACAGACAAATACCATTGCCCTGGGTATGTCCTGGGTTTAGGGTTAGGGTTAGGGTTAGGGGCACAGTTAGCCCAAACACTAACTCTTAACCCCTAAGCATTAACCCTTAACCATTAACCCCTAAACCCTAAACCCTAACCTTAAACCCTAACCCTAATGGGTACATGACATTACAGACAGAACTGACAATAGACGGATAGTCATCACCAGACATCATCATTACAGAGACCACGAGGACGGCGCTTATTGCCAGTATACATCTCTCTCAGGTCCGCGTGAAGAGCGGGCTACTGGACATGGTCATCTACTGGGACAGCTCTCTCTCAGGTCCGCGTGAAGAGCGGGCTACTGGACATGATCTCCTACTGGGACAGCTCTCTCTCAGGTCCGTGCCATCACTTCATTAGCCTGGTGGGCATGCCATGGATTCATAGTGGTCAAGAGTGTCCTGCTCAAGTGACGCCGACTGAGAGAGAAGAGTCCCTCCTTCATGGGCCAGTAGTCTGTACTGCCAGCGCGGGTTTCCTCCTGAAGTGATCTGCCAAGGTTTATCTTGAACAGAGGCATCAAGTGTATCGGGCCAAGGGTCGACGGTAACTTGATGTCTTTCAGGACTGTGGGCGCGTTGACATATGGACTCTTTCTTCGTGAACAGGGAGTCCTTCATGGAAAGGGAGTCCTTCTTCATGGGGACACCTTCTCTCTCAGCCGGAGTCAGTTGAGATGTGGACACGTTTTACCACCTATATATGCATCAGTTTAACAATTTTCCTGAATGCACAAGAGTTCGCTATCTGTCTTGTCTGCTTTGTATGGGTGAGACTGAGCACTTGCAGGTTTGTCCGGAGGGTGTCAGTTGAGATGTGGACACTATTGACCACCTATATATGCATCAGTTTAACAATTTTCCTGAATGCACAAGAGTTCGCTATCTGTCTTGTCTGCTTTGTATGGGTGAGACTGAGCACTTGCGGGTTTGTCCGGAGGGTGTCAGTTCAGGTGGCCACTATTGACCACCTATATATGCTTCAGTTTAACAATTTTCCTGAATGCACAAGAGTTCGCTATCTGTCTTGTCTGCTTTGTATGGGTGAGACTGAGCACTTGCGGGTTTGTCCGGAGGGTGTCAGTTGAGATGTGGACACTATTGACCACCTATATATGCATCAGTTTAACCATTTTCCTGAATGCACATGAGTTCGCTATCTGTCTTGTCTGCTTTGTATGGGTGAGACTGAGCACTTGCGGGTTTGTCCGGAGGGTGTCAGTTGAGGTGGCCACTATTGACCACCTATATATGCATCAGTTTAACAATTTTCCTGAATGCACAAGAGTTCGCTATCTGATCTTGTCTGCTTTGTGTGGGTGAAACTGAGCACTTGCGGGTTTGTCCGGTGGGCTACGGTTCTTAGAAACCCAGCGACTTATTTAAAACACAAAATTTCAAGGGGGTGACAATTAAAACATAAGAAGGCCTGCAACACGTGGTGTTGTGGCGGGTTTCACAGGGAGACTGACAGGGATGGATTAACCATTAGGCAAACAAGGCACGTGCCTAGGGCACCAAGCATTTGGGGGGCACCACAGAGAGACAAATTTCGTATATCTGCTTTCTACACCATTGTTGACAAACTTGAGACAGAGATGAGTAGACGAGGACAGGTATATACTGATCTAGCAGTTCGATTTTCTTGTTAGGTCGATGTACCACAAACATCTCAGTGTTGTGAAGGACTAATAAATGCTTATCATGAAGATCTGAACAATAATTTATATACTGAACTACAACAGTTCCACTCATATATTCGCCACAAGTTTCGTGCATCAAAATCTGACAACAACACGTTCAGTCATGCAGAACTCTACAAAGTAATAGTTAGAGACAACATCGAGTGTGCTTTTCCAAATGTAGAAATCGCCTTGCGCATATTTTTTACATTAATGGTTACGAACTGTTCAACTGAGCGCTCTTTTTCTCAGTTGAAACGTACAAATAAATCCAAGTAGATCGACAATGAAACAAGAAAGGCTTGATTCCTTATCTTTGCTGATGATTGAGGCAGACTTGTTGCGCAAAATTAACTTCGATGATGTACTCAAAAACTTTGCCAGACGTAAATCTAGAAAAAAGAACTTTAAAATGTAAATGTGTGCTCTCTCTCTGACTTTCTTATCTATCTAAAAAGTTACAGTAATTTTGTCTACTATTATTACAAAATTAGTTAACTATTAATTTTAATACAGAAATACCTTATTGCAGGTTTTATATGAGTGATAGTAGTACAAACATATGTGTTTACATTTCACAACTGTTTTTCTTTGTTAGTTTTTTGCATAATATTGAACATACCAGCAGTCAGTGGAGGATCGGGGGCCCGGGGCAGTAGGGGGCACCCATGTGGGTTTGTGCCTAGGGCACCAAGATGGCTTAATCCGGCCCTGGGCACCTTGCAGTCTTGACAGACTAAAGTATGTGAGTAGAATGTGGCCAATATTCCATCACAATGCCTGGGCAGAGCTTCAGAGAAACATGTCACGCCCAAACGACATGATCTCTCTCTCGGCCTAGTCTTGTGTATTCCAGAGGAATGGGTAACCAATACGTCTGGCACAAGGTAGGCTGTAGACGCTGGCGGCACAGCGTCGAATCCTCCAAGACCTCGCCACCACGAGCAGGTGGCGAGTGATGGCCAGACCCTGCCACCCACGGGACTCGGCTTAGAGGCGTTCAGCCAAGTCCCATAGGTGAGGGCCTCGTACGAGACCGGACCATAGGGTTGCGCACTACTATCAATCACAAGTGTCCGGACCTGTGTAAAGCGTGCACTATCGTCAGGAATTGTTTATTAGGGACTGACTAATTCAGCCATTATTGATAGGGCATAAGATCGTTAAATTTCACACAACTCATTTTTAACAGACTGTTGATTAGTCATTTGCTTTCATCAAGTATTTTAACTGACGGTAGATTAGTCATTTGCTTACATCAAGTATTTTAGCAGGCGGCAGATTAGTCATTTTCTTACATCAAGTATTTTAACAGACTCTTGATTAGTCATTTGCTTACATCAAGTATTTTAACAGACTCTTGATTAGTCATTTGCTTACATCAAGTATTTTAACAGACGGTAGATTAGTTATTTGCTTACATCAAGAATTTTAACAGACGGTAGATTAGCCATATGCTTACATCAAGTATTTTAACAGACGGTAGGTTAGTCATTTGTTTACATCAAATATTTTAACTGACTGTTGATTAGTCATTTACTTACATCAAGTATGTTAACTGACGGTAGATTATTCGTTTGCTTATATCAAGTATTTTAACTGACGGTAGATTATCCATTTGCTTACATCAAGTATTTTAACTGACTGTTGATTAGTCATTTGCTTACATCAAGTATTTTATCTGACTGTAGATTAATCATTTGCTTACATCATGTAATTTAACAGACAGTAGATTAATCATTTGCTTACATCAAGTATTTTAACAGACAGTAGATTAGTCATTTGCTTACATCAAGTATTTTAACAGACTGTTGATTAGTCATTTGCTTGCAACTTATATTTGAAAAGACGACAATTCATTATTTGTGTGCATTTTGGGCTTTATAATTAGGTCTGCACATTATGCGTGTACATAAAGTGTTTTAACATATAGGTAGCCCCTCATTTGTGTACATCAAGTGCTTTAACATATACGTATCTCCTCGTTTGTGTACATTGAGTCTTGTAAAGACTTGTTAGTTCATTTTTTGTGTACATCAAGAGTTTTAACATATACATGGCGCCTTATGTGTGTACATCACGTGCTTTAACATATACGTATCTCCTCTTGTGTGTACATCACGTGCTGTAATATATAGGTATCCCCTCATTTGTATACACAGAGTCATGTAAAAACTTGTTAGTTCAATATTTGTGTAGATCAAGAGTTTTGACACATACGTAGCCCTTCATCTGTGTACATCAAGCGTTTTAACATATACGTAGCCACTCATATGTGTATATCGAGCCTTGTAAAAACCCGTTAGTCCATTATTTGCGTACATGGAATCTTTCATAAGACGCTCAGTGCACCATTTAACTTATCAATTATTTTTTGTTTAATACTGTTGGTACGTCACTCCTCTGCAAACATTTTTGTCTAGCAAACATTTCTTTTAAAAATAAATTGTGTTCTATATCTTTACGCTTTTACACAGGCAATATCGTGATCACAGTCGGTCAGGATCCATAGGATAGGATTCGTCTGTCAGCTTTCGTCGTTCGCTACATGGTTGGTATGCCTGACCGCTAAATTTTAAATTCGCTCTACCAAAATGGTCGGAGTATTTCATATTCCCATAGAAGATTCCTTTTACGGGACTTGTGTGTGTGTGTGTGTGTGTGTGTGTGTATGTGCGTGTGTGTGTGTGTGTGTGTGTGTGTGTGTGTGTGTGTGTGTGTGTGTGTGTGTGTGTGTTACTATTCTTTTATTTTTAAATATCCTCTAGAGCAGTGGTTTTCAACCGGTGGGGAATTCCACCCCCCCCCTCCCCAACTTTTAGGGGCGGTGGTGATTTATAGGGAGCAAATACGAAAAGGTGGGGGAGGGGATGACATTCTGAACATATGGTGGAGGGGTGCATGGGCCCAAAAAAGGTTGAGAACCACTGCTCTAGAGCAAGAGTCGGCAATCTTCGTGTAGTGTTTGATTAAGTATTGTTGCAAAGTCATTCACCGTGGGACCAGGTGGAGAAGGTGTGGGGGGGGGGGGGGGGGGGGGGAACAGATTGAGAACCCGTATGTGGAAAGAATGAGATTGCGGGGGGGGGGGGGGGAGACTGGCAAGGGTCTGGAAAAATCTCAAAACTGAGAGGGAAGAAGACTAGGAGAACTTTCAATCGATTAGCGGTGGGAACGATTAGTAGTGTGTCTCTTCGCTGGCTGTTGAACGAGGGGACGTAGCGCGTATGGGAATGTCCTGAGTGCAGTGATGTCACTTCTTAGCTCAAATCAACTCAACTCACCATGTCAACCCAAGTATACATTGTCTAAACTATATTCAAGTACAACAATCTTGAAACAGCCTAGATTAAGTTTTAGACTGTTGAGTCATTTTAACGGCATCGCATTACTTAAAAGCAACACCATTGTTTTGTGCTACGGTTAACAGACTGAATTGGCATGGGTGTTCGAAATCGGCTGGGAATGATTTGGAAGCAGATCGTTGTAGTGATTTCCATGATATGAGGCGTGGGCCTTTTAGAAAGCAATGGCAAACTACTGGATGTAACATTTTCTAGTAAATCACAAACAGCCAATAAATGCAGGGGTTGACCGCAACGTCCTGTAAAAACATGTAACTATCAATGTGAAATACATAGAAATATCAACTGGGGAGGAGGGACCCAACTATGTGAAATACATAGAAATATCAACTAGGGAACCTGACTATGTGAAATATAGAAATATCAACTATGGAACAAAACAATGTGACATACATAGAAATATGACATGGAGGACCTAACTATGTGAAATACATAGAAATATCAACTAGAGAACGTAATTATGTGAAATACATCGACATATCAAATGGGGAAACTAACTTTGTGAAATACACAGGAATATCAACTGGGAAACCTAACTATGTGAAATACACAGGAATATCAACTGGGAAACCTATTTATGCGAAAACCGAGACAACTATAATGTTTGTAGATGGTGTCCTCTGGATAACTGAGAAAGACAGGACGGAAACAGAACTTCGTCAAGGTCAGCGATTGTTGCTCCACACCTAGTTTACATCGGTCGCGCAATCATAACTCCAGTGTCTAACATTACTAACAACTGTCTGTTTAAAGGTGTGTAAAACCATGCAGCTGGTCTCCTTGGCCTAGGGTTTAACGTCTTTCTCCGTAATCTTGTATATTCTCGTGAGTAACGTAACCTGCGCGAGAATTGGTAGCGGTTCTCCCGCGTTGGTAACTTGCTGGGTATGCAAGCCGGTCCCTCAGAAAGCAATGGCAAACAACTGAGCCTAATCGTGCCTACTACATCAACAGCAGCTGAAAAATGCTGGTGTTGACTGCAACGTCCTATAAGGGATATGCACCAAAAAAAAAGCATACCTTTTTTTAAAAGATGTTTTACGTTCAGTAGTTTGCCATTGATTTCTGAACGATCGGCTCACATACCACCGCAAGTTACCAGCGCGGCGCGACCTTTGCCTGTTCTCGCAGCTGCTGTTTTCCCCCAAGTGGATATACGGGGTTACTACATACATACATTGGCACCTTTCCGTCTTGACAGACGATAGTTTGGTACATTGTGCTTCAAAAAGGCTTAATAACTACGATCCATGGCGGTGGCGAGTGTGGCTGGTAAGGCCAATTCTTGCTGCAAATGTTTGCCCACAGTAGGTGCATGTGAAAACAAGGTCACTTCCACCATTTTGCACCATCTTACGTCTCTCACGCTCTATGTGTGCTTTATCTGCAATCATTTTCTCCTTTGCCTTTATTCCATTTCTGACAGTTGCCCTCCATACAACACGTTCAGCGGCGACGTGCTCCCAATGTGCATTATCAATGCCTGTATCAATCATGTCCCGCTTACACACATCTTTGTATCGTAGTAGAGGCCGACCCTGAGATCTCCTAGCCGTCTGTAATTCCCCCAAAAAGATGTCCTTTGGTATTCTACCATCATCCATCCTCCTAACGTGTCCTATCCATCTAAGTCTACGAAGACTGAGCATGGAATACACCGTCACACAACCTGATCTTTCCAATACTTCAGTATTTGTGATTTTGTCTTGCCACTTAATACCAAGTATTCTTCGCAGACACCGCATATGAAAGCTGTTTAAACGTTTCTCTTGGCATGAGTAAGTTGTCCAGGTTTCACTGCCATAAAGAAGAGTACTAAGGACACAGGCTTGGTAGACGAGGACTTTTGTTTTGGCAGTAAGCTTCCTGTTCTCCCAGACTCTTTTTGCTAACATGTTCATTGTTGTTGCTGCCTTGCCAATCCTGATGTTGATTTCCTGATCGAGGGATAATTTGCTATTTACCTCTGATCCTAGATATGTAAAATGGTCCAGTTCGGCGTCGTCAATAAAGATTGATGGTACACCATGTGCACCTTGTGACATAATCTGTGTCTTCTTTTTGTTAATTGTTAAACCAAATTCAGAACAAGCATTGGAGAATGCAGATAGTAGATGTTGTAATTCTTCCTCGGAGTGGGTCGTAATCGCAGCATCATCCGTAAAAAGCAACTCTCTGATTAGTACCCTGCTAATTTTGGTCTTGGCCTTCAATCTCTGAGCATTATAGAGGCCACCATCTGAGCGTGAGTGAATGTATATACCGTCATCCTGATCACGAAAGGCATATTTCAGTAGAAGTGAAAAGTATATCCCAAAGAGGGTGGGGGTTAGTACACAACCTTGCTTTACTCCACTCTTGATTTCAAACTCTTCTGAAGTTGAGCCATCAAACTTGATTATACCCTTCATGCCTGTGTGGAACGATTCCACAATGGACAGAAGAGTTGGTGGGCAGCCAATCTTCTTTAGTGCTTTGAACAGACCCTCACGACTGACCAAATCAAATGCCTTTGTGAGGTCGATGAAGGCAATAAACAGTGGCTGATTTTGTTCCCGGCATTTTTCTTGCATCTGTCGCAATGAGAATATCATATCAATGGTAGACCGGTTCTGACGGAAGCCGCGCTGTGATTCAGGGTAGACTTGATCTCCCAGGACTTGAAGTCTGTGCAGGACAATTCTGGCAAATACTTTCCCAACAATACACAGTAGTGAGATACCCCTATAGTTGTTACAGTCGCTCCGATCTCCCTTGTTCTTGTACAGCGTTATGATGTTTGAATCTTTGAAATCCTGTGGGACTTGTCCTTCTCGCCAGCATAGCTCTATTAGCTGGTGGATCTGTAGAGCGAGTGTTTCTTGCCCACTCCTGATTACCTCTATTGGAATCCCATCCTTACTTGGAGCCTTGCCAGATGCAAGCTCATTTATAGCACACTTAACTTCTGTTATAGTGGGAAGTGTGTCCATGTGGTCAAGAGTTGGCAGGGCCTCTATGGCGTTGAGGGCATCATCCGCTAGCTTGGTCTCACTTGAGTAAAGCTCTAAATAGTGCTCGACCCATCTATCCATCTGCTGTTTCTTATCAGTGATGATTTCTCCAGTCAAGGTTTACAGCGGTGCACTTCTTTTGATCATTGGACCACAGGCTTTCTTTATCCCTTCATACATCCTTCTGATGTTTCCCTTATCACTTGCGATTTGAATGGACTCACATAACTTGATCCAATAGTCATTCGCACACTGCCTGGCAGCCTTTTGTACATCCTTCCTCGCTTGCTTCAGCTCACTCAGAGTGTTACGCGTTGGTCTTTCCTTGTTTCTTAAGAGAGCTATCTTCTTTTTATCAATCAAGGGCTGCAGTATCTGGCTGTTTGCCGCAAACCAGTCCTGCCTCTTATGACCCACAGTGCCGTAAACCCCTACCGCTGTTTTATAAATAGTTTCCTTAAGTTTACTCCATTTATCATTTACTATACAGTTTTCTGATGTATCATTGAAAGCGTCTTCAAGTTGCTGTTGAAATTCAAAGCACTTTCCAGGATCGTGAGTGTTAGTAATATTAATCCTGGGGCTAGACTTGTGTTTAGCTGTGTAGATTCTCTTTGGTCTCAGTCTAACCCTTGCAACAACCAAAGAATGATCTGTATCACAGTCAGCACTGTGGTAACTTCGAGTTAATGATGTATGGTTCAGATGTTGTCTCCGTGTGATAATGAAGTCCAGCTGATGCCAATGGCCGGATCTTGGATGTTTCCATGTGACCTTATGCATCTCTTTTGTTTTAAAAAAGGAGTTTGTAATACATAGGTCATTTCTAGTGCAATGCTCCAGCAGCCTTTGCCCATTATCATTCATGCGACCGATGTTGTATTTTCTAAGGCACACTGGCCATGAACTTGAGTCCTTGCCCACACGAGCATTGAAATCACCGAGCATATAAATGTAGTCGGATTTTGGAACTGCCTTGATCGCAGAGTCTAGCTGCTCATAGAACGTATCCTTCACATCATCAGAGGAAGCGAGTGTCGGTGCATATGCAGTGAGAATGGTGGCAAATCCACAAGAGGTTGCCAAGCGCAGTGATAATAATCTTTCAATACCTCCAGCTGGGATATCAATCATTCCCAGTAGCGAATTCTTCACTGCAAAGCCCACACCATGTTGCCTTTTTTCTGCCTGCCCTCTTCCCTTCCAAAAAAAGGTGTAATTGTTTTCCATGAGTGACCCTTCCTCAGCGAGGCGAGTCTCCTGCAGGCCAGCAATATCAATGTTAAGACGATTGAGTTCAGCATCAATCACAGCCGTTTTTCTCACATCGTCAATATTTGTCAAGTCAGTGGAAAATCCTGGACACATGGTTCTCACGTTCCAGGTTGCAAGCCGTAGCTTGAGGTTACTATTCTTTTTATTAGTACCTAGTGCATTGGTTTTACAGCCTGCGATTCAGATTTGTCCTAGCCCCAAGCACCCATTGAAGCAGGCAGACTGTGGCGGATCAGCACCCAATTGGCTGGGGGCTGCCCAGCTTGAGGCGGGCGGTAGCTGATCAGTGACACCTGTAGGTGTCTCCCACCGTCAGAGGCAACGCGTGGCGCCCCATGTCTACGCCAACTGACAAGGACTTATAACCCGTAACAGTTGCCTCTCGCTTTGATTCCGAGACCGGTTAAGACCAGGGATGGAGTTATTGCCTCTCCATAGCACAAAGCCTGGGCTAAAATATAGAGATCATGTGTTGCCCATGCAGCATGATCCCTCTCTCGGCCTGCCTAGTTCACTCCAGAGGAAAGTTGACACCTATAATCTGGAACAAGACAAGCTGCAGAAGCTGCCGGATCAACAAAGCAATGCTCTAACTGTCCGCCTGTCGGAGCTTCAATCCTAGACCTGCTGCCAACCAAGGCTTAGGGCCTGGTCTGCCCTGCCATGACTTATTTTGTCTTTGGGTTGCATTTCCTCGCACCAGGAAAAGGCTAGTACCCTCCCAAAGCCGTTGGCACAATGTGGGGTGTCGGGTTTGGTAAGCCCCGCCCAACATTCGGCGCTGACAGAAAGCAGGTAGTACCGCCTACTGTCATACGGTAGCTCAGTCATATCTGACTAAGACCTGACTAACACGGGGTTACTAACAATGTCATTAATTCATTGGCCAGGGAGACTTTACGCATGGATACCTTTACGCATAGTTTTTAGTAATTTGCAAATTCAAATTTGAATGAGAACATACATTGTGTTTCAACTGACTCAGCGTGCCATTGAAAAAAAAATAATCAAAAGTGCCATGCTTAGCACGCGGGCTGCAAGCTACCAACGCCTGCTCTAGAGAAGGGGACACCAAACTACGGCCCGTGGGCCGGATGCGGCCCACGACATCATTTCATCAGGCCCGCCGACAGTACTCGAACTTGCTTGATATAACGTATGGAACACGAGACGTTGTGATACAATTTAAATGTAAATAGTATGTTTAGAATAATACGAGATCTTCACATGTGCGGAGACCTCCTGACTGCTATGTGTCTTAAATTTATTATTTTCAATTTTAAATGATTGTATCTACATTTGCTTGTTTATTGTAATATTTGCTTATTTCGCGCCATCCCAAGTCCTTCCCCGGCTCGTGGTAGCGCCGCCTACACTCTGACGTTACCATGGTTTCCATGAAAACAAATATACACGCATCTTTCCCTCCCCAAGATGCTTCCAGTTTTCAACACAGGTCCGATACTCCAGAAATATTTACTTCTTTTGCCAGTCATCCATTTTATAGGTATGTAACAAGGATTTATTTGTTTGACAGTGAACTACACTCGATAATAGAGGCAATAAAGTAGCAAACATAGCATAAAAATGCTGTAGAAGCCTCGTGTTATTACGAAAATATTATCCCCAGCTCAGAAGAATTCCGCGGCCAAGGTGTTTATCGAGCTAGTCTCTAGGCGAGTGTTTTTCAACCTTTCTGCTGGAGCAGACCCTTATGCAAATGATAACGTTGCTCAAGGAACTCTGTGCGATGTTCCAAGTATCTGTCCTACTTTATGTAATAAACCAGATGGGCAGAAATGTTGCATTTAAGCGATTTCAGTCTGTTTCGGCGGAACCCCTGGCTGCCACTCGCGGAACCCGGTTGAAATACTCTGCGCTAGGCTGTTTATTTAGTCCGGCCCTATTTATATATTTTGCAAACCTAATTATGAGATATATTCTATTAACAAAGGTACCTATAAACTTTATATGTACCTTTAGTGAGCCGTAGCTTCACCAGTGACTCCTAGTCCTCTGCTTTTCTTGTCTTTCAATAGGATTTTAATTATGTTTCTAATTCAATGTCTTTTTCATTTTCAGATCCTGTGTACTTCAACCTTCATTATGGCTACTAAGAAAAGAAAAGAGGACGCCGAGTGTCACGTTTTCAATGAAGAATGAGGAGTAAAGCACTTCTTTGTGGAAACAAAGAACCAGAAAACCAGTTGCGTAATATGCAGCGAATGTGTTACCGTTTTGAGTACAGTCTTCGGCGTCACTACGAAACAAAACATCTATCAACATAATCAATTGTTTCTGGAAAGTTACGCTCTGAGAAATATGGGTCCACGAAACGTGGTTTAGAAACAAAGAGAAATCTCTTCATGAGAAAGTCTGCTGAAAATGAATCTATCACTCGGACAAGTTACAAAATAGTGCATACGATGGCAGAATGAGGAATACCTCTTTTTCTGATTACTAATTCTGTTTACTGATGGCAACTTCATAAAGAGCATATTATGGAAGCAGCAAATGACTTGTGTCCTGAGAAAACCGATTTGTTTGGAACTATCAGCCTTCCGGCAAGTTCAGTTGTGCGAAGAACAGAAGCAATAGGGAGAACATAGTGCTAAAGATACGCGAGAAAACTAGGAACACCTTGTTGTATTCTCTGAGGCTGTAGGAGTATACTGATCTCTCAAGTACGTCACAACTTCTCGTGTTCATTTGTGGTGTCAATTTGGACTTTCAGATAACGGAGGAGTTAGTATCCGTTTTCAGCATGCATGCAACAACAACTGGCAAAGACATTTTCAAGAAAGTGCAAACATATTTGCAAGACCATAACCTTCAGTGGAATGAGCTTCGAGGTATTACCGTGGATGGAGAAAAAAAGAAAAACATTGGCAGAACAGGACTCCTTTGGAAGATTTGCAAATTCCGTATCCTCTGTTCATACACTGAACCATGCATGAGCAATCACTCTGTCGGAAAGACTTAGATATTTCTTGTGTACTAAAAATAGTCGTTTCTGCTGTGAACTTCATTCGGGGACATGCACTCAATCACCGCTAGTTCCAGGGTTTTCTTGAACAAATTGATTCTGAATTATGTAACTTGCCTTATCATACATCAGTGAGATGGCTCAGCTGCGGTAAAGTCCTGTTTCGTTTTTATAAGCTCCGAAATTAAATAGATGGTTTCCTCACTAAAAAGACAGAGCTGATTCACAGCTGTCAGATCCTACCTGGCTGTCAAAGTTGTCATTGTTGGTCGACATTACACCCCACATCAATGAACTGAATTTGAAATTTCAGGGAAAGGATAACCTTGTCTGTGATCTCTGTGAGAAAGCTGTCACTTTTTAAGCACAACTGGAAGGAGAAAACTTTTCTAATTTTCACTGTTTCAATGAGCTTTGCGCTACAATCGCGGAAGATGTTAACCTCGATTATCCGAAAAAAAATTATTCGTGACTTGAAGAAGCATTTTTTGGAGAGATTTTCAGATCTCAACGGAACTGAGAGTGACTTTCTTCTGTTCCAGAATCCGTTTGATTGTAACCTTGATGATGTGCCAGTTGAACTACAATTGGAGCTCGTTGATTTGCAAGCAATGGCCTTGTTGAAATAGAAGCACATAGAAGGAAAACTTGTTAAATTTTATCGCTGCTTACCTGATGTTGAATTTCCGAAACTGAAGAAATTTACTACTGGTATGGCATCAGTGTTTGGAACAACTTCTGTCTGTGAGCAAACAATTTCAAAAATGAAGTATGTGAAGTTAACTTATCGAAATAGATTGCCCGATGAACATTTGAAAGCAATTCTCTTGATTGGATGCAGCAATTCGAAACCAAACATTGATGATATCTTAAAAGCCAAATATCAGTTTCACAAAGCTCACTAACCATTTTTGCTGCTTAGTTTGTGAGATTCGGATATGTGCACACTAGGTCTGATGTAACTATCTTATTGCTAACGTCGACTTCTTTGATAATCTTTTCTTAGTAAATAAATATTTTGGTTGTCTTTGTTATTTGTGCATTACACGCCACTCATCCATGATTAACTTAGTGTTTCGTCTTTTTTTCCCCAGAGCTTTCGTTCTGGCTTGCAAGTATTGTTAAAGTTAGTTGCGTATCCTTTACATAATGTTTCCAGTCAACACCAGCATTTGTTGCTGTTGTTGATGTCTTGGCAAGTTTACGTTCAGTAGTTTGCCATTGCTTTCTGAACGACCGGCACCCATACAATAGCGTAAAATACCAGCGCAACATTGTCTTCTGCCAAATCGCGCGCAGCTGTGTTTTGAACGTGGGTATACGGGATTACGAACCGCGTCCGTAAGACCTTCGCAACGGAGACCGGCGCAAGTATTGTACAGAGAGTTTGCGGCCTGCCCTCGTAATTTTGTCAGTTATCCGACCCGCCGTGAAAAAAGTTTGGTGACCACTGCTCTAGAACATTGTCCCCCAGGGCGCCATTTTATCTCCTCTGAGAATGGCTGGGAGAAACACAAACCTTGATGGCTATACCAACAACTGTTTATTCAGAAATCTGACAAAGCAACCCTGTGCGAAAACACGTACTCTGACCTACAATTTTAAAGCCAAATAGAAATGTATTTCCAGAAGATAAATAATTATATATTTTTTAAAAATTATTTGTCTTTCTTTCCAAATAAGAATATGATATCGCCTGTGAGTTTTAGACTGGTCCCCGCGTTGGTTAGACGTATTAGAGATGAGATAAAAATTTCATTACATAGCGAAGAGATAAAAATATATGTTATTATTACAAATAATAGCTATTTAAAAAAAAAAATATAAATATAGGTTAGCATAAATGATGTTAATAAGCAAGTACGGAAAAAAACAAATTTTGATAAATCCACATATCCATCATGCCGTAAAGCGTGGGCGGTCATAATTCACCATTTCACTCGATCACGTGGTCAAGCCATCCAGGTATTTAATTCGCTGTCTTCCCTTTGTTCTCTTCCCCTCAATCTTGTCAGTTGTCATAAAGTTCTGATACATTCCGATATTCAAACAACACACTCATGTTGATCAAACAATATAAAATGACACAAAGTAGTGCCGCTTTACATAACAGAGTTAAGAAACATACATAACGTTGCGGCGATTAGCCTTCATCAGCAAACAAACACATTCACAAACACAACATACAGTCATGGAGATCTCCTGTGACTACATCAGAAGGTGACGACAGGACGAGAAGAACAAAAGCATGGAAAAATGGAAGCAATGAAGAGAAAATGAGAATTAAAAAACTGTTAATTGAAGAGAATGTTAGTTGAAGAAAATGTTTAAATGAAAAAAATGTTAATAGAGAAAACGTTCATACTCACCTCACCTTTCGGATCTGTAAGTGACTAAGAAAATCTCCGATGTATTCTGATGCCCGGTGCTGGGTGTTACGGTTTGCAAGCATGAGTGCAAGGTTTGGGTAATGAATATCTACCATCATCGTAACGATTTACGGGGACTCTCTTTCAGTCTCGAAGTTCACAAGATATGTGGTTGCAGACAGGTTTCATCAGAATAGACACCGTGACATTGAGTTAATGAGGAATAATTACCTCACCCCAACGTCATTTGTCCTTCGGTCAAGACATTTGAAAGTCGTTATACTAATTCACCTTTCGTTGGCGGTGTCACTTGTTTTCCTGAGAGGAAGTTGGAATCAACAAGTACATCTTCAACTTATTATCTGTTGGGATTATTGCCTGACTTTAGTCTACACTCCTCTCTTCTGTCTTCCCTTCCATATATCTATTTCTTTCACTCTCTCTCCGTTATTCCTTCAACACATACTCCGACAACAGTTCCTTTCAACAATAAACAAAAGATTTATTAATAAAAACTATGTCTGGTGTATGTATGGATAGTGTCTATGTAGTTGGTATGTTCTTCTAGTGTGGATGCAAGATAAGATGTTGATGGATAGTCTCCGTAATCTTCTCCGGCATATTCAACAGGCCAAAACATCAGATATCAAACACAGACTTAGAACGTTCTCACCCGGTAGGATCCGTTCAGCTTGGGTCTTGACTTAATCCAATTCTTGAAAACACAAACAATTGTTCACCACAGTAACACCGTACAGTAATGTGATCACGGTAAGTCCTTTCCGTAGACAGAGTTTTCAGTTTTATGTTGTTATAATCCATCAGTGAAAACACCTCACACCTGTCCACAGTTATTTAACCGTTTTCTGAATATATGTACACTGGTCTAGGGTTCTTCCCTGTTTCGTTTAGGTGAGTACTAAATGAAAATGTTTTATCCTATTTTCTATGCTTGAATAAAGTTTCTTCTCTAAGGTTCACCAAAACCTGTTTTTTGACATTCGTTAAGTCACCCACTTTGCATTTGCTATAGTGATATACTTTCACTGCACCTGTGAAGTGCCTGATTAAATTAAAATGTCTTTCCTGTATTATCAACACTGCTTTCTCTGTACAAGAGATGTACTGATTGATCTTCTTTGATAGGTCAGGCTGTGTAGTAGAACCTGGGTAATAAACATTAAATCAGGTGATTTAAGTCTGCCTCATATCACTGTCTATGTGATTATCTTTCTCCAGCCGTAATGAAACAGCCTCCGAAAGAATTACTCTGACATAAACAGCAGAATTCACTAAAGTATAAACTATTCACTAAATAGAAAGCAATAGTAAACCCTACGCACAACCACATATTTCCCTATGCTAATATTAGTGTTACCTTATATATCTAGAATTAATGATACCCCAAGCATTGAAATCTATTAGCACACAATCACTTCTATCCCATTTCCCGGGATGATTTCTTTGCTATTTTCAGGAGACATAAATCCAGTTTGCCGTCCCTTTCGGTAGCACACACTAACCCAACCATCCCAGTTGCTACTATTTATATTGGGCCTTCCGTTCTTCGTTAGTGTTTGATGTCCATACATCAACAATCGCCTTTGTCGTTCCCGTAACATCAAAAGTTCAGTGAAATCACGTATACGTCCGGGCGCTCCGTTCTCCGCTGTTGAGCTGGTCCTCTGTCCATCGCTCGTTTGCACTTCAAAGCATTCTCCGTTCATTTTCCCGTCGCCCCGATACTAGCGGGAGTCACTGCCCTCGGCGCGTACCTGTATCCTATTTTTATATTCGTAGGTCAATGCTCGTGAATTTTATTCCTCCTCGCAGAATGAAGTACACAATTGTTAACCCTTCTCCTTCCTTGTATTTTAATATGTAAGTTATCAAGGAATCATTAAACTGCAGTTTTTTCTGTGACATAGGCCCCCTCTTAAGAGAGTTGACCGCGTCGACTCTTCATCCCTGTAGTTTTGATTCCTATGATCCTCCAACTTATTCCTCTTCCTCTGGAGTTGGATGTCTAGATAAGAAATCCGCTCCTACATTCTCCTTACCAGGAATGTATTCCACTGTGAAGTCCTGTTGCAACAACAACGTCCATCACATCCACCGTGCGTTGAGCTTCTCTGAAGTAGCTATTAACATCACGTGTTGATGATATGATTGGATCCTCACCTGGATCAACACATCATCCAGTAGGCGACCTCATATGCACCCTACCATACTACTCATGACCGAAACTAGTGTTGGCTCATCGCTCCTGTACGTTCAGTCGACCTCCTTTCCACTGGCGTAAGCGATGGTTCACAATACAGACGGATCGTCCCATCCTGATTGTAACACTGCTTCCATGTCCTCTTGGTTTCCCCCGGCTTTGCCTCTGGGGATGTTCCGCCTCGTCCTCGTTGGACCGAGTCGTCTTTCCCAAATCTCCTGGACTTTTGCTTCCAGGACCATCTTGGGCGAGATTGTATCTGGTCAGCCAATCTTCGGTTGGAGTCCTGGGTATTTCTCGCCTTTCCCGACGTTACCCACCCCTTCTGAACTTGGTTACCGGTGAAACTTTCACTCTTGTCCTTTCCCTGACTTGTGATTTCCCTCCTCCTGTCGTTGGGTAAATCTGACCTATCACGTACTGTCCCATATGCCCTCCTATGTTGTACTGGCGATCTCTGGTCTTCGTCTGGACTGGTAACTTTTGTCCCAATGGCTGCCATCACCATAAAGTGCGAAGCTTTGCTCCCGGATCTCTCTTCATATTTCCTAATGAGATGTCTAGGGAGATTTTTCTTCTCTTCCCCGATCCGTATTTTGTAGATGTTCTTGGACACCACCTTTTCCACAGGATAAGGTCCTTTCCATCCTACTTGGAGTATATTGGTCTCTGCTGGACCCCACACTTCCACTTTGTCTTCCACTTTAAAAGCTATGTTACTCTTAGTCCGCTTGTTGGGTGGTGCGTTCTGGCACTCCGAACAAGACTTCAACCACCGGCGTACATCTCCGGTCATTCCTGGCCAGCAATAATGGCCGGATATTTGCTGCAAGGTCTCTCTGACACCCATATGTCGATTTTCGCCAATGATGTGTCCACTCTGAAGAATGTGAGGACGGTGGGTCTCTGGAACCACCCACTGCTCGTGCAGGTTATCTCCCCTCCCAGCTCTCCGATAGAGTAGTCGATTCTTCAGAAAGTACTGTCCCCGTTCTGGTGGCTCAGCACTTCTTTGCAGCTTCCTGTAGCAAGGACGCAACGTAGTATCCTTCCTCTGGGCAGTATGCAATTCTCCTATCCCTGAGTTGTCGCATAGTGTCTCTGCCTCTCTTTCCTTCCCGTGAGATCCACTGACTACTGTTCCCTTGTGGGCTGGCTGTTTGGGCATTCCCAAAAAGACATATTTCGTACCAAGGATCATGGGAAATAAGGAGTCAGATAATACAGCAGCTGGAATAATGCCCGTGACGTACCTGGATTTAATCTCCACCTTGGCGATTGGCAGCGTCATGGTAACTGCACTCCTCATTGCCGGCTGTATTTCTATGGTCTCCCCTGTAAGTTGGTCTGGGCTTACCAAGCTGGCATCCACCACCGCTTCCCCATCCAAACCGGTATCGTAGAGACAAACAACCTGCTGGCCATTGACTTCAATCAGTTCGACCACAGGTGGCCTCTCTTGGTCCGGAGTGTCTTCCATCTCCTTGACCGTTTCCTTGCCTTCCTCTTTTGATTCCTCGAGGTTGGTTATGCAATTGGCGTCTTCTGCCTTGCATCTGCAGTCCACAGTATTATGTGTTGTCGACTGGCAGAGTGTGCACCATGTTCCCTTCCTAGGTTTCAGTGTGTCTTTTTTGTTCCTTTCTCCTTCGCCGATCTCAGCCTTGTCTGTGATCACCGTCGTAGGAATCACTTTGCATGCTGCGAAGTAAGAACTTTTAGGTTTCGATCTGCAGTCCTTCGTGTTATGAGATGGCACTTTGCAGAATGAACACCACTTCTCCGACCACTGTCGTTTCGCTGAAGAATTCGAGGTGCTCTGGTTTCCTTCCTTCACCTTCTCGGAACTCTCCTCTGTGTGCTTTATATAAGGTTCCACTTTTTCTCCTTCCCAGTTCTTAGGTTTCTTTTTCTCTTGTTTCTCCTGACCTTTGGTTTGAATACTGAGTTCCGCAGCCTCCCCATGTACCTCTACGAATCGTTCCGCCAGCTTATTTACAACATCAATCCGTTCCGCCCCTTGTTCTCCCAAGAAGGTTCTGAGAGGTTTCGACATTTGCTTTCGCATCTGGTCGACCACCATCATCTCTTCGAGACTCTCATAATCCCTCTTGAATTCTGCCAAGTCCATCCATTTCTGGAGATAGGATTTTAGCCTTAAACTGTAGGCGGCGAATAGCTCTCCCGGCTCTCTTCTAGACGATCTAAACTTCTTCCTATACGTTTGTGCTGTGACTTCATAATGTTTCATCAAAGCGGCTTTCAATTCCTCGTACTGATTTTCATGTCCTGGTGGTAGGCGTGTGTAGACCTCGTAGCCTGAACCACGTAAAGCCTGGGATAATTTAAGAGCCCATCTGGTTCTATCCAGTCCCATAGCGACTGCCATAGCCTCGAACCGATCCAAAAACTGATATATCTTCTCTTTACTTTCATCAAAGACCGCCAAGGGAAACTTCATGGCATGGTAACCCTGCCCAATCATGTGGGTTGCCCCAGGTGAAGATGAACTTCCTTCTGCTGCATCTATTTCACCCTTAGTTTGTGTCTTGAGTTCTAACTCTTTCAAGCGGTATTCATGTTCCATTTCTTGTCTCCTGGCAGTCTGTTCCATTTCCAGTTTCTTGGTCTCCTGGTCCATTTCCAGTCGCTTGGTCTCCTGGTCCATTTCCAGTCGCTTGGTCTCCTGTTCCAGTTTCTTGGCCTCTTGTTCCATTTCCAGTCGCTTGGTCTCCTGTTCCAGTTTCTTGGCCTCTTGTTCCATTTCCATTCGTTTGGTCTCCACCTCTATTCTTCTCACTTCCAACTCGGCCTTCCGATCTTCTCGTTCCGCTTGACGAATCTCTCGCTCTCTTTCCTGGATGTAATCAGTTAGTTCCGAGCCAGCTAAACCAATTTCCTCCCCGTTGGCCCTTAGTTCTGCTGTAGTTACTTTAGGAGTTGCCATAGTTAAGAATGTAAGTCCGCAAATAGAGTACAGACACCTCAAGCAATAAAGAAGTCCTTCCTATAAACAGATAATCTACCTAGAACCTATATCATTTATCTATGTCTATTAAATATTCTAAATCTACAACACCACACCGTACATCACAACCACTCTCTCATCCACCAGAGGAGATATAGGATAAAGACTTATGTAGACGTGTGACCGTGTGACTAGGTATGTAATGTGTCTTACCACCTATCCACATTCACTCTGTCTGGAACTTTCTCACTGTAAAGTCACCAGCATTAATGAACTGTTTCTACCATAAATGTAATGGCACCATATATCCAATGGACGTCCTTCCATTAAAAGTCATCAATATATACTTCTTTTTATTCTAATCAGTATGTCCCAACATGTAGGTACTCCGCTATGCCTGTGCCAATATGCAAGTACCCCTTTATTCATATGCCCTGTTATGCCTCCAGGTCATATGGGTATTTTTCCTACCCCGCTCGCTCCACCAATTATGTCACTTGTTTTCCTGAGAGGAAGTTGGAATCAACAAGTACATCTTCAACTTATTATCTGTTGGGATTATTGCCTGACTTTAGTCTACACTCCTCTCTTCTGTCTTCCCTTCCATATATCTATTTCTTTCACTCTCTCTCCGTTATTCCTTCAACACATACTCCGACAACAGTTCCTTTCAACAATAAAGAAAAGATTTATTAATAAAAACTATGTCTGGTGTATGTATGGATAGTGTCTATGTAGTTGGTATGTTCTTCTAGTGTGGATGCAAGATAAGATGTTGATGGATAATCTCCGTAATCTTCTCCGGCATATTCAACAGGCCAAAACATCAGATATCAAACACAGACTTAGAACGTTCTCACCCGGTAGGATCCGTTCAGCTTGGGTCTTGACTTAATCCAATTCTTGAAAACACAAACAATTGTTCACCACAGTAACACCGTACAGTAATGTGATCACGGTAAGTCCTTTCCGTAGACAGAGTTTTCAGTTTTATGTTGTTATAATCCATCAGTGAAAACACCTCACACCTGTCCACAGTTATTTAACCGTTTTCTGAATATATGTACACTGGTCTAGGGTTCTTCCCTGTTTCGTTTAGGTGAGTACTAAATGAAAATGTTTTATCCTATTTTCTATGCTTGAATAAAGTTTCTTCTCTAAGGTTCACCAAAACCTGTTTTTTGACATTCGTTAAGTCACCCACTTTGCATTTGCTATAGTGATATACTTTCACTGCACCTGTGAAGTGCCTGATTAAATTAAAATGTCTTTCCTGTATTATCAACACTGCTTTCTCTGTACAAGAGATGTACTGATTGATCTTCTTTGATAGGTCAGGCTGTGTAGTAGAACCTGGGTAATAAACATTAAATCAGGTGATTTAAGTCTGCCTCATATCACTGTCTATGTGATTATCTTTCTCCAGCCGTAATGAAACAGCCTCCGAAAGAATTACTCTGACATAAACAGCAGAATTCACTAAAGTATAAACTATTCACTAAATAGAAAGCAATAGTAAACCCTACGCACAACCACATATTTCCCTATGCTAATATTAGTGTTACCTTATATATCTAGAATTAATGATACTCCAAGCATTGAAATCTATTAGCACACAATCACTTCTATCCCATTTCCCGGGATGATTTCTTTGCTATTTTCAGGAGACATAAATCCAGTTTGCCGTCCCTTTCGGTAGCACACACTAACCCAACCATCCCAGTTGCTACTATTTATATTGGGCCTTCCGTTCTTCGTTAGTGTTTGATGTCCATACATCAACAATCGCCTTTGTCGTTCCCGTAACATCAAAAGTTCAGTGAAATCACGTATACGTCCGGGCGCTCCGTTCTCCGCTGTTGAGCTGGTCCTCTGTCCATCGCTCGTTTGCACTTCAAAGCATTCTCCGTTCATTTTCCCGTCGCCCCGATACTAGCGGGAGTCACTGCCCTCGGCGCGTACCTGTATCCTATTTTTATATTCGTAGGTCAATGCTCGTGAATTTTATTCCTCCTCGCAGAATGAAGTACACAATTGTTAACCCTTCTCCTTCCTTGTATTTTAATATGTAAGTTATCAAGGAATCATTAAACTGCAGTTTTTTCTGTGACAGGCGGGGAAAGCCCATTTTCGGGAAACACTACACACATCCCTTCGAGACATCTCACCTGCAAAGGCCAAACCAACTTAATAACCTCTTATGACACGCTTGGTAGTTTACTGTGTTACTATTCCTCGCTCATGGATTTTTTGTTCACTGACCTCCCAGGTTGAGCCAGCCTAAAATAGGAAGTAAAGACAACCGAACTGATATTCACCCATCCATGGGGTATAAATTGACCTAAAATATGGAAACACAATATTTCCAATATGCAACATGACTTAAAATATGTCCTTCACTTTTTTTTTTTTTTGTATTTGGTCTTCTTATTCTGCCCTTTATCTTCCAACGGAACAAAAGCCCACAATCAATGGAACAAAAGCCCAGAAGCAACTCTCGACAAGCCGCCCACCCCATGGCATCTCCTTAAGCTGCCTCCATATCTCCCCCCCACATGATTCATTCCTGTCTCTACATTTCTACTCAGGATGTTTTTAAGCTTCCCTCTATTTACTTGAATTTCATGTGTTGCGAGACAAGCAGATGAACAGTTTGGCTGGGTCTGATCCCCTTGGTGCATGGTAAGGCAGGTGTGTCCCGGTCGCTGTGGAATCGTGTGTATAGTGCAGAGGAACCGTTAGATCCTCATGGCTTGGAGCGAATGGTGCTTCAGGGAGTGACCAGAGGATCTGGCCGACACTAAGACTAAGACACATCAGACTGCTGCTGGTACCATAATCTTTTGGACTCTTCGTTGGCTGTTGAATATTATGACGAAACACTTATGGGAATGTCCCGAGTGCTGTGATGTCGGTTCTTGACTCAACTCAACTCAACTCAACTCAACTTAACTCAACTCATCTCAACTCAACTCAAATTAACTCAATTCAACTCAACTCGTCGAATTTCGTTGAATTTTGATGACATTCGTGCCACTTGATGAAATTTGTTTTATTATATTTCTATTGTTACGTACAACATGTTTTTGTGTCCATTATCATATTTTGCACTATTATACATTATTATATAAACATGCATGGGTTCTTCAGTTGTTACTAACGCGTCTACTTTCATGATCTACCACGTTTCTCCCTTCTAGTCCCAAACTGGTTCCCGGATTCCATCAGACAGGCGAAGTTGTCAAATTAGTTAGAGTCAAGTTAGTTAGATGCATATCCTTTACAGAACGTTGCAGCCAACCCCAGCACTTTTTGGCTATTTGTAATTTCTTGTTAAGTGCTACGTTCAGTATTTTGCCAATACTTTCTGAACGACCGACACTCGTACCATTGTACGAAAACTAGTGCAATTGGGCCTGCTTCCAAATCTAAGAAAAACCACTGCAGGAGATCCTCCTACTGGGAGGGAGTCTCCGTGGCGAAGTGGTCAAGCCGTTTGACTCGGGCTTCGAAGGTTGTGGGTTCGATTCCGGGCACGTCCTTCGGTTAACGAGTGAAATTTTTCGGAGACTCCTGTGGGTCGTCGCTAGAGCTACGGAGTTCGTGCTTTGTGCGACACTTTCCGGAAAGAGACCGGGCCATATGGGATAATACCCGGTGCTATGAAGTCGACCCTGTAGACTTTTAAGCGACTTTTTTAAGCAACTCCTACTGGAACGTCAACATTCTTTGCTCACATTGTCAAAGAACACTTCGAGCCAAAATAGGCCTTACCAGCCATCTTAGAACCCAATGCACCAAACTTTCAACCCCCCCCCCCCCCTGGATGAAATGAATGGTCATCATCATTCTTGATGAACAAACAACAACTATGTGTATGTATGTATGTATGTGTATTTGTGAGTGTGTGTGTGTGTGTATGCGCGCGTTTATGTGCGTGCGTGTGCGTGTGTGTGTGTGTGTGTGTGAAACATTCATGCAGAGTATGACGAGGTCCAAAGAAAGCAAAACTTAAATAGTCCCACACTCCAGACGATCATATGTATTAATGCGCTGTATGGCCGCTAGCGTTACTGCTAGTCTGGTTGGCCAGACGGGAAGCCTCCCCGGTGAGACATCCATGACCTCTTCTCTGGCATCTTGGCCCTCTGGCAGGGCAACCACCAGGGCATGTCCCCAGACGCTACATGGGCAATTGTCTTTTATCAAACCATCGCGAGAGCAACAGAGTTCGTGCTTTGTCGTCCATTCTTGCAGAAGATGTCGGAAGAATTCGTCTATAGTGTTGGATATCATATAATTGCACGGATATTAGATTATGATTGCGTTCTTGGCCACATGATGATATCTTTTAATGTGTCTAGTTTTACGACATAGCGTTGTCTCCATTGCAATTGTTTGCACTGAGTTACAGAAATGTTTAATCGATATAGTTAAGAATTATTATTGTAACGAATATTCATCATCATAATGTGACATGCCAAATGGCGAAACGGTCATGTATTTCCCCGGGTCTCGCTCGACGGTGCTCTGGATCGACTCTACTGATATATTCCTCAATGTCATGGTCTCAGACCATCCAGCATCATTTCACTGAGTTTGTCTCCGTCCTAGCTTTCCATGAGCTTTCAAGTATTCACAATATTCTCCAATATCCCCTCCTTCTTACAGGGAGAAAGAATATTGTTTGCCTCTTTTTTATGGTTGAATATATTGTTTCGTTTTCACTAGCCTATTCCTGGAAATCATTATTAGTTACTCCGGCCGTTCAAGATATCCGCAACTTTCATCTCATAAACCACATCTCCATTGCTTTCAAGACATCCCAAATTTGTTCGTTCACATTTCACGATTCACTGCCATACAACAGAGCCGGTTTGATATGCCATTGCAGTACTGTCGTGAAATACTGAGAGTTAATGATTCCCAGATGGACGACTGTATACACCGACTGACCAGGTAGAAGAAGGGTTAACAAACGAAGCAGTAAGGGTAACAAACAACGGGTTGACCAGACAGGTGTTTATAGGTCAAGACAGAAGGGGCCGCTAACCGCCCAAGTAAACTGTCGAGTGGAAAAATTGGTTTGCGGCAAAGGCAGACAGTATTATTGGACAGCAGATTGCGGTATGGATGTGAAACGGTTCAGAGCTGTAATTTTCCACTAACGATGATAATGAAGTCTGGATGTGAGGTGTCCAGCAATGTCAAGGACTATGCGGCAAAGATGACCTATAAAAGAGTGGCTACGTCTTTGTGTCGAGAGAGTGTGTTTCTTAGGTTTCGGGAGAGAAGGATTATGTAAAGGGTTGTGCTGCGTTCGGATGAACGTTTGTGTATATATTGTGCATTAATACTCCCAATTCAGACTAGGATGTTTATAAGGTATTAATATATTAGAGTATAGTTTAGCATAGGAATATAGATGGGCGTGAAGTGCATTTAACATTGCTTTCTATTAGTAGGAATAGTATAGACGTTAGGTGAATCTTCTATCCTATGTCAGAGTGGGTTTTTTCGGAAGCCTTTTCATTTCGGCTGGAGGAAAAGACACTCACATAGGAGAGAAGAGGAAGCAGACACAGATCTCATTATTAAATGTATATCACACAGGTTTCCATACAAGTGCGGGACTTATCAACTAAGATATAACACAGATGGCTGTGGTCAAGATCACCCAGTGTTGATAAACCACAAGAAAGCACTTTAAAGTAATAAAGCACGACACTTGTGCATAAGAAAGGAAAGAAAAGCATTGTCATCGTAAGAAGTAAGGAGGACAGAGAATGGAAAATAGAGATCATTTAAACTAATAGAAAAACTCAAATGACTCAGTATCGAAGAGTTGCAAGGTGCATACAAAGTGACTATACCCATTAAGAACTATCCAGTGTAGAACTTGTACAGGACAAAAATAGAATACTAGAAACTCGATGTGTTTTCCAAGATGGAATTAAGAACGCTATAAGATAAGAAAGACCATTCCGTTTAAGCTGACAGCATATGGTGATCGGGTTAAATACATTCATACAGTGGTGAACATTTTTCATTACAAAAAACGGATATATCTACAGACTCAAGCAGACGGAGCTGTCAGGGTGAGATCGTTCCGTTGTATCTATGTAATGTCCTGTACTCTAGCTGAGAGAAGAGACGAGAGAAGACACGGAGACTATCTATCAACATCTTATCTGGCATCCACAATAGAAGAACATACCAACTACATAGACAATATCCATACATACACCAGACATAGTTTTTTTTATTAATAAATCTTTTATCTTATCGTTGAAAGGAACTGTTGTCGGAGTATGTGTTGAGGGAATAATAGAGAGAGAGAGAAAGAAATAGATATATGGAATGGAAGACAGAAGAGAGGAGTGTAGACCAAAGTCAGTCAATAATCCCAACAGATACTAAGTTTAAAGATGTGCTTGTTGATTCCAATCTCCTCTCGGGAATAACAGGACATAATTGGTGGAGCGAGTGGGGTAGGAAAAATACCCATATGACCTGGGCATAACAGGGCATATGCATAGAGGGGTACCTGCATATTGGCACAGGCATAGCGGAGTACCTGCATGTTGGGACATACTGATTGGAAGAAATATAAGTGTATATTGATGACTTTTAATGGAAGGACGTCCATTGGATATATGGTGCCATTACATTTATGGTAGAAACATTTCATTAATGCTGGTGACTTTACAGTGAGAAAGTTCCAGACAGAGTGAATGTGGATAGGTGGTAAGACACATTACATACCTAGTCACACGGTCACACGTCTACATAAGTCTTTATCCTATATCTCCTCTTGTGGATGAGAGAGTGGTTGTGATGTACTGTGGGGTGTTGTAGATTTATAATATTAGATAGACATAGATTAATGATATAGGGTCTAACTGGAATATAATTGTATAGTGAGTACTTCTTTACTGCCTTGAGGTGTCTTTAATCAACGTGCTGACTTATCTGCTGTAACTATGGCAACTCCTAAAGTAACTACAGCCGAACTGAGGGCCAACGGGGAAGCAATTGGTTTAGCTGGTTCCGAGCTAACGGATTACATACAAGAAAGAGAGCGAGAGTTTCGTCAAGCGGAAAGGGAGGAGCGTAAGGCCCAGTTGGAAGTGGAAAGGGAGGAGCGTAAGGCCCAGTTGGATGCAGAAGAAGCCACAAAGATCAGAGAACATGAATACCGCATGAAAGAGCTAGAACTCAAGACTCAAACTAAGGGAGAAATAGATGGAGTGGAAGGAAATTCTTCTTCACCTAGTGCAACCCATCTGAGTGGACATGGTTACCATGCCATGAAGTTTCCCTTAGCTGTCTACGATCAGTCTAAGGAACGCTTTGACCAGTACGCATCTCGTTTCGAAGCAATGTCAGTCGCTATGGGGCTGGATCGGAGCAGATGGGCTCTTAAACTATCCCAGGGATTAATCGGTTCGGGATTTGAAGTGTACACACGCTTACCACCAGGACAGGAAAATAATTACCAGGAATTAAAAGCCGCTTTGATGAAACATTTTGACATCACAGCACAAACGTATAGGAAGAAGTTTAGATCGTCTAGACGAGAGCCGGGAGAACTATTCGCCGCCTACAGTCTAAGGCTGAAATCCTATCTCCAGAAATGGATGGACTTGGCAGAATTCAAGAGGGATTATGAGAGTCTCGAAGAGATGATGGTGGTCGACCAGATGCGAAAGCAAATGTCGAAACCTCTCAGAACCTTCTTGGGAGAACAAGGGGCGGAACGGATTGATGTTGTGAATAAGCTGGCGGAACGATTCGTGGAAGTACATGGTGAAACTGAGGAACTAAGTACACAAACCAAAGGTCAGGAGAAACCAGAGAAAAAGAAACCTAAAAACTGGGAAGGAGAAAAAGTGGAACCTTATATAAAGCACACAGAGGAGAGTTCAGAGAAGGTGAAGGTAGGAAACCAGAGCACCTCGAATTCTCAAGCGAAACGACAGTGGTCTGAGAAGTGGTGTTCATTTTGCAAGGCGGCCTCTCACAACACCAAAGACTGCAGATCGAAACCTAAAAGTTCTTACTTCGCAGCATGCAAAGTGATTCCTACATCGGTGATCACAGACAAGGCTGAGGTCGGCGAAGGAGAAAGGAACAAAAAGGACACACGGAAACCTAGGAAAGGAACATGGTGCACACACTGCCAGTCGATAACACATAATACTGTGGACTGCAGATGCAAGGCAAACGACGCCAATTGCATAACCAACCTCGAGGAATTAAAAGAGGAAGGCAAGGAAACGGTCAAGGAGATGAAAGACACTCAGGACCAAGAGAGACCACCTGTGGTGGAACTGATTGAAGTAAATGGCCAACAGGTTGCTTGTCTCTACGATACAGGTTTGGATGGGGAAGCGGTGGTGGACGCCAGCTTGGTAAGCCCAGACCAACTTACAGGGGAGACCATAGAGATACAGCCGGCAATGAGGAGTGCTGTTACCATGACGCTGCCAATCGCCAAGGTGGAGATTAAATCCAGGTACGTCACGGGCATTATTCCAGCTGCTGTATTATCTGACTCCTTATTTCCCATGATCATTGGTACGAAATATGTCTTTTTGGGAATGCCCAAACAGCCAACCCACAAGGGAACAGTAGTCAGTGGATCTCAAGGGAAGGAAAAAGAGGCAGAGACACTATGCGACAACTCAGGGATAGGAGAATTGCATACTGCCCAGAGGAAGGATACTACGTTACATACTTGCTACAGGAAGCTGCAAAGAAGTGCTGAGCCACCAGAACGGGGACAGTACTTTCTGAAGAATCAACTACTCTATCGGAGAGCTGGGAGGGGAGATAACCTGCATGAGCAATGGGTGGTTCCAGAGACCCACCGTCCTCACATTCTTCAGAGTGGACACATCATAGGCGAGAATCGACATATGGGTGTCAGAGAGACCTTGCAGCAAATATCCGGCCATTATTGCTGGCCAGGAATGACCGGAGATGTACGCCGGTGGGTGAAGTCTTGTTCGGAGTGCCAGAAAGCACCACCCAACAAGCGAATTAAGAGGAAACTAGCTCTTAAAGTGGAAGACAAAGTGGAAGTGTGGAGTCCAGCAGAGACCAATATACTCCAAGTAGGATGGAAAGGACCTTATCCTGTGGAAAAGGTGGTGTCCAAGAACATCTACAAAATACGGATCGGGGAAGAGAAGAAAAATCTCCCTAGACATCTCATTAGGAAATATGAAGAGAGATCCGGGAGCAACGCTTCGCACTTTATGGTGATGGCAGCCATTGGGACAAAGGTTACCAGTCCAGACGAAGACCAGAGATCGCCAGTACAACATAGGAGGGCCTATGGGACAGTACGTGATAGGTCAGATTTACCCAACGACAGGAAGAGGGAAATCACCAGTCAGGGAAAGGACACTAGTGACAGTTTCACCGGTAACCAAAGTCAGAAGGGGTGGGTAACGTCGGGAAAAGCGAGAATTACCCAGGACTCCAACCGAAGATTGGCTGACCAGATACAATATCGCCCAAGATGGTCCTGGAAGCAAAAGTCCAGGAGGTTTGGGAAAGACGACTCGGTCCGACGAGGACGAGGCGGAACATCCCCAGAGGCAAAGCCGGGGGAAACCAAGAGGACATGGAAGCAGTGTTACAATCAGGATGGGACAATCCGTCTGTATTGTGAGCCGTCGCTGACGCAAGTCGAAAGTAGGTCGACCGGACGTACAGGAGCGAGGAGCCAACACTAGTTTCAGTCGTGAGTAGTATAGTAGGGTGTCAATTAGAGCGCCTACTGGATAATGAGGTGAGCCATGTGAGGATCCAATCATATCATCAACACGTGATGTTAATAGCTACTTCGCAGAAGCTCAACGCACGGTGGATGTGATGGACGTTGTTGCTGCAACTGGACTTCACAATGGAATACATCCTTGGTAAGGAGAAGGTATGAGCAGATTTCTTATCCAGACATCCAGCTCCGGAGGAAGAAGACTAGGGTTGTGGATCATGGGAATCAAACCTACAGTGAGAAAGATTCGACGCGGTCTAATCTCTTAAGAGGGGGCCTATGTCGTGAAATACTGAGAGTTAATGATTCCCAGATGGACGACTGTATACACCGACTGACCAGGTAGAAGAAGGGTTAAAAAACGAAGCAGTAAGGGTAACAAACAACGGGTTGACCAGACAGGTGTTTATAGGTCAAGACAGAAGGGGCCGCTAACCGCCCAAGTAAACTGTCGAGTGGAAAATTTGGTTTGCGACAAAGGCAGACAGTATTATTGGACAGCAGATTGCGGTATGGATGTGAAACGGTTCAGAGCTGTAATTTTCCACTAACGATGATAATGAAGTCTGGATGTGAGGTGTCCAGCAATGTCAAGGACTATGCGGCAAAGATGACCTATAAAAGAGTGGCTACGTCTTTGTGTCGAGAGAGTGTGTTTCTTAGGTTTCGGGAGAGAAGGATTATGTAAAGGGTTGTGCTGCGTTCGGATGAACGTTTGTGTATATATTGTGCATTAGTACTCCCAATTCAGACTAGGATGTTTATAAGGTATTAATATATTAGAGTATAGTTTAGCATAGGAATATAGATGGGCGTGAAGTGCATTTAACATTGCTTTCTATTAGTAGGAATAGTATAGACGTTAGGTGAATCTTCTATCCTATGTCAGAGTGGGTTTTTTCGGAAGCCTTTTCATTTCGGCTGGAGGAAAAGACACTCACATAGGAGAGAAGAGGAAGCAGACACAGATCTCATTATTAAATGTATATCACACAGGTTTCCATACATGTGCGGGACTTATCAACTAAGATATAACACAGATGGCTGTGGTCAAGATCACCCAGTGTTGATAAACCACAAGAAAGCACTTTAAAGTAATAAAGCACGACACTTGTACATAAGAAAGGAAAGAAAAGCATTGTCATCGTAAGAAGTAAGGAGGACAGAGAATGGAAAATAGAGATCATTTAAACTAATAGAAAAACTCAAATGACTCAGTATCGAAGAGTTGCAAGGTGCATACAAAGTGACTATACCCATTAAGAACTATCCAGTGTAGAACTTGTACAGGACAAAAATAGAATACTAGAAACTCGATGTGTTTTCCAAGATGGAATTAAGAACGCTATAAGATAAGAAAGACCATTCCGTTTAAGCTGACAGCATATGGTGATCGGGTTAAATACATTCATACAGTGGTGAACATTTTTCATTACAAAAAACGGATATATCTACAGACTCAAGCAGACGGAGCTGTCAGGGTGAGATCGTTCCGTTGTATCTATGTAATGTCCTGTACTCTAGCTGAGAGAAGAGACGAGAGAAGACACGGAGACTATCTATCAACATCTTATCTGGCATCCACAATAGAAGAACATACCAACTACATAGACAATATCCATACATACACCAGACATAGTTTTTTTATTAATAAATCTTTTATCTTATCGTTGAAAGGAACTGTTGTCGGAGTATGTGTTGAGGGAATAATAGAGAGAGAGAGAAAGAAATAGATATATGGAATGGAAGACAGAAGAGAGGAGTGTAGACCAAAGTCAGTCAATAATCCCAACAGATACTAAGTTTAAAGATGTGCTTGTTGATTCCAATCTCCTCTCGGGAATAACAGGACAAGTACTCTATTTAAAACAATGTACGTCACATTTGTTCATAACCCTAGACTTCAGTGTATTCTTAGTTCTATAGTAGAAAATGCTTTGGGTTTTTAAAAAGGATTTAAAGGGCATGATGATCGACTTAATTGCACCGGGTTTCATCCATAGGGCTCGGTCTCTATTCGCGACGTGATCTGCCGAAAGCGTGGCACACATCACGGACGCCATAGCTACGACCACAATGTCCAGGAATGTCCGAGAAAATTGCACCCGTGAAGGACGTAGCCCTGAATCGAACCTACAACCTTCGTAGGGCAAGGCACGCGGGGTGACCCCTCCGTCACCTAGATTCCCTGTGCATTTGGGGTGTGAAGTTTCAAACCTTGATATATTCTATGTGACGACATCATGAGCTGGCGTGGTCAGTTGATTTCCTAGACCCCTTTTTCGTCCCAAACAACTTTATGAAGATTGCATGCCACCAATGTTTGTGACTCTGGATCCTTTCCCGAGTCGTACTGGCGAGGAAACATAATCATGCCTCTTTTAAGGAATGAACCTAGACCATTTTCTCCGGGAAGGCAAACCAGGTAAAATACGCCCGCAGAAGTCGGATGTGCCGTCCTAAGGGTGCAACTAAAATTGGCACAACGCAAATACGCCTGAAAAAACACTCCGGATGAACGCAGAAGAAAAAGAAGACCATTCTCTAGGCAGGCTAGCTCATACACAACTATGCATCCCTGGCTACCCTAGACTGCACATACTTGTAAAATTACTTCTTCCTATTCCATTCCACAAATGAAGATCGTAAACTGATTAGAGACATTAGACGTAGACAGTCAACATTTTTTGGGGGCATGTTATGAGAAGAAATGACTTGGGGAACTTGGTGATAACTGGCAAGATCGAAGGGAAGAGACCAAGGGGAAGACATAGAAGCAAATACCTGGATGGCTTGGCCTCATGGCATGGTCGAGACAGAAACACGGAGCTGATCCACGACTCTGGTGATCGAGTGAGAAGGCAAAACATGACCACCCACGCTTACCGGCATGGTACATGATGGATGGATGGATTCCATTGTCAAGATCTCACATGAAGAGTATTTCCGTATAGAGAGATAAGGATATATACAAGTGATACAACCCCGAGACAGAAACCCTAAGAAGGGAATTAATCGCAACAGCTCGAGTGCCCGAACAATCTCGGGCCTTCGAGAACGAAGGGTCAGTTTGCCTACTGCGTCGTTGACACTGGTGGAACCCGCCAGAAGCGTACAGAAACTTGCCCTTTCCTATTTATTACTTCGTTTTCATTTCTGTAACGTTCATAACTTCAATCGCTGTTTTCAAATTTTGTTTTGCCAAGAACAATTTCATTAACAACAGACATCTGTCTCTCTCCATCTGCCTCCGTCTTTCTCTCCACCCTTCTCTCTCTCCCTCTCTTTCTCTCACTCTTTCTCCCTCTTACTCCGTCTTCCCATCTCTCTCCTTGTGCCTTTCTACCTCTCTCTCCCTCCCTCTATCCCTCTTCCTCTCTCTCCCTCTTCCTCTCGCTCTCCCTCCCTCTCCGTGTGCCTCTCTGTCTATCTCCCCATCTCTCTCCCCCTCTCTTCCCGCTCTCTCCTGTATGTACGAGGCATCGTCGACAAGCCGTTTCCTCTGTTGACGGGCGAAGAGATGCAGGTATCAAACTCTTGTCAGAGCGCGCTCGTGGCACTGTCAGCGTAGCTCTTTATCAACGATATTAACGCACCCCCCACTAGAAATATTACCAGTACAACAATCTGTTAATGTGACTAGTCAAGAATTTTGAGTAGTCTGTTCTTATTCTGAATGCGAATGCTAGACAAGGCTAATGAAATGATAAAACATAGACTTAATGGAATAAATGTATATTATACAAAAAGGCCGTCTCTCTGGCGAAGGGGTTATCGACTTTCTCCGTAATCCCGTATATCCACGTAGAGTAACGCATCTGCGCGAGTTTCGGTAGCGAATCTTACGGGAGTATGTGAGCCGGCCGCTCAGAAAGCAATGGCAAACTACTGTACGTAATCATGCCAAGAAATCAATAACAGTGGTAAAATGCTGGTGTTGACAGCGATGTAATGTAAATAGGATATGCGGGGGGGGGGGGGGGATACGAAAATAATTATTATCATCATGTGTCATGCAAGATATGTAGAGATGCTTTAACGCCAGTTGGCCGGACACAGGATGATCCTGAGGTAGCAATTGACAGCTCCTTGTCTCTCTGATAACAGTACAGGTCCTCCTCAATTGACAGCTCCTTGTCTCTCTGACAACAGTGCAGGTTTTCCTCAGTTGTGACATTCAAGTGTACATTGTGCTGATGATAGTGTGATGTGGTGGGGGTAGTTTACGAAGCCGGGCATCTAAACGTGAGCAGGGTATTAGTCCGTGTTCAACTGATTTCGTATGCTGGAAACTGTCTATAGTTCGATTGACGCAATGAATCTATGACAGGGGAGTGTCCTGTCCTCAACTGGAGGATTAGGATTTCATGAATATCTTTCCAGTGGTTTCGCTTGGACAATAAGCTGACAAGCCGATAAACATCTAACGGTAGCAGAAATGTGGTTTCTGAGAAAAATACAAATACGATAAATGGTGTAGGGGGAAAAAGGAATGATGCAGTAGTTCAAGAAACAGATAAAAATAGTAAATCGTTTCTATATATTAGACGCAAACTATCAAAATTATGTGGGCATGTTAGAGAAGAACTAAAATGAAAACTAAAAATCTTGATCGAAAACAAGCAAAAGGAAGTTAATGAGATAAATTTCGGGAGGCTTGGCCACATGACCTAACTATGACCAAAACACAGGCCTCATCCAAGACTCAGGTGACCATGTGACATGGTGAAGCATGACCGTATGACACACGATAATGATGAGATTAACTGGATCCACACCTTGAGATACAAACAGTTGCAATATCAACTACCTGCGACTGAACACACGATGATCCAGAATACCACGGATCCAGATCTGTGGAAATCCATGCAATTTGGCAGGTCACACGATGATAATGAATATTCGGTGCAGTAATAATTCTTAACTGTTTCGATTAATTAATTAAAAAATAAAGACAAGCCATGTTGTAAACCTAGAAACATAATAAATGAATTATTATAGTGATACATAGTCAGAGGATTGTTTTACAGAGACAATGGCTACTGCCATCGACCAGCTTGGTCACTGCTAAGAAGGAAAGCAATGGCACACTAACATTTTTTTTTACAGATGCCAAGAAAGTCATGTTTCGTTAAACAGAGAATCAGACTTTTGTATTGATATGAGACATAGACAAAGAGCAGACAAGCTAATATCAGTGGAAATGTGGTTTCTGAGGAAAATTCATCAAATATTATGAACAGACAGAAAAACCAACGAGCAAGTCCTACAAAAAGCACATGAAAAACAGAAACTGATTAGAGAAATTAGACGTTGACAGTCAAGATTATTTGGAGACGTTATGAGAAGAAGTAAACTAGAGAACTCGATGATATGACAACTAGCAAGAATGAGGGGAAAAGAACTACGGCGAGGCAGGGAATTAAAATCTGGATGTCTTGGCAATGTAGCATGGTCGAGACAAGAACACAGAGCTGATCCTCGACTCTGTGATCGTGTGAGATGATGAAACATGACCGACCACGCTTATTGGCATGGTGTATGCTGGTGATTAAGAATTTTTATGAATATTCTGCACATTCAAATCACCTTCTACTCCATGTTTGAGAACCCCTGTGTTAGTCGAGAAAGACATGTTAAGAAAATTCCCTGAATTACAATCAGGATCAGTGGTCAGAAATAAGCTTTCTATTGCATCGTTCATTCACAGGAATCTCCATAACCGGATTCCCAGCAAAGTGAGTACTATTTTAAAAGTACCCGGCGTACGAATTACTGGCTAATTTGCATAATCCCTGGCCGCACGTGTAAAATAGTAAGTAGGCAATATCATTAACTCTCCAAGGACGTGATGCGTTCCTCTTCTGTCTTTCGTCTTCCAATGGATAGAATGAATTGCCAAGCAGCGAGAAATAGACGGCAAGCTTTATTACAACACGCCCAGAAGTAACAAAATGGGCGTTGCTGGCAAAGTTTTCGTCAGCACACTAGCAACAAATACACACAATATATATATATATATATATATATATATATATATATATATATATATATATATATATATATATATATATATATATATATATATATATACACACATATATATATATATATATATATATCCGCATGTATGATTATAACAGTAACGACCAAACCAGTGTAAACCAGTAATCCCAGTGTTAATCATCTTCCAACTGAGCATTGAAAAACAATAATCTCATCTCATCTCATCATGTTCCTCTTGTACCTTGCGGTGTCGAGGTGAAGTATAAACATCGTGTGAGTGCCCGATTATGGGCTTCATATATCGATATTCCCATGGACTCTGCTATTCCCTCCGTCCAGCGTTTACGTGGTCGGCCTCTTCCTCTGTTTCCATCTGGTCTGTAAATCGTTGCTTGTTGTGGTATGCTGTTGACTGGTAACCTACTTGCATGGTCAAACCATTTGACTAGCTGCTTTCTAATAAAATCTAGTGCTGCTTTAACCCCCACTTTAGTCCTGATTTCTTCATTTCTGATCTTATCTCTTCTTGATACGTTGAGTATGCTTCTCAGGAACCTCATTTCTGTGGTTGTGAATTTTCTTTTCTCTTTTTCTGTCATTGTCAAGGTTTGGCATTGGTAGCATAGAGTTGGTAGGAAGATTGCGTTTTAAAGTGCTTTCTTAGTAGTTATTGATACATGTTTGTTCTTTAGTATTGGTGCCATTTGTCCAATGAGTTGATTTGCCTTACTGCACTTACTTTCGATCTCGTCTTCTGATCTGCCATTTGATGATATTATATTTCCTAGGCACTTGAATCTCTTTACTTGTTTCAAGGGATGTTCGTTTAGGTGAATAGTTGTTGTTTGGTCTTCTTTAGTTATAGTCATAACCTCTGTTTTGCTTGTGCTAATTTTCATGTTATGTTCCCTACACATTTCGTTTAGACTATTCATGTGGTCTTGTATTTCAGCTTCTGATTTTGCTCTTACTGCTTGGTCGTCCGCAAACAGGAGTTATCTAATGGTTAGATTTGCAGATGGTTCTTCTTCTGTGGTCTCGTCATGCGGTATTCTTGCTATCTCTGCTTGGCTGGTTTCTTTACATATGCTGTCTATATCTTATATATAAATTAGGATGTGCGTATCTCTGTATGTATGTATGTATGTCCTTTATACGTTCGCGAACGGCCCATCCGATTGAGATGAAATTTTCTACACGCCTTCCTTTCATTCCAGAGATGCCAACTGTCATAGTTTTTTTTTTTCTTCTTCCTCCTCCTCCCTCCTCCCTCCTCCCCCTCCCAAAATACGTACGTCCAGGAAATGGTCTTCTACATAGACACTTCTCTCTGAGGTCCGCGATAACATATTAACCTGGTGGGATGGCAATCAATCATCCTACTACCTCCTCCCTCCTCCTCCCTTCTCCCTCTTCCTCCTCCCTCTTCCTCCCTCCGCCTCCTCCCTCCTCCCACTCTCTACTCCTCCTTCCTCCTCCCTCCTCCTTCTCCTCCCTCCTTCTCCCTCTTCCTCCTCCCTCTTCCTGCTCCCTCCGCCTCCTCCCTCCGCCTACTCTCTCCTCCTCCTCCCTCCTCCTCCCTCTCCCTCCTCCTTCTACCTCTTCCTCCCTCCTCCTTCTCACTCCACCTCCTCCCTCCTCCTCTCTCCTCCTCCTCCCTCCTCC